>CAWUFW010002689.1:1740000-2092714 GCA_963921515.1 Calotriton arnoldi | reverse complement strand
GACTACAACCTTCTTGAGGCCAGTTACCCCTCCCCAGGAGAAATTCACAACTGCCAGACTACGGTTGGTCTTGACTTTGCTTGCATTGGTCACCTGGTACATTTCGCCCAGGATGATCTGTCCAGGGTCCACAAGATCCTCTGCCACCATGGTGACACTAGCACCTGTGTCCCTAAATGCCAAAGCCTGTTTGCCATTTATTACAGGCTGCTGTTTGTATTTGCCCAGATTACTGGGACTCACTAGGAAGGACATATTAAGGTCTCCCTCACAAATCAGCATTGCCTGAGTGGGCACTCTGACTAGGTCAGAGTCACTTCAGAACCCAGGGTCATTCTACACCCTTATTCTGCGTACCACCTCCACCAGTAGCTGAACTAGGGGAACAGTTGCCTTAGGGGCAGGAGTGGTGGTGGTTTGGTCTTTGGACTTGTTACAGTCAGAAGTCCAGTGCCCTTTCTGTTTACAGAATTTGCACCAGGGCTTCTTTTGGCCTTTTCCCTTGTTGGATTGTGACTCCCCACCAGATGCAGATTTTTGGGGCCCTTGTGAAGACTTCTGGTCTTTTGACTTATCCCCACCTTTCTCAGAGCCCTTAGGATCTTGCTTCTTGGTGTCACCCCCTTGGTTCTGGGGTTTCTGCCTCACCCTGGTTCTGACCCATTTGTCTGCCTTCTTTCCCAATTCTTGGGGAGAGGTCAGATCCGAGTCCACCAGGTACTGATGCAACAACTGGTTCTGGCAATTATTAAGGATCTGTTCTCTCATCATCAGATTATACAATCCCTTGAAATCAGTAACCCTACTGCCAACCAGCCAACCCTCCAGAGCCTTGGTTGCACAATCAACAAAGTCAGTCCAGTCCTGAGTCTGTGCCTTTTGGGTGTCTCTGAACTTCAACCTGTACTGCTCAGTGGTTAAGCCAAACCCATCTATCAGTGCACTCTTCAGGACTTCATAATCATCAGCATCCTCTTCTCTAACAGTGAGGAGCTTGTCTCTACCTTTATCTGAAAAGGAGAGCCACAAGATTGCTGCCCACTGCTTTTGGGGGACCTGCTGTACTCTACAGGCCCTCTCCATAGCAGTTATCCACTTGTGAATATCATCCCCACTCTAGTAGGGAGGAACAACCTTGTTCAGGTTCCTATGGTCTGGAATAGATTCTCTGCCTCTAGGGACACTGTTGCTGCCACCAAGGGGTTCTAACCCCTCTCTTCTAGAAGCTCTCTGGATCTCCAGGGCTTCTCTATCCAGTGCCAACTGCTTGGTTCTGAGGGCAACTCTTGCTTCCTCATACTGCAGCAGTTTGCACATTCTTTCAGAGGAGGTCTCTCTTATGGGAAAGTATGAGTTCCTCTGGTGGACAAATTCTCTGCCAGAGTGATAAGAGTGCTCAGATTCCCTGGAAGGGGACCTATGCCTCTCCTCCACTCTGTCAGCTCTCTTAGGGAGAATTCCTCTGTCCTTTTCAGGCCCCTTGAGGCCTGGCCCTTCAATCACAGAGTCCTGGTCATTCTGATTTTCATCATCTGACCCAGATACTGTAATTGACCCACCCACTGATTCAGACCCATTAGCTCCTAGAGCCAATCTAAGATCATCTGCTGTCAGCAGATCTATCAGGTGTAGGGTTGAGGGACTCTGTCCTAGCCTCAGGTGTCTTTCAACACACATGGCTCTCAAGTCAGAGAAAGCCATGTCCTTATACTGAGGCTGAGTGGATCCACTGGTTCCACCCTTTAAGGACATTCTAGTGTTGTGCAGTGTTGTACTACCTACACTAGTTTGTGGCCTACTGATACTAGCTTGAGCTGTAGAAAGGGTGTGCTATCCCTTGGCACACAGCTCTAAGTTCAGTAGAACTTATTGATACTAAGCTTGACTTTATATATACCTTAAGTACCTATAGTGGTTTTCAGTTAGTAATTCAAATAGAGATTTTCTGGTAAAACAATAGCAAGCTGGAATCCCACACGCTGCCCACCAATGTGAGAAGTTGGCCTGGTATATGCTGTTCACTAATTAAACTGGACACCTTGCACCAGAACAATTCGACTCTTGTGGTAGATAGGTTTAAGACAACCTTTATAGAAAGCTATCCTAGTGGTAGCTGTGGAGAGCAGCCTTCAGGCTAAGTCTTGAAGGAATGTAAAGCAGCTTGTTTTACCACACAATCTCTTGAATCACCAAATGAAAAGACACCACACAGGTATATATATCAAATATATAGGTATTTATTAATAAACACTCTCTACTAATCTCTTTATGAGATTAGAAGTCAGGAACATATGTACAAGTCAAATGTTATCACAATAAGTTTAGCACAATCGAATATCACAATCTTAGTTTGCTAGACCTAGGTCTAGGGCATCTAGAATCGAGGGACCCCCAAGAACCACCCCAGGTAGTTGTAGGAGACCCACAGGGGACGGACGCGGTGACCTGGCATCGGTGCGAGTCCTGTGCGAGTCTATGCACTCAGACGCGATTGTGATATCAATGTTAAAGGTCCCTTGCGTGTTCGAGGCGAACACACCGATCGGTCCTTGTACGAGTCGAAGGACGCGGTCACAGATAGAGATGTAAGGGAGATGGACGCGCTGTGTCTAACACAGACGCGAACCTTGTGCGAGTCAGTGCAATGGAGATCTCAGAGTTACAGGCCCTTTGTGTGTTCGAGGCGAACACCGATCGGACTCAGTACGAGTCGAAGGATACAGTTTTAGATAGTGTTACAAAGGAGATGGACGCGGTGTGTCTAACACAGACGCGAACCCTGTACGAGTCAGCGCAATTGTCGCACTTAGAAAGTTAGAGTTTTAGGACACTTCTAGGGAAGCTACAAGCAAGTCACTTACAGGGTAAGTAGTTCTAGGGCCCACACCCACAGGAGCACCGTAGTGCTGAAGTTACCTCACCCAGGGGAGCCGGGTGCATAGGTGTTCTTTGGAGTCGGGTCGCGGCGTCGTTTTCAATGGGAGCCAGTGAAGACTTGCTGCTTGCGGCGACAGGAGAAGTGTCCGGAGGAATCCAAGCCTGGATTAGGAAGATGGAAGACCTGAAAGTAGAGGAGACAGTGTTCAAAGTCACTTGGCAGTGACTCGGGGCAAGGAAGATGGATGCCCACCGTCGTCGCAAGATTCAGGTCGTTCGCGGTTGCCTTGACTCTTCAGCCACGAGGTCCGGGAGGCGTTGACGATGACCAGGAGCTGGATTCGGCGTGTCCCACGATGTCTGCAGCTTACTGCGGTGTCGGCGACTCGATCGGAGCCAACAAGCCTTGGTAACAGCAAGTCTCGGGGAAAGTGTGAAGAGGCAATGGCGCAGACCAGCAAGGTCTGGGGGACTCACCCTGCAAGGGTAAGTCAGGGCAGGCCTGGAGCAACCAGGGGAGCCCTTTGGTGTCTTTAGAAAGTCTTCTGGGGACCCACAAGCCGGCTGGCAAGGGATCGTGAAGACGCCTCGGGAGGATTCGCTCACAGGGGCCCACGGTCACTCGGGACGTGGTAGGCCTCTGATCTTCGGAGGGATTCCTGCTGGAGGCTAGGACCACACGTGGTCCAAAGCACAAGTTCGTGGAGCGTTGTGAAGGGGTTGCACTCGACAATAGTGCACGGTACCCAGGGGTCGCGGTTCCTCGTTACTCTTGGGGTCCACTGGCCTCAGCTTCGCTGGGGACTCACGATGGCCTTTGAGAAGTCAGGAAATCCACTTCTTGGGCTGCAGGGACTTTGGACTCCGGCGGGAGCGGCGTAGTTTGCAACCGTCGTTTGTAGTTTTTGGTGCCTGCCAAGCAGGGGAGTCATTCCTTGACTCCAAGGGAGATTCTTCAGTCTTCCAAAGGTAGTGGAACGTCGAAGGTCCGGGATTCTTTTTGTAGAGCGTCGTCCAGGGAAATCTAGGGTGCAATGCACAGGTTCCCCCTCTTATACTAAAAGAAAGGGAGGGACTAGCTCTATGACTCTACCTATGGGAGGGTCAGGGGAGTGGGTGGCTACACCCACTTTCCTTTGTCCAGTTTCCCGCCAGAGCAGGGACAGGTAGCCCCTGAGCCGGTTTGAACTGGCATATGCACAGAGGAGCCTTCTGCTCCCCCAGTGCAGGACTTCAAAGCACTCTAAGAGTGCACCCACCCAGCCCCAATACACTAAACCCTGTCTGGGAGGTGGTCACACCCCTTGGGACAGGATATCTATTGTTGGGCTTCCTCCACTGCGAGTGTTGGTCATCAGCAGGAGGGCAGCCCAGTGTCTGTGACTGGTGGCATCCATTTTGTGATGCCAGGGCTCTGCAGGATTCTACCGCGTTTCCACAGTAGGTACATGTCTATCCCTCTAGAAGGGTGGAATGCTACCCCCGCCGCCAGGACTGGCGGGGGGGTAGTATTCCAAGGTGTTTGACACCAAACACGACATGTTTCGATGCAGCCATTCCAAAGTTAGCATTTTACCGCGAGGATATAATGCACTTAAAAGTATATGGTTTAACCGCATCCACAAACAGCACCAGAGAATGGACTCTGAGAGCTGCAGAGGGGCCCTGCTCAGGCAGAGGCACCCCCTCACATAGAAGCCAAGCACCCTGCCCTCAGGATTGATATGGCCTGCCTTAGGGGTGACTGATAGGGTTATATGTGTCAGGCGTCAGGCCGGTAAACGCTGCCTGCCAGCGCCCGTACGGACTATTGAAGGCCCAAACTGCACAAGCAAAACTACATATCCCGGCAAGCAAAGCTGGAGTCACGTCACACGTGACCCCGACGCTCATCGGACTCCGATATAGCGGCAGTCGGGAAGGGAGGAAGCTGCCGATTATCCTGGCGGATCCTTAGCAAGCTGCAGTCGCAACTTCAGAAGATCGTGGTGGGGTAAGAGTGCCTTTTGGCACTTCTGGTTACTTTCCCCCAACTTGGTGCCTGTTGTCCTTGGCCGGATTCTCCCGGCACCGCTGTGCTCTGTTCCTCTGTTGGCTGGGACGGCCGCGTTCGGCGTCTCATGCAGAGGAGCTCTGCGTGCATATCCTTTGAAGGATTTGTACGGTATACTCCCTGTTGGCGAGACTTTCCTCTCTCTAGGTCTCATGCGGGGAGTGTTAGAGTGTTCTGTAATAACCTAATACAGTAGCGCTGATTACCTGTTCTGAAACATTTAGCCGGTGTGGATTTCCTATGCTGGTTCATTAACAGAAAATGAAACTCTCTCAGTGATTATAGTAATCACTCACGGTTACTTCAACTGAAGAGTGGGATTTACTAAAGCTGAAACATTCTCAGGAATATTGACAGTCGATGAAGCTGGACATAGTGTTGTGTGTTTCCTAACATACTACGTCCGTTCTTCAAAGGCACATTACACAGGAAGTTATGTATTAGTGCCTTCTTTAAATTTTCACGGTTGGCTGTTTCGCCTTGTTTATTTCTTTTCCTAGGAGAGAGGGACTCAGAGGGGAGCAGAAGGACCCAGTTCTGTTGGCCTAGCCACTCTGCATGTACCATTTGGTATGTAGGGAGAAAGTAGACACCTGGGGTATCACTGTATTTGAACGTTGTGCAACGATAGGTGTTCGTCCCCTTAATTGTTTGCCTTCCTTTCGGTAGTACATGCTGGAAGATTGTTACCGCCCTCTCCCCTCTCCTGGTATTGAAACCATCTTCTTTTCTTTACAGGTAGATTAGCACTTTCCATTACATATGTGATGCAGTGATATTTTATTTTCCTGTGTGTGTTGTTTCAGAGAGTCGGATAGTGACGGTGTTCTTTGTTGTGTCATCCACAGATCTCCCTCCTTGCTGTTCCTACCCTTTCCTTCCCTCACTTGAGTGTCTCACTAGTCCGCGTATGTTTTAGTATTCCGGACTTGGGACGGTCAAGAGGTGGACCCCTTTTGAGCATCAGTACAGTTCCGAGGATCCTGAAGGTGAAACCTGACAATATGTGTGTGTAGGAGAGATATAGGTAACCTATATCTCAGTGAGGGGTGCTAGCACTTCCTCACTCAGGCTGCAGTAGCAGGCCTGTGGTGTCAGATTTAGTCTGCTTCCCAGGGGTGGCATAATACATGCTGCAGCCCCTGGTAGGCCTGTGAAGTACCTATGCCCTTGATACCTAAGGTACCATATACTAGGGACTCATAAGGTGCCACAGTATCCAATCACTAGTGCACCTAGAGTGCACTCCAAATCGTTTAGAGAGAACAGAGAGGCTGGGGCCCTGATTAGCAGGGTCCCAGCCTGACTATAGCCAGAAACCAGTGTAAACATCAGGAAAAAAGTGGGGGCAACATAAGAGGCAGATCCTACTCTCCTACACCCACCGATGTCGGGTGCTTCAGGTAGGTTGACGGTCGTCTTGACTCTTCAGCCACGAGGTCCAGGAGGCGTCGATGGCAACCAGGAGCTGGATTCGAGCTGTCCCACAACGTCTGTCGATTGCTGCGGTGTCGGCGACCGGATTGGACCCAACAAGCCTTGGCAACGGCAAGTCTCGAAGAAAAAGAAAGGACAATGTTGCAGACCAGCAAGGTCTGGGGGACTCACCCAGCAAGGGTAAGTCAGGGCACCTCTGGAGCAACCAGGAAAGCCTAAACAGAAGAAGAGTTGCCTTCGGGAGGGCCCACTAGCTAACGGACTAGCGACCGTGAAGGAGCCTCGAGTGGACGAACTTGGAGCTGGCTTGCAGGACACTCGTGGAGTGGAGGCCAGTGATCTTCGGTGCAGTCGGTGCTGGAGGCGGGGGCTACTTGGAGCCCAAAGCACAACTTCGTGGGAGACCAGGAAGAGGATGCACTTGCAAATGTGCTCGGTGTCCAGGGGTCACGGTTCCACGTTACCCACGACAGCTACGGGCTTCAGCTTAGCTGGGGACTCAGGACAACCTCGGGGAAGTCTGGAAATCCACCTCTGGTGATGCAAAGACTTCGGCGTCCGACGGGAGCTTCAGTGATGCAGACCGGACAATTGCTTCTTAGGTGCCTGCCAAGCAGGGGAGTCACTCCTTGACCCCAAGGGAGATTCTTCAGTCCTCTAATCTTGAAGTAGAGCGTCGAAGGTTCAGGATTCGGCGGCAGAGTTTCGTCCAGGGTAATCCAAAGTCCTAAGGACTGGGGTCCCATACTTATACAAAGTTAGGGGGTTGGACATACTCTGGGGACACACCTATGGGAGGGTCAGGGAAGAGGGGTGGTTACACCCATTCCCTTTGTCCAGTTTCACGCCAGAGCAGGGGCAGGTAGCCCCTGCAACCGGTTTGAACTGGCATATGCACAGGGACACCAAATGTGCCCCCAGTGCAGGACTTCAAAGCACCAGAGGGTGCTCCCGCCCAGCCCCAATACACACTATCCTGTCTGGGGAGGTGGTTACACCTCCCTTCGATAGGAAACTTATTGTCCAGGCCTCCCCTGCCGGAGTTTCAGTCAGCAGCAGGAGGCCAGACCCGTGTCTGTGGCAGCGGCATCCATTTTGTGATGCCAGGGCTCTGGAAAGAAGTTACCGGGTAGCCCGGTGTGTACATGTCTCTCCCTCTAGAAGGATGGAATGCTACCCCCGCCGCCAAAATTGGTGCGGGGGTAGTATTCCAAGATGTTTGACACCAAACACGACATGTTTTGGTGCAGCCAGTCCAAAGTTAGCATTGTACCGCGAGGATATAATGCACTTAAGAGTATATGGTCAGGCTGCACCACAAACGGCATCAGAGGAGGGACTCCGAACGCTGCAGAGGGGCTCTGCTCATGCAGGGCACCCTCTCACATAAAAATCAAGCACTCTGCCTTCAGGATTGGTAAGGCCTGCCATAGGAGTGACTTATAGGTTTATATGTGTGTGCAATGGTAGTGATATAGGTAGCCCATACCACTGTAAGGGGTGCATGCACCACCTTACCCAGGCTGCAGTAGCAGACCTGAGGTGTCATTTTGGCTGGCCTTCCAGGGGTGGCATAATACATGCTGCAGCCCCTGGTAGGCCTCTGAGGTACCTATGCCCTGGGTACATAGTATACCATATACTAGGGACTTATAAGGGCACTCCAGATTCCAATCAGAGATGTGCCTAAGGCACATGGAAACCATTTTAGAGAGGAAGCAGCTAGGCTGGGGTTCTGATTAGCAGGGCCCCAGCCAGACTAAAGTCGACAAACAGTGAAGCATCAGCAAAAAGTGGGGGTACCCATGTGAAGCAGATCCTACTCTCCTACACAACCCCCCAAACGTAGGGACATTAAACTAACCTTGCCCAGTTAAGTCTTCATGTTCTAAGTGGAAGTACCTAGAGAGTCCATCTGCATTGGCATGGTTACTCCCAGGTCTATGTTCCACTGTAAAGTACATCCCCTGTAGGGAAATGGACCACCTAAGCAGTTTGGGGTTTTTACCCTTCATTTGTTTTAGCCATAGGAGGGGCGTGTGGTCTGTTTGAACAAGGAAGTGAGTACCAAACAAGTATGGCCTCAACTTCTTCAGAGCCCAAACCACAGCAAAGGCCTCCCTCTCTATGGCTGACCAACGTTTCTCTCTAGGGGTCAGCCTTCTGCTAATAAAAGCTACTGGCTGATCCTGACCTTCATCATTCAATTGTGACAGTACAGCCCCTACCCCCAATTCAGATGCATCGGTTTGGACAATGAACTTCTTGGAGTAATCAGGACTCTGGAGAATGGGAGCAGTGCACATGGCCTGCTTCAGGTCATCAAATGCCTTTTGACAGCTAGCTGTCCACTGAACTTTCTTGGGCATTTTCTTGGAAGTTAAGTCATTCAGGGGTGTCACTATTGATCCATACCCCTTGACAAATCTCCTATAGTATCCAGTCAGGCCTAAGAAGGCTCTCACCTGAGTCTGGGTGGTTGGAGTAACCTAGTCCATGATGGTCTGGATTTTGCTCTGCAGTGGTTGAACCTGACTCTGCCCTATCTGGCACTTAGTGGCCTTGATAGTGAGGCCTGCCTTTTGCAGGGCCTCTAAAACATTTCTGAGGTGGACCAGGTGATCCTCCCAGGTGGAGCTAAAGACAGCAATATCATCTAGATATGCTGCACTGTAGGCCTCCAGACCTGTAAGGACTGTATCCACCAACCTCTGAAAAGTGGCAGGTGCATTCTTCAGACCAAAGGGCATTACCACAAATTGATAATGCCCACTAGGGGTTGAGAATGCTGTTTTTGGCTTTGCATCATCAGCTAGTCTGATCTGCCAGTAGCCAGCTGTCAGGTCAAATGTGCTTAGATACTTGGCTGAGGCCAAAGTGTCTATTAGCTCATCTGCCCTGGGTATTGGATGGGCATCAGTCCTAGTGACTGCATTGAGACCCCTGTAGTCCACACAAAACCTCATCTCTCTTTTCCCACCACTGGTGTGAGGTTTTGGCACAAGGACCACTGGACTAGCCCAAGGGCTATCTGAGGTTTCAGTAACTCCCAAATCCAACATTTTCTGGACTTCTGTCCTGATACAGTCCCTGACATGGTCAGGTTGCCTATACATCTTATTTTTAATAGGCAGACTGCTCCCAGTGTCCAGTTCATGAATGCACCAGGTGGTCTGACTTGGAGTCAGAGAGAACATATGTCTGTACTGATTGAGCACTTGTCTGCAATCAGTTTGCTGCTGAGCAGTGAGGCTGCCTGCCAAGGCTACACCATCCACTGACCCATCATCAGGGTTCTGTGAGAGCAGGTCAGGGAGTGGGTCACTCTCTTCCTCCTGTCCCTCATCAGTAGCCATGAGCAAGCCCATGTCTGCCCTGTCCACATATGGTTTCAATCTGTTGACATGGAGAACCCTGTGGGGACTCCTGGGTGTTCCTAGGTCTACCAAATAGGTAACCTCACCCTTCTGTTCAACAATGGTATGGGGTCCACTCCACTTGTCTTGGAGAGCTGCTGGGGCCACTGGCTCCAGCACCCACACCTTCTGTCCTGGCTGGAAAACAGTCAGTACAGCCTTTTGGTCATGCCAGGCTTTTTGCAGTTCCTGGCTTGCCTCAAGGTTTTTAGTTGCCTTTTTCATGTATTCAGCCATCCGGGAGCGGAGACCAAGTACATAGTCCACTATGTCTTGCTTTGGGGGCTTGAGAGGTAACTCCCATCCTTCCTTCACCAAGCACAATGGACCCCTGACAGGGTGACCAAACAAAAGTTCAAAAGGGCTGTAGCCAACCCCCTTTTGAGGTACCTCCCTGTATGCAAACAAAAGGCAGGGCAAGAGTATGTCACATCTTCGCCTAAGCTTTTCTGGGAGTCCTTTAATCATGCCCTTTAAGGTTTTGTTGAATCTCTCAACTAAACCATTGCATTGTGGGTGATAGGGTGTGGTGAACTTGTAAGTCACTCCACACTCCTTCCACATTGCCTTCAAGTATCCAGACATAAAGTTTGCACCCCTGTCTGATACAACCTCCTTAGGGAAGCCCACTCTTGAGAAAATTCCCAGGAGGGCTCTTGCCACTACAGGTGCTGTAGTGGTCCTAAGGGGGATAGCCTCTGGGTACCTAGTGGCATGGTCCACCACCACTAGGATAAACCTGTGCCGAGATGCTGTTTGGGGATCCATGGGACCAACAATATCAATCCCCACTCTTTCAAAGGGAACCCCTACCACAGGTAGTGGTATCAGGGGGGCCTTTGTGGTGCCACCTGCCTTCCACTGGCTTGGCAGGTTACACAGGAGCGACAAAACTTCTTGGTGTCTTCAGACATGTGGGGCCAGTGAAAGTGAGGGACAATTCTGTCCCAAGTCTTGTTCTGGCCCAAGTGACCTGCAAAAGGAATGTCATGGGCTAGGGTCAATAGGAAGCCCCTGAACTTCAGAGGTATAACCAACCTCCTGGTGGCACCAGGCTTGGGGTCTCTACACTCTGAGTACAAGAGTCCATCATCCCAATACACTTTATGGGGACCACTAGCATTCCCAGCAGCCTCAGCAGCAGCTTGCTGTCTGAGGGGTTCAAGACAGGGGCAGCTCTGTTGCTCCTGGCTCAGATCTGCCCTGGAAGGGCCCCGTGTCCCCAAGAACTCAACCTGGTCAGGTTCAAGCTCCTCTGGGAGAGTTCCTTCCTCAGGACTGAGATCATCCCCCTCAAGAGACTGATTTTCCTCCTGAGCCAAGGGGGAAGGCACTGCCTTAACCCTACTACTCCTCCTCTTGGATGGCACTTGGTCCATTGTTTCCAGGATCCAAGGCCTGTTCAGTGTTAGACATTTTGCTCTGTGACCTGGTCACAGCAAACACATCTGCAGGGATCCCCAGCATTTCTGCATGGGTCCTGAGCTCCACTTCTGCCCAAGCTGAAGTTTCAAGATCATTGCCAAGCAAGCATTCCACTGGTAGGTTTGCACTCACCACAACCTTCTTAAGGCCAGTTACCCCTCCCCAGGAGAAGTTAACAACTGCCAGAGTATGGTCTGTTCTGACATTGCTAGCATTGGTCACTTGGTACATTTCACCAAGTATAATCTGCCCAGGATCCACAAGGTCTTGTGTCACCATGGTGACACTTGCCCCTGTGTCCCTAAATGCCAAAGCCTCTTTTCCATTGATTAATGGCTGTTGCCTGTACTTGCCCAGATTACTGGGACTCACAGAGGAGGTCACATCCATGCCTCCATCACAGACTAGGACAGCCTGAGTGAGTTCTCTGACTAGGCCAGAGCTCATCTCATTCCCCAGGGTCAAACCTACCAAACCCTTGGCCTGTGTACTCCCACCACCAATTGTAACTGCACTAGGGGGAACAGGTGCCTTAGTGGCATTGGTGGGGCTGGAATAGAGTCTTTGGACTTGGTGCAATCACTGGTCCAGTGTGTCTTTTGCTTACAGACTTTGCACCATGGTTTCTTTTGGCCTTTTCCCTTGTTAGACTGTGAATCCCCACCTGAAGAAGATTTTTGGGGGCCTTGTGAAGACTTCTGGTCTTTACCCTTCTCCCCACCCTTATCAGAGTTTTTAGAATCTTGCTTCTTAGGGTCACCACCTTGGTTCTGTACCTTCTGCCTCACCCTGGTTCTGACCCATTTGTCTGCCTTCTTTCCCAATTCTTGGGGAGAGGTCAGATCAGAGTCCACCAGGTACTGATGCAACCGCTGATTTTGACAGTTATTAAGAATCTGCTCCCTCATAAGATTGTACAATCCTGTGAAGTCACATACCTTACTGCCCATCAACCAACCTTCCAGAGCCTTAGCAGAACAATCCACATAGTCTACCCAGTCTTGAGTCTGTGCTTTTTGGGCATCTCTGAACTTTAACCTGTATTGTTCAGTTGTTAGGCCAAACCCATCAATGAAAGCACTCTTCAAGACTTTGTAATTGTCAGCATCCTCTTCTCTAACAGTGAGGAGCTTATCTCTACCTTTGTCTGCAAAGGAGAGCCACAAGATTGCTGCCCACTGCTCCTGAGGGACCCTCTGTACTTTACAGGCCCTCTCCAGTGCAGTTATCCATTTGTGGATGTCATCCCCGCTCTGGTAGGGAGGGACAACCTTGCTCAGGATTCTATGGTCATAAGACCTTTCCCTCTCTCTGAGGAAATTGCTGCCACCATGGGACTCTAGTCCCATCTTTTTTCTCTGTCTATAGAGATCTAGGGACTCCCTGTCTATAACCAACTGCTGTTTTCTGAGCTCAAGCTGGGCTTGTTCATACTGAAGCAGTCTCTTTCTCCTCTCATGAGAGGATTCCCTCCCATGAGAGGAGACAGAGGTCCCTACTGAGGTGTCAGAGTGGTTAGACTCCTGAGAAGGAGATCTAGACCTTCTGGGCACACTCACAACTCTTCCTGGGGGGACAAAGGGGAGGTCATTCTGGGCCTCCTCCTCATCCTCAGGAGTAGCTGCACTTTCCAGGTCAGGATCATTGTCATCCCCCTGGCCAGTTTCAGAGGTCAGGTCCTGGGCATTTTCATCCCTGGCCCCTCCCTCATCTTCTGCCCCACCCTCTCTGCCTACCCTTTCAGACCTTAGGGGTCTTCTAAGATCATCTAGCAGAAGCATCTCCAGGAGACGTTGGGTGTTGGCACTTTTGCCTGTCTTCAACTTCCTAACCTTGCACAACTCTCTCAATTCCAAGAATGTGAGGTTGTCATATCTGGATGGCAGGAGCTCACTGGTTCCTGGCAGTGAAGACATTACTAGTGTGGTGTGGTGTGGTGTATGCACTACCTACTCTAGTGTGGCCTACTAAACTCTCTTGAGTTGTAGAAAGGGTGTGCTATCCCTTAACACGCAACTCTAAGTTCAGTAGAACTTACTGTATCCTAAGCTTGAATTATATGTACCTAAGGTACCCTTAGTGGTTTTCAGTTGATCAATTCAATTGAGATTATCTGGTAAACCAATAGCAAGCTGGAATCCCACACGCTGCACACCAATGTGAGAAGTTGGCCTGGTATATGCTGTCCACTAATTATAGTGGGCACCTTGCACCAGTCCAAACAACCCCTTATTGGAGATAGGTTAAAGACAACCTTTATTGAAAGCTATCCTAGTGGTAGCTATGGAGAGCAGCCTTCAGGCTAGTCTTGAAGGAATGTAAAGCAGCTTGTTTTACCAGTCTATAATCTCTTGAGTGACCAAATGAAAGAGGACCACACCAGGTATATATATAAAATGGTGAACATCCATTACAACGCATGCGTTACGTCGCATGCATTTACGTCGCAAGCGTTACAATGCAAGCGACGTTACGACGCGGATCATTACGCCGCGTATCATTACATCGCATGCGCATTTAAAACGCATACGGTTTTAAATCGCATGTGGTGTAATGGACGCGAGGTGGGTTGCACGGACGAGCACTGGGACGACGCGAGGAGAGAGAGGTAAGGGGGATTGTGCTTAGAGTGTAGTGTTTAGGCTTTAGGGCAGTGTCTGGGGATTGTGCTTAGTGTAGTGTTTAGGGTTTAGGGCAGTGTCTGGTGGTCGTAGTGTAGGGCAGTGTGTTAGGCTTTAGGGTTTACGTTAGTGTCAGGGTTTAGGGAAGTGTAGGGTACTGTTTTAGGGTTTAGTGGAAGTCGTAGTGTAAGGTAGTAATTAAGGATTTAGGAGTTAGGGCTTAGGGTTTAGTGAAGTGTATTGTTTTGTACTGGATGGTAGTGTTGTGACGTGTGTGTTATGTAGGGTACTGTTAGTTTGGGGGGTTATTTCGGGGAAACAATTACGATGTTAAAGCATGCGGGGTGTTTGTGTGCGTTGTCAATGTCTTTTGCATGCATTTCAATGGGGAAGCGAAGTAATGGTTTGCGTTGTGAAATGTTGCGTTGTGAATGTGCATGCGATGTAAAGACGGCGATGTTAAGGTATGCGATGTAAACGTTTGCGATGTAGCATCATACATCCATATAAAATATATGTATTTAGTCTTAAACACACCCCTCTAGTCTCTTTATGAGGCTAGAGTTCGAAGTACATAAGTTACAAGTCAGTTATCAACAGTAATAGCACAAATACACGTTTGAGCCCTAGGGGCGTACCAAACCATATACCAATAAAGTGGTATAAGAACCACGACTGAGCTAGACACAAGGCCTAGAGCCTGTAGAAATTCTTGGACCACAAGGAACCACCCAAGGTAGTGACACAGGGGACCCACGGGGGACGCGTGCAGCGTGAGAACACAGCCGCGAGCCGCCGTTCACTTCTATGGGGAATGTCGCGGTTGGAGTTTTAAAGAAAAAGGACACTTAGAGGAGGACTTGGAGCAAACCCTTTTAGAACTAGGTGGTTCTAGAGTCTATACCCACGGGAGCACCGGAGTACTCGAGTTACCTCACCCAGGGGAGCCGGGTGCATAGGTGTCTTTCGGGGTCGGGTTTCGTCGTCGTTTTCAATGGCGATCTGCTACAAAGTGCTGCTGGCGACCAAGTCGAAAGTGTTCGGGTGGATCCAAAGGTGGATCGAAGATGTGAGGAACCTGAAAGCAGAGGGGACAGAGTCTGGGTCACTAGCCAGTGACCAGGAAGGCGATGAGCAGATGCCCACCGATGTCGGGTGCTTCAGGTAGGTTGATGGTCGTCTTGACTCTTCAGCCACGAGGTCCAGGAGGAGTCGACGACAACCAGGAGCTGGATTCGAGCTGTCCCACAACGTCTTTCGATTGCTGCGGTATCGGCGACCGGATTGGACCCAACAAGCCTTGGCAACGGCAAGTCTTGAAGAAACAAAGAAAGGACAATGTTGCAGACCAGCAAGGTCTGGGGGACTCACCCAGTGAGGGTAAGTCAGGGCACCTCTGTAGCAACCAGGAAAGCCCAAACAGAAGAAGAGTTGCCTTCGGGAGGGCCCACTAGCCAATGGACCAGCGACCGCAAAGGAGCCTCGAGTGGACGCACTTGGAGGTGGCTTGCAGGACACTCGTGGAGTGGAGGCCAGTGATCTTCGATTCAGTTGGTGCTGGAGGCGGGCGCTACTTGGAGCCCAAAGCACAACTTCGTGGGAGACCAGGAAGAGGAGGCACTTGCAAATGTGCTTGGTGTCCAGGGGTCACGGTTCCACGTTACCCACGATGGCTACGGGCCGCAGCTTTGCTGGGGACTCAGGGCAGCCTTGGGGAAGTCTGGAAATCTACCTCTGGTGATGCAAAGACTTCGGCGTCCGACAGGAGCTTCAGTGATGCAGACCGGACAATTGCTTCTTAGGTGCCTGCCAAGCAGGGGAGTCACTCCTTGACCCCAAGGGAGATTCTTCAGTCCTCTAATCTTGAAGTAGAGCGTCGAAGGTCCAGGATTCGGCATCAGAGTTTCGTCCAGGGTAATCTAAAGTCCTAAGGACTGGGGTCCCATACTTATACAAAGTTAGGGGGTTGGACATACTCTGGGGACCCACCTATGGGAGGGTCAGGGAAGAGGGGTGGTTACACCCATTCCCTTTGTCCAGTTTTGCACCAGAGCAGGGGCAGGTAGCCCCTGCAACCGGTTTGAACTGGCATATGCACAGGGACACCAAATGTGCCCCCAGTGCAGGACTTCAAAGCACCAGAGGGTGCTCCCACCCAGCCCCAATACACACTATCCTGTCTGGGGAGGTGGTTACACCTCCCTTCGACAGGAAACTTATTGTCCAGGCCTCCCCTGCCTGAGTTTCAGTCAGCAGCAGGAGGCCAGACCTGTGTCTGTGGCAGCGGCATCCATTTTGTGATGCCAGGGCTCTGGAAAGAAGTTACCGGGTAGCCCGGTGTGTACATGTCTCTCCCTCTAGAAGGGTGGAATGCTACCCCCGCCACCAGGATTGGCGGGGGGGTAGTATTCCAAGATGTTTGACACCAAACACGACATGTTTTGGTGCAGCCAGTCCAAAGTTAGCATTGTACCGCGAGGATATAATGCACTTAAGAGTATATGGTCAGGCTGCACCACAAACAGCATCAGAGGAGGGACTCCGAACGCTGCAGAGGGGCTCTGCTCATGCAGGGGCACCCTCTCACATAAAAATCAAGCACTCTGCCTTCAGGATTGGTAAGGCCTGCCATAGGAGTGACTTATAGGTTTATATGTGTGTGCAATGGTAGTGATATAGGTAACCCATACCACTGTAAGGGGTGCATGCACCACCTTACCCAGGCTGCAGTAGCAGACCTGTGGTGTCATTTTGGCTGACCTTCCAGGGGTGGCATAATACATGTTTCAGCCCCTGGTAGGCCTCTGAGGTACCTATGCCCTGGGTACATAGTATACCATATACTAGGGACTTATAAGGGCACTCCAGATTCCAATCAGAGATGTGCCTAAGGCACATGGAAACCATTTTAGAGAGGAAGCAGCTAGGCTGGGGTTCTGATTAGCAGGGCCCCAGCCAGACTAAAGTCGAAAAACAGTGAAGCATCAGCAAAAAGTGGGGGTACCCATGTGAAGCAGATCCTACTCTCCTACACTATGCACGTTTCTGGGCCTTAGGGCTGCCTAGTGCATCATTTCCCTGCGTTTTCACCCATCCTGCCCACTTTGTGTCTCGGCCCCCGAAAACCCAACAAAATGGCTGTGGATGTGCGTAAAAGCGCACACTTTTGGAGGCTTGGGCTCCAGGAAAGTGACCACCTCCTGTACAGCTTGACCTTGACCTTTGACCCCGGAGGTGTCCTGTGACCTTGAAAGAGTCATGTTGTTTTTATGGCTCCCTGAGGTCGCTAAGCACGTTTCTGGGCCTCAGGGCCGCCTAGTGCAGCATTTCCCTGCGTTTTCACCCATCAATCAATCAGGAGTTTGTTAAAGCGCGACTACTCACCCGTAAGGGTCTCAAGGCGCTAGGGGGGGGGTGCAGGTTCCATTCCATCAAGGAGGGGGTCTGTCGAAGAGCCAGGTTTTGAGGTTTCTTGCGAAGATGGGGAGCGATGTCTGTCTGAGGTGGAGCGGAAGGGCGCTCCATGCTTGGGCTGCGAGGAAGGAGAAGGAGCGGCCTCCCGATCTGGTCTTTCTGGTGCGGGGGACCACGGCGTAGGAGAGCTGGGCTGATCGTAGGGTCCTTTGGGGTGCGTGGAATTTGAGTCGGCTGTTCAGGTATGCTGGTCCGGTGCCGTGCAGGGCCTTGTGTGCGTGGGTGAGCATCTTAAAGGTGATTCTCGCCTCGACGGGGAGCCAGTGGAGTGTGCGCAGGTGCTGGGAGATGTGGCAGTGTTTTGGCAGGTTGAGGACCAGTCTTGCGGCGGCGTTCTGGATGTTCTGTAGCTTGCGGATGAGGTTTTTGTTTATTCCGGCGTAGAGTGCGTTGCCGTAGTCGAGTCTGCTGGTGACCAGGGCGTGAGTGACCGTCTCTTCGGTGTTCGAGGGGATCCATTTGAAGGTCTTACGAAGGAGGCGGAGGGTATGGAAGCAGGAAGACGAGACAGAGTTGATCTGGCGGTCCATTTTGAGCTCGGAGTCCAGGATGATTCCCAGGTTGCGTGCGTGGTCTGTGGGGGTTGGTGGGTTTCCGAGGGCGGGGGCCACCAGGTGTCGCTCCAGGCGTCGGGGTTTGGGCCCATGATGAGTACTTCTGTTTTGTTGGTGTTTAGTTGTAGGCAGCTGTTTTTCATCCATTTGGCGACGGCTTCCATGCCTTCTCGAAAGTTGCGTCTGGCGGTGTTGGGCTCGTTCGATAGGGAGAGGATGAGCTGGGTGTCGTCTGCATATGACACGATGTTGAGTCCGTAGGTTCTGACGATGGGGGCAAGTGGAGCCATGTAGACATTGAAGAGCGTCGGGCTGAGGGAGGAGCCCTGGGGGACTCCGCAGGTGGTAGGTGTGGGGTCTGAGAGGAAAGGGGGGGGGAGTCTGACCCGCTGCGTCCTGCCGGAGAGGAAGGAGCAGATCCAGTCGAGGGCCTTGTCCTGGATTCCTGCGTCGTAGAGTCTGCGTATTAGGGTGCGGTGGGAGACTGTGTCGAACGCCGCTGATAGGTCGAGGAGGATGAGGGCTACTGTTTCTCCTTTGTCCAGTAGGGTGCGGATGTCGTCTGTTGCGGCGAGGAGGGCGGTTTCCTTACTGAGGTTTTTTCTGAAGCCGGATTGGGAGGAGTCGAGGATGTTGTTTTTCTTCAATGAATGTGGCGAGTTGGCTGTTGATGGCTTTCTCGATGACTTTCGCTGGGAACTGGAGCAGGGAGATGGGTCTGTAGTTTTTTAGGTCGGTGGGGTCCGCTGAGGGTTTCTTTAGGAGTGGGTTGACCTCGGCGTGTTTCCAGTCGTCGGGGAACGAGGCGGTCGCCAGGGAGCGGTTGATGGTGTGGCGGAGCATGGGTGCGATGGTGTCGGCGGCTCTGTTGAAGATGTGGTGGGGGCAGGGGTCCGTGGGGGCCCCTGAGTGGATTGACTTCATTGTCTTCAGTGTGTCTTCGGTGGTGAGGGCTGTCCAGTCATCAATCGCTGGTTTCCGGGTGTCGGGGGTGGTTGGTGAGGGTTCAGGGTGTTGGTTGTCTTCGTCGAAGTTGTCGTAGATGCTCTTGATTTTGTGGTGGAAAAAGGTGCTGAGTTTGTCGCAGAGGTCTTGTGAGGGAGGGATGTCGGTAGACTCGCTGGTGGGTTGGGCGAACTCCTTGATGATGCTGAAGAGTTCCTTGCTGTTGTGCGCGTGGGTGGAGATTCTGTCTTCAATCGCTTTTTTCCTCGTTTCTCTGATGAGTTGATGGTGGGCGTTGGTGGCGGCTCTGAAGTTGTTGTGGGCTTCTGTGGATTTGGTGTTCCTCCAAGCCTTTTCGAGGCGGCGGCATGTGCGTCTGGACTCTCAAAGTTCGGTGGTAAACCATCTGGCTTTCTTGGCGCGGGTATTGTTGTTTTTCTTGAGGGGGGCTATGGTGTTGGTGCTGTCCGAGATCCATCTATGCAGGGTTCGGGCTGCTGTGTTGGGGTCATCGTTTTCCGCGATGGTTGGGGTGGAGTTGTTGAGTGAGGAGGTGAGCTGGTCGTCGGTGATTTTGGTCCAGTTTCTTCGTGGAAGCAGGTGCTGGTGTCTGTGGATGGTGGGTGTTCTGAAGGTGAAGTGGACGCAACGATGGTCGGTCCATGGGAGTTCGGTGGTGTGGCTGAAGGTGATGGAGTTTCCTGTAGTGAAGAGGGGGTCGAGGGTGTGTCCTGCTGAGTGCGTGGGCTCGGTCACGATCTGGCAGAGTCCAATGTTGTGGAGGTTGTCCAGGAGGGATGTGGTGTTGGGGTCCAGTTGGTTGTCGAGGTGGAAGTTGAGGTCTCCCAGCAGGGTGTAGTTGGTGGATGCGATGGCCTGCGGGGAGATAATGTCCGTGATGGAGTTGGCGAAGGGTCCGCGGGGTCCAGGGGGTCGGTAGATGAGGGTTCCTCGGAGGGTGGCGGTGGGGCTGGCCAGTATCTTGAAGTGACGGTGTTCCATCAGTTCTGTGGGCTCGTCAGGGAGTGTGCTCAGGCGGAGGCTGGATTTGTGGACGATGGCGATTCCTCCTCCTGGGCGGGTGGGGCGGTCCTTCCTGGAGATCTTGTATCCTTGGGGGATGGCGATGTCCGGTCCCGAGGTGGTGTTGGTCCAGGTTTCGGTGAAGAACGCTACGTCCGGGGTGGTGCTGTCGAGGAGGTCCCAGATTTCTGTGGCGTGTTTGTGGAGGGATCGGACGTTGAGGAGGATGCATTGCAGGGTCTTCGGTTCGGTTGTGTTCTTGTGGGCGGGTTGTGCTGGATCCGTTTTCTTGGCGGTGCTGCAGGTGTGCCGGCAGCGGTGACAGCTGAAGGGTCCGTAGGTGTCGGCTGGTGTTGCTAGCTTGCAGTTGTTGTTGCAGCCTGGGTTGAGTGCGTGGAGTGCTGCTGGGTCGTAGCGTTGGCGGGGCAGAGGTCCAGGGTTCCTCGCGCTGGTCGCGGACGGGTCGCAGACGGGCTTGCCTTTGACGCGCCTTCGGTGCACCAGCGGCACGCCCGCTGCCCGCACCCGCGCAGCGGCCGCGCACTGGCCGCCATTAAGTAGGGGTCGGGGAGGGCTGGACAGCTGGGAGGCGGGAGCGGGGAGGGGAGCTGTATTGGGCCGGTCGCGCTGGGGGGGGCCGCGGGGGCAGCAGCGGCGGGGAAAGGTAAAGGGAGGAAATAAGGGATAAAGAAAAAAGGGAAAATAAGCAGAAATAAGGCACAAAAGAGCAGAGATGCAGAAAGGTGAAAGATAAAAGTGGGTAAAAAAACGAGTGAAAGAGCAGAGCGAGAGAAAGGGAAAATGAGCAGAAATAAGGCACAAAAGAGCAGAGAGGTGAAAGATAGGAAGGGTAGAAAAACGAGTGAAAACGAGTGAAGGAGCAGAGTGAGAGGAAGGAGACAGAGGTCCACTGGACCACCAGGGATGAGGCGCAGGGAAACCTGCGGGTGGAGGAGGGCCTCGATCACCAACACTTAAGAGTGCAGGGGCAGGGGCACCTCACTTAATGGTGGAGCTGCGAGGGTGGGAGAGCAATTTCACTGACAATGAGTCAGTGGCCTTGCTCGCCTGTCCCCGCAGTGGCCGGCATGAAGTAGGGGTCGGGGAGGGCTGGACAGCTGGGAGGCGGGAGCGGGGAGGGGAGCTGGATTGGGCCGGTCGCGCTGGGGGGGCAGGGGCCGCGGGGGCAGCAGCGGCGGGGAAAGGTAAAGGGAAGAAATAAGGGATAAAGAAAAAAGGGAAAATAAGCAGAAATAAGGCACAAAAGAGCAGAGATGCAGAAAAGTGCAGAAAGGTGAAAGATAAAAGTGGGTAGAAAAACGAGTGAAAGAGCAGAGCGAGAGAAAGGGAAAATGAGCAGAAATAAGGCACTAAAGAGCAGAGATGCAGAAAAATGCAGAAAGGTGAAAGATAGGAAGGGTAGAAAAACGAGTGAAAACGAGTGAAGGAGCAGAGTGAGAGGAAGGAGACAGAGGTCCACTGGACCACCAGGGATGAGGCGCAGGGAAACCTGCGGGTGGAGGAGGGCCTCGATCACCAACACTTAAGAGTGCAGGGGCAGGGGCACCTCACTTAATGGTGGAGCTGCGAGGGTGGGAGAGCAATTTCACTGACAATGAGTCAGTGGTCTTGCTCGCCTGTCCCCGCAGTGGCTGCCATTAAGTAGGGGTCGGGGAGGGCTGGACAGCTGGGAGGCGGGGAGGGGAGCTGGATTGGGCTGGTCGCGCTGGGGGGGAGGGGCCGCGGGGGCAGCAGCGGCGGGGAAAGGTAAAGGGAGGAAATAAGGGATAAAGAAAAAAGGGAAAATAAGCAGAAATAAGGCACAAAAGAGCAGAGATGCATAAAAGTGCAGAAAGGTGAAAGATAAAAGAGGGTAAAAAAAACAGTGAAAGAGCAGAGCGAGAGAAAGGGAAAATGAGCAGAAATAAGGCACAAAAGAGCAGAGATGCAGAAAAGTGCAGAAAGGTGAAAGATAGGAAGGGTAGAAAAACGAGTGAAAACGAGTGAAGGAGCAGAGTGAGAGGAAGGAGACAGAGGTCCACTGGACCACCAGGGATGAGGCGCAGGGAAACCTGCGGGTGGAGGAGGGCCTCGATCACCAACACTTAAGAGTGCAGGGGCAGGGCCACCTCACTTAATGGTGGAGCTGCGAGGGTGGGAGAGCAATTTCACTGACAATGAGTCAGTGGTCTTGCTCGCCTGTCCCCGCAGTGGCCGCCATTAAGTAGGGGTCGGGGAGGGCTGGACAGCTGGGAGGCGGGAGCGGGGAGGGGAGCTGGATTGGGCCGGTCGCGCTGGGGGGGGAGGGGCCGCGGGGGCAGCAGCGGCGGGGAAAGGTAAAGGGAGGAAATAAGGGATAAAGAAAAAAGGGAAAATAAGCAGAAATAAGGCACAAAAGAGCAGAGATGCAGAAAAGTGCAGAAAGGTGAAAGATAAAAGAGGGTAGAAAAACGAGTGAAAGAGCAGAGCGAGAGAAAGGGAAAATGAGCAGAAATAAGGCACAAAAGAGCAGAGATGCAGAAAAGTGCAGAAAGGTGAAAGATAGGAAGGGTAGAAAAACGAGTGAAAACGAGTGAAGGAGCAGAGTGAGAGGAAGGAGACAGAGGTCCACTGGACCACCAGGGATGAGGCGCAGGGAAGCGATACAAAAGGGGATGATGGACGGAACGTTTGAGCCAATCAAACACTCACCCCGAGTCAACTGATCTGGGTTTAATCCATCATCATTCTTTAGCTCACTCCACCACCCCAGTTCAGACATGGCCATATGCAAATCAGTCTGACCCTGTGCCTCATGGGAACAGTCCAGCCCGAACTGCCAAGCCATGTCTTCCCTGGACCGGAAACAAGCATCCTAGGACCGGTTTCTGGCATTCCAGCCGTCATCAGCCAGGCTTGCTTGAATCCAGTGGCAAAGTGAGCAAGGGACCCACGTCTGGGCATACCCCCGCCAACTTAGGGCGAACAAAGCGATACAAAAGGGGATGATGGACGGAACGTTTGAGCCAATCAAACACTCACACCCAGTCAACTGATCTGGGTTTAATCCATCATCATTCTTTAGCTCACTCCACCACCCCAGTTCAGACATGGCCATATGCAAATCAGTCTGACCCTGTGCCTCATGGGAACAGTCCAGCCCGAACTGCCAAGCCATGTCTTCCCTGGACCGGAAACAAGCATCCTAGGACCGGTTTCTGGCATTCCAGCCGTCATCAGCCAGGCTTGCTTGAATCCAGTGGCAAAGTGAGCAAGGGACCCACGTCTGGGTATACCCCCGCCAACTTAGGGCGAACAAAGCGATACAAAAGGGGATGATGGACGGAACGTTTGAGCCAATCAAACACTCACCCCCAGTCAACTGATCTGGGTTTAATCCATCATCATTCTTTAGCTCACTCCACCACCCCAGTTCAGACATGGCCATATGCAAATCAGTCTGACCCTGTGCCTCATGGAACAGTCCAGCCCGAACTGCCAAGCCACGGCACAGGGTCAAGACTGATTTGCATATGGCTATGTCTGAACTGGGGTGGCGTGGTGAAGCAAAATAACGATGGATTAAACCCAGATCTGTGACTGGGGGTGAATGTTTGCCAATGTGCAGCATTCCGTCCATCATCTTGTGTGTTTTGCATTTCGCCCTAAGTGGGAAGGGTATGCCCAGACGTGGGTCCCGTACTCACTACGCCACTGGAGTCAAGCTATCCTGGCTGATGAAGGCTGATAGCCTGAAACCGGTCCTAGGATGCTTGATTCCGGTCCAGGGAAGACATGGCTTGGCAGTTCGGTCTGGACTGTTCCCATGAGGCACAGGGTCAAGACTGATTTGCATATGGCTATGTCTGAACTGGGGTGGCATGGTGAAGCAAAATAACAATGGATTAAACCCAGATCTGTGACTGGGGGTGAATGTTTGCCAATGTGCAGCATTCCGTCTATCATCTTGTGTGTTTTGCATTTCGCCCTAAGTGGGAAGGGTATGCCCAGACGTGGGTCCCGTGCTCACTACGCCACTGTAGTCAAGCTATCCTGGCTGATGAAGGCTGATAGCCTGAAACCGGTCCTAGGATGCTTGATTCCGGTCCAGGGAAGACATGGCTTGGCAGTTCGGTCTGGACTGTTCCCATGAGGCACAGGGTCAAGACTGATTTGCATATGGCTATGTCTGAACTGGGGTGGCGTGGTGAAGCAAAATAACGATGGATTAAACCCAGATCTGTGACTGGGGGTGAATGTTTGCCAATGTGCAGCATTCCGTCCATCATCTTGTGTGTTTTGCATTTCGCCCTAAGTGGGAAGGGTATGCCCAGACATGGGTCCCCTGCTCACTACGCCACTTGAGTCAAGCTATCCTGGCTGATGAAGGCTGATAGCCTGAAACCGGTCCTAGGATGTTTGATTCCGGTCCAGGGAAGACATGGCTTGGCAGTTCGGTCTGGACTGTTCCCATGAGGCACAGGGTCAAGACTGATTTGCATATGGCTATGTCTGAACTGGGGTGGCGTGGTGAAGCAAAATAACGATGGATTAAACCCAGATCTGTGACTGGGGGTGAATGTTTGCCAATGTGCAGCATTCCGTCCATCATCTTGTGTGTTTTGCATTTCGCCCTAAGTGGGAAGGGTATGCCCAGACGTGGGTCCCGTGCTCACTACGCCACTGGAGTCAAGCTATCCTGGCTGATGAAGGCTGATAGCCTGAAACCGGTCCTAGGATGCTTGATTCCGGTCCAGGGAAGACATGGCTTGGCAGTTCGGTCTGGACTGTTCCCATGAGGCACAAGGTCAAGACTGATTTGCATATGGCTATGTCTGAACTGGGGTGGCGTGGTGAAGCAAAATAACGATGGATTAAACCCAGATCTGTGACTGGGGGTGAATGTTTGCCAATGTGCAGCATTCCGTCCATCATCTTGTGTGTTTTGCATGAGGCGCAGGGAAACCTGCGGGTGGAGGAGGGCCTCGATCACCAACACTTAAGAGTGCAGGGGCACCTCACTTAATGGTGGAGCTGCGAGGGTGGGAGAGCAATTTCACTGACAATGAGTCAGTGGTCTTGCTCGCCTGTCCCCGCAGTGGCCGCCATTAAGTAGGGGTCGGGGAGGGCTGGACAGCTGGGAGCTGGGAGGCGGGAGCGGGGAGGGGAGCTGGATTGGGCCGGTCGCGCTGGGGGGGGAGGGGCCACGGGGGCAGCAGCGGCGGGGAAAGGTAAAGGGAGGAAATAAAGGATAAAGAAAAAAGGGAAAATAAGCAGAAATAAGGCACAAAAGAGCAGAGATGCAGAAAAGTGCAGAAAGGTGAAAGATAAAAGTGGGTAGAAAAACGAGTGAAAGAGCAGAGCGAGAGAAAGGGAAAATGAGCAGAAATAAGGCACAAAAGAGCAGAGATGCAGAAAAGTGCAGAAAGGTGAAAGGTAAAAGTGGGTAGAAAAACGAGTGAAAGAGCAGAGCGAGAGAAAGGGAAAATGAGCAGAAATAAGGCACAAAAGAGCAGAGATGCAGAAAAGTGCAGAAAGGTGAAAGATAGGAAGGGTAGAAAAACGAGTGAAGGAGCAGAGTGAGAGGAAGGAGACAGAGGTCCACTGGACCACCAGGGATGAGGCGCAGGGAAACCTGCGGGTGGAGGAGGGCCTCGATCACCAACACTTAAGAGTGCAGGGGCAGGGGCACCTCACTTAATAGTGGAGCTGCGAGGGTGGGAGAGCAATTTCACTGACAATGAGTCAGTGGTCTTGCTCGCCTGTCCCCGCAGTGGCCGCCATTAAGTAGGGGTCGGGGAGGGCTGGACAGCTGGGAGGCGGGAGCGGGGAGGGGAGCTGGATTGGGCCGGTCGCGCTGGGGGGGGAGGGGCCGCGGGGGCAGCAGCGGCGGGGAAAGGTAAAGGGAGGAAATAAGGGATAAAGAAAAAAGGGAAAATAAGCAGAAATACGGCACAAAAGAGCAGAGATGCAGAAAAGTGCAGAAAGGTGAAAGATAAAAGTGGGTAGAAAAACGAGTGAAAGAGCAGAGTGAGAGAAAGGGAAAATGAGCAGAAATAAGGCACTAAAGAGCAGAGATGCAGAAAAATGCAGAAAGGTGAAAGGTAAAAGTGGGTAGAAAAACGAGTGAAAGAGCAGAGCGAGAGAAAGGGAAAATGAGCAGAAATAAGGCACAAAAGAGCAGAGATGCAGAAAAGTGCAGAAAGGTGAAAGATAGTAAGGGTAGAAAAACGAGTGAAGGAGCAGAGTGAGAGGAAGGAGACAGAGGTCCACTGGACCACCAGGGATGAGGCGCAGGGAAACCTGCGGGTGGAGAAGGGCCTCGATCACCAACACTTAAGAGTGCAGGGGCAGGGGCACCTCACTTAATGGTGGAGCTGCGAGGGTGGGAGAGCAATTTCACTGACAATGAGTCAGTGGTCTTGCTCGCCTGTCCCCGCAGTGGCCACCATTAAGTAGGGGTCGAGGAGGGCTGGACAGCTGGGAGGCGGGAGCGGGGAGGGGAGCTGGATTGGGCCGGTCGCGCTGAGGGGGAGAGGCCGCGGGGGCAGCAGCGGCGGGGAAAGGTAAAGGGAGGAAATAAGGGATAAAGAAAAAAGGGAAAATAAGCAGAAATAAGGCACAAAAGAGCAGAGATGCATAAAAGTGCAGAAAGGTGAAAGATAAAAGAGGGTAAAAAACGAGTGAAAGAGCAGAGCGAGAGAAAGGGAAAATGAGCAGAAATAAGGCACAAAAGAGCAGAGATGCAGAAAAGTGCAGAAAGGTGAAAGATAGGAAGGGTAGAAAAACGAGTGAAAACGAGTGAAGGAGCAGAGTGAGAGGAAGGAGACAGAAGTCCACTGGACCACCAGGGATGAGGCGCAGGGAAACCTGCGGGCGGAGGAGGGCCTCGATCACCAACACTTAAGAGTGCAGGGGCAGGGGCACCTCACTTAATGGTGGAGCTGCGAGGGTGGGAGAGCAATTTCACTGATAATGAGTCAGTGGTCTTGCTCGCCTGTCCCCGCAGTGGCCGCCATTAAGTAGGGGTCGGGGAGGGCTGGACAGCTGGGAGGCGGGAGCGGGGAGGGGAGCTGGATTGGGCCGGTCGCGCTGGGGGGGAGGGGCCGCGGGGGCAGCAGCGGCGGGGAAAGGTAAAGGGAGGAAATAAAGGATAAAGAAAAAGGGAAAATAAGCAGAAATAAGGCACAAAAGAGCAGAGATGCAGAAAAGTGCAGAAAGGTGAAAGATAAAAGTGGGTAGAAAAACGAGTGAAAGAGCAGAGCGAGAGAAAGGGAAAATGAGCAGAAATAAGGCACAAAAGAGCAGAGATGCAGAAAAGTGCAGAAAGGTGAAAGATAGGAAGGGTAGAAAAACGAGTGAAAACGAGTGAAGGAGCAGAGTGAGAGGAAGGAGACAGAGGTCCACTGGACCACCAGGGATGAGGCGCAGGGAAACCTGCGGGTGGAGGAGGGCCTCGATCACCAACACTTAAGAGTGCAGGGGCACCTCACTTAATGGTGGAGCTGCGAGGGTGGGAGAGCAATTTCACTGACAATGAGTCAGTGGTCTTGCTCGCCTGTCCCCGCAGTGGCCGCCATTAAGTAGGGGTCGGGGAGGGCTGGACAGCTGGGAGCTGGGAGGCGGGAGCGGGGAGAGGAGCTGGATTGGGCCGGTCGCACTGGGGGGGGAGGGGCCACGGGGGCAGCAGCGGCGGGGAAAGGTAAAGGGAGGAAATAAAGGATAAAGAAAAAAGGGAAAATAAGCAGAAATAAGGCACAAAAGAGCAGAGATGCAGAAAAGTGCAGAAAGGTGAAAGATAAAAGTGGGTAGAAAAATGAGTGAAAGAGCAGAGCGAGAGAAAGGGAAAATGAGCAGAAATAAGGCACAAAAGAGCAGAGATGCAGAAAAGTTCAGAAAGGTGAAAGGTAAAAGTGGGTAGAAAAACGAGTGAAAGAGCAGAGCGAGAGAAAGGGAAAATGAGCAGAAATAAGGCACAAAAGAGCAGAGATGCAGAAAAGTGCAGAAAGGTGAAAGATAGGAAGGGTAGAAAAACGAGTGAAGGAGCAGAGTGAGAGGAAGGAGACAGAGGTCCACTGGACCACCAGGGATGAGGCGCAGGGAAACCTGCGGGTGGAGAAGGGCCTCGATCACCAACACTTAAGAGTGCAGGGGCAGGGGCACCTCACTTAATGGTGGAGCTGCGAGGGTGGGAGAGCAATTTCACTGACAATGAGTCAGTGGTCTTGCTCGCCTGTCCCCGCAGTGGCCACCATTAAGTAGGGGTCGGGGAGGGCTGGACAGCTGGGAGGCGGGAGCGGGGAGGGGAGCTGGATTGGGCCGGTCGCGCTGAGGGGGGAGAGGCCGCGGGGGCAGCAGCGGCGGGGAAAGGTAAAGGGAGGAAATAAGGGATAAAGAAAAAAGGGAAAATAAGCAGAAATAAGGCACAAAAGAGCAGAGATGCATAAAAGTGCAGAAAGGTGAAAGATAAAAGAGGGTAAAAAAACGAGTGAAAGAGCAGAGCGAGAGAAAGGGAAAATGAGCAGAAATAAGGCACAAAAGAGCAGAGATGCAGAAAAGTGCAGAAAGGTGAACGATAGGAAGGGTAGAAAAACGAGTGAAAACGAGTGAAGGAGCAGAGTGAGAGGAAGGAGACAGAAGTCCACTGGACCACCAGGGATGAGGCGCAGGGAAACCTGCGGGCGGAGGAGGGCCTCGATCACCAACACTTAAGAGTGCAGGGGCAGGGGCACCTCACTTAATGGTGGAGCTGCGAGGGTGGGAGAGCAATTTCACTGACAATGAGTCAGTGGTCTTGCTTGCCTGTCCCCGCAGTGGCCGCCATTAAGTAGGGGTCGGGGAGGGCTGGACAGCTGGGAGCGGGGAGGGGAGCTGGATTGGGCCGGTCGCGCTGGGGGGGGGAGGGGCCGCGGGGGCAGCAGCGGCGGGGAAAGGTAAAGGGAGGAAATAAGGGATAAAGAAAAAAGGGAAAATAAGCAGAAATAAGGCACAAAAGAGCAGAGATGCAGAAAAGTGCAGAAAGGTGAAAGATAAAAGTGGGTAGAAAAACGAGTGAAAGAGCAGAGCGAGAGAAAGGGAAAATGAGCAGAAATAAGGCACAAAAGAGCAGAGATGCAGAAAAGTGCAGAAAGGTGAAAGATAGGGAGGATAGAAAAACGAGTGAAAACGAGTGAAGGAGCAGAGTGAGAGGAAGGAGACAGAGGTCCATTGGACCACCAGGGATGAGGCGCAGGGAAACCTGCGGGTGGAGGAGGGCCTCGATCACCAACACTTAAGAGTGCAGGGGCACCTCACTTAATGGTGGAGCTGCGAGGGTGGGAGAGCAATTTCACTGACAATGAGTCAGTGGTCTTGCTCGCCTGTCCCCGCAGTGGCCGCCATTAAGTAGGGGTCGGGAGGGCTGGACAGCTGGGAGCTGGGAGGCGGGAGCGGGGAGGGAGCTGGATTGGGCCGGTCGCGCTGGGGGGAGGGGCCACGGGGGCAGCAGCGGCGGGGAAAGGTAAAGGGAGGAAATAAAGGATAAAGAAAAAAGGGAAAATAAGCAGAAATAAGGCACAAAAGAGCAGAGATGCAGAAAAGTGCAGAAAGGTGAAAGATAAAAGTGGGTAGAAAAATGAGTGAAAGAGCAGAGCGAGAGAAAGGGAAAATGAGCAGAAATAAGGCACAAAAGAGCAGAGATGCAGAAAAGTTCAGAAAGGTGAAAGGTAAAAGTGGGTAGAAAACGAGTGAAAGAGCAGAGCGAGAGAAAGGGAAAATGAGCAGAAATAAGGCACAAAAGAGCAGAGATGCAGAAAAGTGCAGAAAGGTGAAAGATAGGAAGGGTAGAAAAACGAGTGAAGGAGCAGAGTGAGAGGAAGGAGACAGAGGTCCACTGGACCACCAGGGATGAGGCGCAGGGAAACCTGCGGGTGGAGAAGGGCCTCTATCACCAACACTTAAGAGTGCAGGGGCAGGGGCACCTCACTTAATGGTGGAGCTGCGAGGGTGGGAGAGCAATTTCACTGACAATGAGTCAGTGGTCTTGCTTGCCTGTCCCCGCAGTGGCCGCCATTAAGTAGGGGTCGGGGAGGGCTGGACAGCTGGGAGCGGGGACGGGAGCTGGATTGGGCCGGTCGCGCTGGGGGGGGGAGGGGCCGCGGGGGCAGCAGCGGCGGGGAAAGGTAAAGGGAGGAAATAAGGGATAAAGAAAAAAGGGAAAATAAGCAGAAATAAGGCACAAAAGAGCAGAGATGCAGAAAAGTGCAGAAAGGTGAAAGATAAAAGTGGGTAGAAAAACGAGTGAAAGAGCAGAGCGAGAGAAAGGGAAAATGAGCAGAAATAAGGCACAAAAGAGCAGAGATGCAGAAAAGTGCAGAAAGGTGAAAGATAGGGAGGATAGAAAAACGAGTGAAAACGAGTGAAGGAGCAGAGTGAGAGGAAGGAGACAGAGGTCCATTGGACCACCAGGGATGAGGCGCAGGGAAACCTGCGGGTGGAGGAGGGCCTCGATCACCAACACTTAAGAGTGCAGGGGCACCTCAATTAATGGTGGAGCTGCGAGGGTGGGAGAGCAATTTCACTGACAATGAGTCAGTGGTCTTGCTCGCCTGTCCCCGCAGTGGCCGCCATTAAGTAGGGGTCGGGGAGGGCTGGACAGCTGGGAGGCGGGAGCGGGGAGGGGAGCTGGATTGGGCCGGTCGCGCTGGGGGGGAGGGGCCACGGGCAAAGGGAGGAAATAAGGGATAAAGAAAAAAGGGAAAATAAGCAGAAATAAGGCACAAAAGAGCAGAGATGCAGAAAAGTGCAGAAAGGTGAAAGATAAAAGAGGGTAAAAAAACGAGTGAAAGAGCAGAGCGAGAGAAAGGGAAAATTAGCAGAAATAAGGCACAAAAGAGCAGAGATGCAGAAAAATGCAGAAAGGTGAAAGATAGGAAAGGTAGAAATACGAGTGAAAACGAGTGAAGGAGCAGAGTGAGAGGAAGGAGACAGAGGTCCACTGGACCACCAGGGATGAGGCGCAGGGAAACCTGTGGGTGGAGGAGGGCCTCGATCACCAACACTTAAGAGTGCAGGGGCAGGGGCACCTCACTTAATGGTGGAGCTGCGAGGGTGGGAGACCAATTTCACTGACAATGAGTCAGTGGTCTTGCTCGCCTGTCCCCGCAGTGGCCGCCATTAAGTAGGGGTTGGGGAGGGCTGGACAGCTGGGAGGCGGGGAGGGGAGCTGGATTGTGCCGGTCGCGCTGGGGGGGGGGCGCGGGGGCAGCAGCGGCAGGGAAAGGTAAAGGGAGGAAATAAGGGATAAAGAAAAAAGGGAAAATAAGCAGAAATAAGGCACAAAAGAGCAGAGATGCAGAAAAGTGCAGAAAGGTGAAAGATAAAAGAGGGTAAAAAAACGAGTGAAAGAGCAGAGCGAGAAAAAGGGAAAATGAGCAGAAATAAGGCACAAAAGAGCAGAGATGCAGAAAAGTGCAGAAAGGTGAAAGATAGGAAGGGTAGAAAAACGAGTGAAAACGAGTGAAGGAGCAGAGTGAGAGGAAGGAGACAGAGGTCCACTGGACCACCAGGGATGAGGCGCAGGGAAACCTGCGGGTGGAGGAGGGCCTCGATCACCAACACTTAAGAGTGCAGGGGCAGGGCCACCTCACTTAATGGTGGAGCTGCGAGGGTGGGAGAGCAATTTCACTGACAATGAGTCAGTGGTCTTGCTCGCCTGTCCCCGCAGTGGCCGCCATTAAGTAGGGGTCGGGGAGGGCTGGACAGCTGGGAGGCGGGAGCGGGGAGGGGAGCTGGATTGGGCCTGTCGCGCTGGGGGGGGAGGGGCCGCTGGGGCAGCAGCGGCGGGCAAAGGTAAAGGGAGACACTTTGTGTCTCGGCCCCCGAAAACCCAACAAAATGGCTGTGGACGTGCGTAAAAGCGCACACTTTTGGAGGCTTGGGCTCCAGGAAAGTGACCACCTCCTGTACAGCTTTACCTTTGACCCCGGAGGTGTCCTGTGACCTTGAAAGTGTCATGTTGTTTTTATGGCTCCCGAGGTCGCTAAGCACGTTTCATGGCCTCAGGGCCGCCTAGTGCATCATTTCTCTGCATTTTCACCCTTTGTGTCTCGGCCCCCGAAAACCCGACAAAATGGCTGTGGACGTGCGTAAAAGCGCACACTTTGGGCTCCAGGAAAGTGACCACCTCCTGTACAGCTTGACCTTGACCTTTGACCCCGGAGGTGTGCTGTGACCTTGAAAGTGTCATGTTGTTTTTATGGCTCCCAGAGGTCGCTAAGCACGTTTCCGGGCCTCAGGGCCGCCTAGTGCATCATTTCCCTGCGTTTTCTCCGTTTGTGTCTCGGCCCCCGAAAACCCGACAAAATGGCTGTGGACTTGCGTAAAAGTGCACACTTTTGGAGGCTTGGGCTCCAAGAAAGTGACCACCTCCTGTACAGCTTGACGTTGACCTTTGACCCCGGAGGTGTCCTGTGACCTTGAAAGAGTCATGTTGTTTTTATGGCTCCCTGAGGTCGCTAAGCACGTTTCTGGGCCTCAGGGCCGCCTAGTGCAGCATTTCCCTGCGTTTTCACCCATCCTGCCCACTTTGTGTCTCGGCCCCCGAAAACCAGACAAAATGGCTGTGGAGGTGCGTAAAAGCGCACACTTTTGGAGGCTTGGGCTCCAGGAAAGTGACCACCTCCTGTACAGCTTGACCTTGACCTTTGACCCCGGAGGTGTCCTATGACCTTGAAAGAGTCATGTTGTTTTTATGGCTCCCCGAGGTCGCTAAGCACGTTTCCGGGCCTCAGGGCCGCCTAGTGCAGCATTTCCCTGCGTTTTCACCCATCCTGCCCACTTTGTGACTCGGCCCCTGAAAACACAACAAAATGGCTGTGGACGTGCGTAAAAGCGCACACTTTTGGAGGCTTGGGCTCCAGGAAAGTGACCACCTCCTGTACAGCTTGACCTTGACCCCGAAGGTGTCCTGTGACCTTGAAAGTGTCATGTTGTTTTTATGGCTCCCCGAGGTCGCTAAGCACCTTTCTGGGCCTCAGGGCCGCCTAGTGCAGCATTTCCCTGCATTTTCACCCATCCTGCCCACTTTGTGTCTCGGCCCCCCAAAAACCCGACAAAATGGCTGTGGACGTGCGTAAAAGCGCACACATTTGGAGGCTTGGGCTCCAGGAAAGTGACCACCTCCTGTACAGCTTCACCTTGACCTTTGACCCCGAAGGTGTCCTGTGACCTTGAAAGAGTCATGTTGTTTTTATGGCTCCCCGAGGTCGCTAAGCACGTTTCCGGGCCTCAGGGCCGCCTAGTGCAGCATTTCCCTGCGTTTTCACCCATCCTGCCCACTTTGTGTCTCGGCCCCCAAAAACCCTACAAAATGGCTGTGGACGTGCGTAATTGCGCACACTTTTGGAGGCTTGGGCTCCAGGAAAGTGACCACCTCCTGTACAGCTTGACCTTTGACCCCGGAGGTGTCCTGTGACCTTGAAAGAGTCATGTTGTTTTTATGGCTCCCCGAGTTCGCTAAGCACGTTTCCGGGCCTCAGGGCCGCCTAGTGCAGCATTTCCCTGCGTTTTCACCCATCCTGCCTACTTTGTGTCTCGGCCCCCGAAAAACCGACAAAATGGCTGTGGAGGTGCGTAAAAGCGCACACTTTTGGAGGCTTGGACTCCAGGAAAGTGACCACCTCTGTACAGTTTGACCTTGACCTTTGACCCCGAAGGTGTCCTGTGACCTTGAAAGTGTCATGTTGTTTTTATGGCTCCCCGAGGTCGATAAGCACGTTTCCGGGCCGCCTAGTGCAGCATTTCCCTGCGTTTTCACCCATCCTGCCCACTTTGTGTCTCGGCCCCCAAAAACCCGACAAAATGGCTGTGGACATGCGTAAAAGCGCACACTTTTGGAGGCTTGGGCTCCAGGAAAGTGACCACCTCTGTACAGCTTGACCTTGACCTTTGACCCCGAAGGTGTCCTGTGACCTTGAAAGTGTCATGTTGTTTTTATGGCTCCCCGAGGTCGATAAGCACGTTTCCGGGCCGCCTAGTGCAGCATTTCCCTGCGTTTTCACCCATCCTGCCCACTTTGTGTCTCGGCCCCCAAAAACCCGACAAAATGGCTGTGGACATGCGTAAAAGCGCACACTTTTGGAGGCTTGGGCTCCAGGAAAGTGACCACCTCTGTACAGCTTGACCTTGACCTTTGACCCCGAAGGTGTCCTGTGACCTTGAAAGTGTCATGTTGTTTTTATGGCTCCCCGAGGTCGATAAGCACGTTTCCGGGCCTCAGGGCCGCCTTGTGCATCATTTCTCTGCGTTTTCACCCTTTGTGTCTCGGCCCCCGAAAACCCGACTGGCTTGGACGTGCGTAAAAGCGCACACTTTGGGCTCCAGGAAAGTGACCACCTCCTGTACAGCTTGACCTTGACCTTTGACCCCGGAGGTGTCCTGTGACCTTGAAAGTGTCATGTTGTTTTTATGGCTCCCCGAGGTCGCTAAGCACGTTTCCGGGCCTCAGGGCCGCCTAGTGCATCATTTCCCTGCGTTTTCACCCTTTGTGTCTCGGCCCCCAAAAACCTGACCACAAAGTCTGTGGATGTGCCCAAAAGCGCACACTTTTGGAGGCTTGGGATCCAGCAAAGTGACACCATCCTGTACAGCTTGACCTTTGACCCCGGAGGTGTCCTGTAACCTTGAAAGAGTCATGTTGTTTTTCTAGCTCCCCGAGGTCGCTAAGCACGTTTCCAGGCCTCAGGGCCGCCTAGTGCAGCATTTCCCTGCGTTTTCACCCATCCTTCCCACTTTGTGTCTCGGCCCCCGAATACCCGACAAAATGGCTGTGGACGTGCGTAAAAGCGCACACTTTTGGAGGCTTGGGCTCCAGGAAAGTGACCACCTCTGTACAACTTGACCTTGACCTTTGACCCTGAAGGTGTCCTGTGACCTTGAAAGTGTCATGTTGTTTTTATGGCTCCCCGAGGTCGCTAAGCACGTTTCCAGGCCCCAGGGCCGCCTAGTGCATCATTTCTCTGCGTTTTCACCCTTTGAGTCTCGGCCCCCGAAAACCCGACTGGCTGTGGACGTGCGTAAAAGCGCGCACTTTTGAGGCTTGGGCTCCAGGAAAGTGACCACCTCCTGTACAGCTTGACCTTGACCTTTGACCCCGGAGGTGTCCTGTGACCTTTAAAGTGTCATGTTGTTTTTATGACTCCCCGAGGCCGCTGAGCAGGTTTGCGGGCCTCAGGGCGGCCGAGGACAGCATTTCCCTGCGCTTGCACCCGTCCGGCCCCAGCTCACGGCTCGGCCCCCGAAAACCCGACCAGAAAGGCTGTGGACGTGCCCAAAAGCGCACACTTTTGGAGGCTTGGGATCCAGCAAAGTGACACCATCCTGTACAGCTTGACCTTGACCTTTGACCCCGGAGGTGTCCTGTGACCTTGAAAGAGTCATGTTGTTTTTATGACTCCCCGAGGCCGCTGAGCAGGTTTCCGGGCCTCAGGGCGGCCGAGGGCAGCATTTCCCTGCGCTTGCACCCGTCCGGCCCCAGCTCACGGCTCGGCCCCCGAAAACCCAACCAGAAAAGTTGTGGACGTGCCCAAAAGCGCACACTTTTGGAGGCTTGGGATCCAGCAAAGTGACACCATCCTGTACAGCTTGACCTTTGACCCCGGAGGTGTCATGTGACCTTGAAAGTGTCATGTTGTTTTTATGGCTCCCCGAGGTCGCTAAGCACGTACGTTTCATGGCCTCAGGGCCGCCTAGTGCAGCATTTCCCTGCGTTTTCACCCATCCTGCCCACTTTGTCTCTCGGCCCCCGAAATCCCGACAAAATGGCTGTGGACGTGCGTAAAAGCGCACACTTTTGGAGGCTTGGGCTCCAGGAAAGTCACCACCTCCTGTACAGCTTGACCTTGACCTTTGACCCCGGAGGTGTCCTGTGACCTTGAAAGTGTCATGTTGTTTTTATGGTTCCCCGAGGTCGCTAAGCACGTTTCCGGGCCACAGGGCCGCCTAGTGCCGCATTTCCCTGTGTTTTCACCCATCCTGCCCACTTTGTGTCTCGGCCCCCGAAATCCCGACAAAATGGCTGTGGACGTGCGTAAAAGCGCACACTTTTGGAGGCTTAGGCTCCAGGAAAGTGACCACCTCCTGTACAGCTTGACCTTGACCTTTGACCCCGGAGGTGTCCTGTGACCTTGAAAGTGTCATGTTGTTTTTATGGCTACCCGAGGTCGCTAAGCACGTTTCCGGGCCTCAGGGCCGCCTAGTGCATCATTTCCCTGCGTTTTCACCTTATGTGTCTCGGCCCCCAAAAACCCGACAAAATGACTGTGGACGTGTGTAAAAGCGCACAGTTTTGGAGGCTTGGGCTCCAGGAAACTGACCACCTCCTGTACAGCTTGACCTTGACCTTTGACCCCGAAGGTGTCCTATGACCTTGAAGGTGTCATGTTGTTTTTATGACTCCCCGAGGTCGCTAAGCACGTTTCCGGGCCTCAGGGCCACCTAGTGCAGATTTCCCTGCGTTTTGACCCATCCTGCCAACTTTGTATCTCGGCCCCTGAAAACCCAACAAATGGCTGTGGACGTGCGTAAAAGCGCACACTTTTGGAGGCTTGGCTCCAGGAAATTGACCACCTCCTGTACAGGTTGACCTTGACCTTTGACACCACCCCGAGGTGTCATATGACCTTTGACCTTTCGGAAGTGTCATGTTGTTGTTTTTTTACTCCCCTAAGTCGCTAAGCACGTTTCCGGGCCTCAAGGCCGCCTAGTGCAGATTTACCTGCGTTTTGACCCATCCTGCCAACTTTGTGTCTCGGCCCCCGAAAACCCGACAAGTGGATGTGCGTAAAAGCGCACACAGTTTTGGAGGCTTGGGCTCCAGGAAACTGACCACCTCCTGTACAGGCTGACCTTGACCTTTGACCCCGGAATGTGTCATGTGACCTTTTGGAAGTGTCATGTTGTTCTTATGACTCCCCGAAGTCGCTAAGCACGTTTCCGGGCCTCAAGGCCGCCTAGTGCAGCATTTCCCTGCGTTTTGACCCATCTTGCCAACTTTGTGTCTCGGCCCCTGAAAACCCGACAAATGGCTGTGGATGTGCGTAAAAGCGCACACTTTTGGAGGCTTGGGCTCCAGGAAACTGACCACCTCCTGTACAGTTTGACCTTGATCTTTGACCCCCCGGAGGTGTAATGTGACCTTTGACCTTTCAGAAGTGTCATGTTGTTTTTAGTATTAAATCTGTTTTATTGACAGAACACAATCAGAGGAGCAGAAGCAGGACGCCTATAACCCAGCGGGCCGGCCAACAGCGATGTGGATATACCAACAGGACAATTAAAGCCATACTTCTTGATATTAAACACAGGGCCGGCCGCGTCCAAAGAGGGGGAATTGTGACTGTTAGACAATACTGTGGGCAAGCATGCAATCCAGTTAAGAAGCAATGAATCCATGGTATCAGGATTACGACCCGCTGAGGTCCGTAGGCTCTGAAAAGTGTTCCATATTGGAACAATAAACGCAACCTAGAAATAATATAGAAACAGTAAGAAACCCCTAATCCCCATCCCACCCCCACCCCCCCTCTCCCCCTCTCCTCAGTGAGCTTAAAGGAAAAAGAGGCACATGCGACATCCTGTGGGCCTTAGGTGCTGCAGGGGGTCCACACGTCCGGGGGAAGGAGACGGCCAACAATTCACGCTCTTATGGGGTGGTTGCAGTGGCATCCGGAACTAATTTCAGGACGCGGAGGTATTGTGGGCAAGTCAATTCGCGGAACTCTGTGGAGAGAATAGTTGAAAAGGGGGCCCAGGTTTCGGCATGATCTTTACCTTTTCCTCCCGCCACCATGGAAAGTCTCTCCATCGCTAGAAGATTCCATAACTGGTGTAGCCAGTGTGTGTGATCGGGTACGTTGTCTGATTTCCACCTGGCTAGTATTACCCTATGCGCTGTGTTCAGCGCAAGTGCCATCTGTCGCCCCCTAGTCGAGCGCAAGGGATAGATTATCGCATTGGGGAGGCCTAACAGTGTGTAAGCAGGGAGCCGGGGTAGGGAAGTGTTGAAGGCCAAATCTATGTCATCAAGGATCTGTTCCCAGTAGTGGGTTAGTTTGGGGCAATGCCAAAGTAAGTGAAGAAGAGTCCCGGGGTTACCGCACCCCCTCCAGCAGAGGCCGTTATTGCCATTTGGATAGCCTTTCGGGGGTGTAGTACCAATAGGTGGCAATTTTAAAAGCTGTTTCAGTGTGGCTTGAGGAGTGCGTAGTGTGGTGTGCCCGGTAGAAAATGTCTTCCCACTCCTTATCTGACAACACGCGCCCTAGCTCTGTTTCCCAGCGTTTCTGCCCAGCAGTGCTGGACCCTGGTAGGGCTGAGGTAAGGAAGGAGTAGATTTCGGAGATAAGGCTTCTATCATCTTTTTTGTTAAGTATCCATTTCTCAAATGGCTTCATTGGCCGGAAAGCCAGGTGGCGTGTTCCAGGTTCCGAGATCCAATGTGTCATCTGGGAATGTAAATAAATATCAGTGGCGGGCAGGTCATAGACTGTAGTTCCTTAAAGGGGATAAGGCCCTGAAAATCAAATAAGTGCCCCAATCGTTTACAACCTTTCTCCACCCACCGTGCGGTAGCCTTGGTGGTCATTCCCGGCGGGAAGGCGGGGTTTGAGAAGAGCGGGGTCAGGGGAGAAGGGAATGAGGTCAGGTTGGCCCTCCGAGAGACTCTGTCCCATGCGAGCATTGTGGGTTGTGCGACTGGTGAAGAGTAGAGTCCCCAAGCGCGGGCCGCCTTTGGCAACCAGGCGTCCCACCAGATATGGTGGCCCGCGACCGTCTGATCCATGAAGACCCAATATTTCTCTGTCATGGGACGGTTCCATTCCACTAAATAACGTAAGAGTGAAGTATGAAAGTATCGAGTGATGTTAGGGAAGGCTAGTCCCCCATTCTTCTTGGGCCGTTGAAGTTGGGTTTTTTGTAATCGCGGTGAGACCGGGCCCCAGACGAAGCCCTTGATCGCCGCCTGTATTTGTCGTAGTGCGTGAGGCAGGGGTTCCAGTGGCAGGGTCTAGAACAAGTATAGGGCTCGTGGTAGGGCATTCATTTTAATCGCGGATAATCTCCCAAACCACGTCAGGGGTAGGCGCCACCAGCGATGGAGGTCTGCGCGAATCCGGCATAGTAGCGTCGAGTAGTTCGCCTCCGCTGCTTTCGCCAGGGTCTTGTGGAGAGTCAAGCCGAGGTACGCAAGTCCCCCGGACACCCAGTCAAAAGGAAATCGAAGCCGTAGAGCCTCTTCCGTGTGGTGGCTAGTGGAAAGATTGAGGGCTTGGGATTTCTGCGTGTTAATTTTAAAGCCAGAAAACTGTCTGAATGTCTGAAGGTCCTGCATGATGGCCGGTAGAGAGGACAGGGGGTGTGCAATGGAAAAGATAATGTAATCCGCGTATAAGCTAATGAGATGATGGCCTAAACCAAAAGGGATGCCCTGCGCTAGTGGATTATCTCGAAGTCGCTGAGCCAAGGGTTCCATATATAGAGCGAAAAGCAGGGGGGAAAGGGGGCACCCCTGCCGCGTTCCTCGTCCCACTCCGAAGTGCTCAGAGAGTAGGCCATTGACTCGAACAGCTGCCTGGGGGGCGCTGTAGATGCTCGCGATCCAGCGTCGGAATCGGGGTCCCAGCCCGAAGCGCTCTACAGTGGCGAAGAGATATGGCCAGTGCACACGGTCGAAAGCCTTTTCAGCGTCGAAGGGCATCCTCTTTGGACCGTTGCACCTTATCGATTAGATGGCAAAGGCGTTTGGTATTGTCTCCACATTGCCGACCCGGGATGAAACCGGACTGATCCGGATCGACTAGGCCGGGCATGTGGGGGTTCAACCTATGTGCTAAAATACTGGAAAACAGCTTTGCGTCTATGTTCAACAAGGAGATCGGCCGGTAGGAACTGCACCGTTCAGGGTCCTTACCCGGCTTGAGGATAACCGATATAGACGCCTGAAGCATAGAGGGGGTAAGGGATCCAGAGTCTGCGAACAAGTTAAACAGGCGGGTGAGTAGAGGAGCGAGGTCAGAGCAGTAAGTTTTGTAAAAAAGGGCACTGAAGCCATCCGGCCCAGGGGCCTTCTGTAGCTTCAGCCGGGCAATCGCAGAGATAACTTCCTCAATGCGAATAGGGGCTTCCAAGGCGGCAGCTTCGCCCTCGGGCAAAGGTGTCACCGCTACATCTCTCAGGTACTCGGTAGGATCAGGCTGCAGGGAGGGATCAGCCGCGTAAAGGGAGTGGTAAAAGGAGCGGAAGGACAAGACTATTTGGGCGTCACCCGGTAGGAGTCGACCGGACCCATCACGCAGCGATTTAACTGAGTGAGCTTCTTGCTGGCTGCGCAGGCACTGCGCCAACATGCGGCCCCCTTTATTGGAGCCAACAAAATATTTGTGTTTCAGGCGGATCAAAGCATGTTCAGCCCGGTCAAGGTCCAAGCGGCGGAGCTGAAGTCGCTCCTTTTCTAGCTGCCGCCAAATGCGGGGAGCACCCGTGCGTTTATGTATAGTCTCTAATTCTTTAACCGTGGCCTCGAGCTCCGCGCATTTCTACCGTCTGACCTTATTCTCATAGGCGGCTTTAGCAATGAGGGCACCTCGCGCTACTAGCTTAAGTGCCTCCCATACCGAGGAAAGTGGTGTGTCAGCCCTGTCATTAGTTGCTATATAATCAGTAATGCATCGCCTGACATCAGTAACCACATCCGGGGACCGAAACAAGGAATCACGCAGGCGCCAGCGCGATGTGAAAGCAGAGCGAGCATCGTGGAAACGCAGAGCTAGGGAAATGTGTGCGTGGTCAGAGAGGGCCAGAGCTTCAATGGTAGACTCCGTAACTAAGGCACAAGCAGCTGGGGTGACGAGGAAGTGGTCGAGACGAGCATAAGTTTTGTGTGCGGCCGAGTAATATGAAAAATCTATCTCGACGGGTGTAGACAGCGCCAAGCATCCCTAATCCCCACCTCCCCCAGCCACTCCCCTCCCTTCACTGACAGAGCACCGGCGCCGCCAGTGCGAGAACCAGAACGATCCTGTTCGCCGTTCATCACGAGATTAAGGTCGCCCCCTACTACTACAGCAGGGTCTGGGGAATGCAACACCTCAGCACAGGCCTCTAACAAAAACTTCTCTGGGCGTTCATTAGGGGAGTAGATGGAAGCAATGGTGCAGGAGGAGGAGCCAACGTTGAGTCGCAGCGCTAAAAGGCGTCCCTTGATTTCCGCCACCGGCCCCACCACAGAGCCCTTAAAGTGTTTGGCCACTAGGACGGCCACTCTCCCCTTTTTACTGTTGGTAGAGGACCAGAACTGGTGAGGGAAGTGACTGTGGCGCATACAATGGGTGTCCGACTGCAATAAGTGGGTTTCCTGAATGAGACAAATGTCCCCTCTGGAATGTTCTAAGAAGGACAAAACCGCCCTCCGCTTTACTGAATTGTTGAGACCCCGGACATTAAGACTGACTACTTTAAGATCCAGAAGGGAAGGAGGGGGCCAGGAGAGCTATGCGGGAGGACGCACAGTCCAGCGATGAAAGGAGGAAGAGGGACGCGAGCGCACTGCCACCATGCATGGTATCGAGAAGAGTACTCACAGAGGAGAAAACCCACCCAAACCCAAAAAAAAAAAGGAAAAAAATAACATTGAAACATGATTAGAGTCTGTCAGAGTAGGGAAAGTCCAGGGGGCCATCCGGAGAAAACTGGACCTGATGAAAGGACTTCGAATGCAACACCAGGCAGCTTACGAGCCGCTAGGGAGCGTCCAGGAAGTCTGAAGGGATGGACCACTCTGGGCTCCCCCGGCTCCGCAACACATCCACCATTCCCGTGGTGCAAGTGGAGGTGACTCACGGGGTGCAAGGGCGGTCCTGGGACTGCGTAAGTGTGGAGAGGACCGCGTCGCGCTCCTTCGCCATCTCCTCCGGGCCCGGTTTGGTGGAGGCTGACGATTTGCCAACCGTCTGCCATCGGGGGAGTCTTCTCCTGTCCTGCTTGAAGGGACTGTCTTTTGGCGCCTGATTCGGTTCAGCAGCAATTCCTAGGAGGTCCATGGCTTCCGTGAGGGAACGTATCTGCCTCAACTTCCCCTGGTGCTTGAAGATGAGGCGGAAGGGATGGCCCCACGAGTACGGTATCTCTGTCCCGGAGATGGGATGTAACGACACGGAATTCCCTCCGCTTAGCTAGAGTCGTTGCGGCCAGGTCTTGGAAGAGGGCTGGCATGTGCCTCGGAACTGAAGCGGTTGGGCCGCTCTCGCCATGCGTAGGATCTGCTCCTTCAGCTGAAAGTCATGCACACAAACTAGCACATCGGGCGGGGGGGCCTTTCCGCCTCTGGGGAGGCCTACCCGGTGGACACGGTCCATCTGGATCTTTTGCGGACAATCTTCACCTAATATTTGCTGGAAGAGGGACATGACGTAGTCTCGCAAATCCTCGCCCTCAGCCCTCCAGGGCACCGTGCGGATGCGAATGTTATTTCTCCGGGATCGGTTTTCAAGATCCTCCGTGTGGGCCTGAAGGTCTAGATTTTGGTCCAGTCGTCGAACCTCCTGTTGCAATTGGTGAAGATCATCCTCCGTCAGCTCATGCTCCTCCAGTGCAGCTACTCTCTCACCCACCTCGTCAACATCCCGGCGCACCTCCTTCAGATCAGATGCGAGCTGCCCTTTCAGCTCCAAGATGTCTTCCTTGATGGCAGCAAACAGTTTCAGCATGAAGGCCTTTGTGACCGGGCTACTTGCCTCTTCAACGGAATCCGCATGTCCTTGGTCTTTGGATGTTCCTTGGGATGTGTCGAAGCCCCCTGGTTGCTTGAGCAAAAGTTCCTTAAGGGATTTCTCCCTGCGTGCTCGGGCTGAGGCCATCGCTGCCCACCTAGGCGTAGAATGCGGGTGGGGAGGGGGACGCAAGCCAGACGTTTCACCGCGGCCCCCGCTACAGAGCCAGGTCCGCGAGCAGGGTACTGCCGTGAGTCCCAAGGGTGCTGCGCGTGCGGGGGCCGTTGGGTCTTGTAATCCCAGGAGAAAGCCGTAGTGCAACCCACGACGATGCTTGATGCCAGAGTACCCCTGCAGTGGGTCGAAGAGCCCGACCAGGCGGTGCGCAGAGTGGTGTTAGGGCCCCGCAGCGGTGTCCAATGGGCCTACCTCTTCTACCTCGTCGAGGACCCAAGTGCTGCCCAGTGGGGAACGTGAGCCAGGTCCGAGAGCACCCCGGTCGTACAGCAGCGTAGAGCGGGTGGGAGGGGAGCACCGTCTCTTCAGAAGCGGTCTTGCCACATTCTTAAGTCTCGGGGCCAAATGTGTAAATGTCGCGCGGATGCAGCAACAGTCCCGGCACCCAGTGCCCCAGCGCTAAGCGACTCACCGGGGAGCGGCCAGCCGTCAGCCAACGGGCGAGGAGTGATATTAGGGCCCAGCAGCAGCGTTCAGAGGTCCCCCCTCTTCTGACTGATCGGGGTCCCGAGTGTTGCCTTGCGGGGGGAGCTGACCCAGGCGAAGAGCCCCCAGGCATACAGCTGTAATGATCGGGCGGGAGGGAGGCACCGCTCCCACCAGGGGCTCTCTTGTAGTGTTCCGAGGCCTCGGGGGGCAATGCTGGAATGCCGCGTGGGTGCTTCAGGAGGCCCGGACCCCGCGCCGCAGCCCCGTGTGACTCACCCGCAGGCAGCCGGCCACCGGTCGCCGGGTGAGGAATCCGTCGCAATCAGGCATCCTGAGCTCGCTGCGGGTTCGGTGAGCCTCTCAATGAGCTTCTTCCGGGGCAATCAAGTAGGGCCCCCCGGACCGGGCCGCGGGCCCCGCAGCCCACAGTGGGATGAGGAGCAAAATGGCGTTTCTTGGGACCCCCGCCCCAGGCCGGGCTCCCGATCCTCGGTGTGCGGGGCGAGGGACTCACCCGCAAATCCTCTCTGGCTGTCGCGGTGATCTGCGGGATGCCCAGACCCCCAGGAGGTCGCTGCCAATGTCAATGCTGACCAGTGCAGGAAGGAGGAGCAGATGTCGATTCCCCGTCTAGCCGCGGCCCGGGCAGGCTCACCGCTTCCAGACGCGGGAGTCTCCCGGATCTCTGGGCCCCACGTCGTAATGCGGTAGGTGGTTGAGGAGAGCGGGGCGTGCCAGTCCCTGTGCGCGTAAGGCAGAGCGCACCCGTGGGAGCCCCCCGCGAGGCGCGGCAGTCCGCTCGACGTCTCACCAGTAGGGAGTCAGTTGCTGCAGTGTAGATGAGGCCAGCCGATGCAGGCCCAGGCGTGGAAGGCGCCAAGATGGCGGTCACCCGATGGGCTGCGTCCTGGACCCGTCCTGCCGCTCCAGGTGACGGACGACTCTCGGCTCACGGAACCTCCAGATAGTGGTGTGGGCAGCAGTGGATGCACAGCGGGTGCTCCGGTGCTCTCAGGAGTCGGGCAGCTTCACCGGGGATCTCGCCAGCGCCGATCTCGTGGCTTCAAGTCTCGGCCGTAGGAGCTCCAGCGCGCTCCGCTGTGGGACCAGGTAGGCGCGCTCAGGCGATCCGATTCCACCTCGCCGAGGCACCAGGACAGGCAGGAATCGATGCCCTTCGATTTCCCGAGAGTTCTATTTCGGGGACTGGGGCAAATACAAAGCTAAAGATTTGGCAGGGCCGGAGGAGCAGAGTCTTGCGTCCTACCGTGCCGCCATCTTGGCCACGCCCCCTCCAAGTACCAGCTTCCTATGCACAGTACTGAGTGTCTGAATGTCTGAGGCCCCTATGGCATACCTGTGGAGTGCCTATGGATTACATGTGGAATACCGGGGTTGTGTCTGACTAGACTTGTCCCTCCAGTATCAGTTTGACTCTACTGCTCACATCGAGAAGGGCGCGCCGCATTGGGGCACTGGTGCATATAGCTTCCGAAACTGCACAGATTCTACACCGCCAACCCAACCTTTCAAGTCTGTCAGTGACAACTTGACTCAAGCAACTCAAATTCTACCGCCCAAGTATTAAGAGCGTTCTGCACAACCAGAGTGGCCGTCCAACTCCAGGCACCACCCTCTCTCTAATCAGTGCCATTTACCCACATCTTCCCTGCTGTGTTAACTGGAGGATGTACTTGGTGGTATTTAGCTCAATATCAAGAGTAATTTACCTGACGCCAATAGCAATCTGATCTCCAGTAATTATGGCTGAACACAAAAACCTTCAGAGGGTAAAGGAGGCCTGAAAGAGATCCAAACATGACCCCTCAATTCCAGAATCACCAGTTAAAGACAAACAGGAGAATCACTCCACTCTGGAAGCAATCCTTAAAAAACTGAATGAGGTCCACGACATTGCACGGAGTACTCCTAGAACCCGCAGAATTAATGCCTCTCTGGGAAAAAATTCTAGAGCCTCGAATGAAGGAATCCCAGTGTAGCCTGGGTTGTTCTCTTTGCCGTGTCTTAATCCGTAGTTCAAACCAGTTAATGCACAAGTTACTTACCTTCGGTAACGATATATCTGTAAGAAACATTAGTAGTGATAGATTCCGTACCTTAGAATATCCACAGGCGTCAGACTGGATCCAGAAAGTTTTCGTCAGCAGTACCCCTGCGCGTCGGTAGGGGCGTCGTGCGGCTCCGCATCCGTCGTTGGCGTCGTGGTCGCCGAGATGACATCGCGGGCGCTACTTAGACGCCGCCCACGCGCGCTGTTAGTTCTGTACACGACTTTCCGTGCCAGGAACGCAGAGCCATGCAAGATACTGACCACTGGTGCATTGAAACTAGTGCCCTGAAAGGGATGACCTTAACCCTAGAAATCTGTTCGCAGAACGGGGAGGATGGGTGGGGCGGTAAGGAATCTATCACTACTAATGTTTCTTACAGATATATCGTTACCGAAGGTAAGTAACTTGTGCATCTGAAAGAAACACATAGTGATAGATTCCTTACCTTAGAATAGATTGTTGGAGGGTAAATTGAGTGACACTGCGGTGGTCACACATGGCTTACCAGCTCACGAGCGCAAGGGGTGTGCTCTGTTCGTTCTCTCTGAGAAATAAGGAACAACAGTGTGAAATACAGTGGCACTTTATTAAGCAATTCAGCAACGCAGAGAACTGTTCATTAAATCATTAGTCGTGCAAATGCAACGCTACTCATCAACACATGAGTAGGATGAAGTAAAAGCATCAACAATATTACAAATCATATTTTAAGTGAAGCACAAATATCTATGTAAATATCTATCAGTGAGCTACAGCCTAAGGGGCAAGTCTTAAAAGAAGGATCATGAATAGGCAAGCGCCTATAAGGCAAATCTTAAATAAGAGAACAAGAACCATCCAAGGCTACACAATTTAAGCTAGGATAAATGCAATGAATTGGGTGTGGATGAGCTAAATTAGAGAGGCTGACAAAGTCAAAAGGCTGGCAATCAAAGAAGAGCATTACCACCTCAGAATAGGCTTCTAGGCCCTAGATAGGAGATCGGTCGACCGGGAACCCGCACCGTGCAAAGCACTGGAAGAAGAGTTCAGGGCGTGGACATGGGTGCAAACCTTTTATATGGCTTAATGCAGAACTCCCACCCACAGTTGAGTGGGCCCTGACGTGGGTCCTTGACTGCACGCTTACAGTAACTTTGGAAAGTTTTGTGAGAACACAGAAGTGGTACCATGGTGAAACTTGTTCTTTAGCAGGTGGTCAGTGCTCTTGACCGCAAACATAAAAAAAGATAACTTCTATCGTAAGATGCTCGGAAATTTATATTTTATACATTGTTTCTATGCCAGGCAGCCGTCTTTTGGTTTCGCTTGAGCAAGCTTGGAAAGTTTCTTAACTAAAAATATTGCAAACATTGCTTGTGAAAGATCAAGATGTACCAGCAGAGTTTCGCGTACGTGTGGGCTAACCTTATTCTTGTAACTGTGGAAATTTACAAGGGGGGGCTGGTGCCTCGCAGCGCGGTGGATGGCACAGCATACCTTTCAGGCCTCCTTCTAGTTGGTGTATCCCAGGGGTGTCATTCATATTGGAACATTGGCTCTCCTGTGTCTTCCTCAACTCTATATACTCTCCTTCAGGCCTGTCAGCTAGTTTTTCATAATTATCTACACTAGGATCCTCCCCTACGAGGTGTCTACCAGGGGGAAGTGGGGGAGCGGTATGTACTTAGTAGTTGACGTCAGGAGAGGTCTGCAACAAGTGTGAGCCAGTTGTTGTGAGCTCCACTATCTCTAATAGTGCTAATTGATCCCTATTCCCTGGTCCACTGACCCTACGTATGGACTTCCTGTATATCCCTGTCTTGGCATATATCATCGCTACTACTTCAGTACTGAATCTCTTCAAACAATGACATACTATCTGCAGGACGCAACAAAAAGAGCAACAGCAAATACATTTAGAATGGCAGACAGCCACAAAGGTATCCAGTCAATGTTCAACCAATCAGTGGCTGTGTCTGCTATGGCACCTCCTCCAGCAATCCTTTTCTTTTCTATCTTGTTCAAGTCGTTGATGGCCTTGGTGATGGAGCCATTTTCTTCATTGTTGGCAATGTGCAGCACAAACTCCTTATCCGAAGGCATACCCTCCTCTTGATATATCGAAGCCACAGTGCGTTTGCCTTGATCTGGAAAATCACAACGATGGTGTTGGAAAAAAAGAGCTGGACCCTGTTCAAGAGGCAAAACTCCTTTGGTAGGTCTTTGAAAGCTGTCCACCCTTAGTACTCTTTATATCTGGACAGTGGTCCTTGTCGAAGGTAGATGGAACTAGCGAAATAATTATAGAACAGAATCGATTCTATATGATTACTATCCAGCCGGATAGTCGGATTTATTCAAACTTATTCTCAGATATCAAAGCACACAACATTATACAGTGGGATACAATCCTGTATCCAGGGACATAAAAGGTGAGGTAGTTTGTGACAAATAATAATAACACATAAAAATACCTAAAAAATGAAACATTCAGGCAAAAACAGAGAGCTTGTTAATGGATATTTAGAAAATGGAACAAGCGTGATGCACAAGTTACTAACTTGTGTAACGATATATCTGTAAGAGACAGTAGTTAGTGACAGATTCCTTACCTTAGAATATCCCCAGGCGTCAGGCTGGATCCGGAAAGTTTTTTGCGTAGCAGTACCCTTGCGTGTCGGTAGGCGGCGTCGTGCGGCACCGCGTCCGTCGTCAGCGTCGTGGTCGCCGGGATGACGTCGCGGGCAGTGCCTAGACGCCGCCCCTGCGCGCTGACGTCAGTTCTGTACACGACTTTCCGCGCCAGGAACGCAGAGCCATGCAAGAAGCTGACATAGGTGTCTGAAAAATACTAGGGCCCTGAAAGGGATGTCCTTAACCCTAGAAATCAGTTCGCAGAACGGGGAGGATGTGTGGGCGGTAGGAATCTGTCACTAACTACTGTCTCTTACAGATATATCGTTACACAAGTTAGTAACTTGTGCATCTGAAAGAGACACGTTAGTGACAGATTCCTTACCTTAGAATAGATACCCCAGCAATACCAACCCCGGTGGTGGGTCTGCGAACAAAGATCAGACAAGGAAGTCCTGGAGGACAGAACGGCCAAAGAAGCCGTCCCTCCGGACCTGACTGTCAAGGAAGTAATGCTGTGTAAACGTGTGCAGCGAGGCCCACGTAGCTGCCTGACAGATATCCTGCAGCGGAACACCGCGGCCCAAAGCCGTGGTAGCAGCCGTTGCCCTGGTGGAATGGGCACGCAGCCCAACAGGAGGCTCCTTCTTAGCCAAAGAATAGCAGGCTTTGATACACAAGGTTACCCAGCGGGAGATGGTTCTCTTGTGCACCGCCCGACCTTTTTGGCGCCCACGTAGCCAACAAAAGAGCTGGTCATCCACCCGGAAATGGCGTGTGCGGTCGATGTAAAAGGAAAGCGCACATTTTGGGTCCAGACGGTGGAGCCTCTCTTCCTCTCTGGAAGGATGCGGAGGCGGAAAGAAGGTGGGCAAAGTGATGGTCTGCCCAATGTGGAAGGCAGTAACCACCTTTGGCAAGAAGGACGGACGCGTCCTAAGAACAACCTTGTCTGGATGGACAGACAGAAAGGGAGGTTTACATGATAGAGCCTGGAGCTCACTCACCCGCCGAGCGGAGGTGACGGCCACCAGAAAAGCAGTCTTCAGAGTCAGAAGACGAAGAGGAAAGTTATGTAGAGGCTCAAAAGGAGCGCACATAAGAAAGGTAAGAACCAAGTTCAAGTCCCACTGAGGCATCACAAACGGAACAGGAGGGAAGAGGTGTGTAATGCCTTTTAGAAACCTGTTAACAACAGGGGACTTGAAAAGGGAGGGCTGATCAGGAAGTCTGAGGAAGGCCGAGATGGCACAAAGATAGCCCTTGATGGTACCCAGGGCAGAACCCTGTTGGGCCAGGGAAAGAAGGAACAGGAGAACCTCAGAGAGGGGCAGAAAGGGATTCACAGCCTTTGCTGTGCACCATGCCACAAACTTGTTCCACCTGCAGGCATATACCACCTTAGTGGAGGGACGCCTGGCTGCCAGAATCACATCACAAACTTCGGGAGGCAAGTCGAAAGGAATCAACTGCCGCCGCTCAATCTCCACGCAAGCAGGTGGAGGCTGGACAGGTTCGGGTGGAGGACCGTCCCCTGCTGCTGCGACAGAAGATCCTCCCGAAGAGGCAGACGGATCGGGGGATCTACGCTCATACTGAGTAGCTCGGGATACCAAACTCTTCGAGCCCAGTCCGGAGCCACAAGTATGACTTGGGCCCGGTCGTGCCGAATCTTCTTCAACACTCTGGGTAGAAGTGGTATAGGCGGAAAGGCGTACAATAGACCGCAACTCCACTCGTGACGAAAAGCGTCGCCGAGCGAGTGCCGCCTTGGAAATTCCAACGCGCAGAACTGATGACATTGCGCGTTCTCTTCGGGGGCGAATAGATCTAACCAAGGCTCTCCCCACTGTAGAAAGAGTCCTTGCGCCACTTCCGAGTGAAGACGCTATTCGTGATCCATCATGCGGATGAGTTCGTCCACCCTGGCGTTCAGGGAACCTGCCAGGTGTTGAACCATCAGGAACATGCCCTGATGTTCCAGCCATGTCCAGAGGCGCAGATCCTCCTGACAAAGGGTCCACGACCCCACCCCGCCTTGTTTGTTGCAGTACCACATGGCGGTGGTGTTGTCTGTGAACACCTGCACCACCTTCCCTTTGACAGAGGGAAGGAATGCCTTGAGTGCAAGTCGGATCGCCCGGAGCTCCAGAAGGTTGATATGGAGCCGGGACTCCGCCGGAGACCAGAGGCCTCTGATCTCCGCCTCTCCCATGTGACCGCCCCATCCCAGAAGGGACGCGTCCGTCACAACTGTGTGCTCTGGCTGGGGAAGGGAGAGGGATCTGCCCATGACCCATTGCCGGTTCGAGAGCCACCACTGCAATTGTTTTGCAGTCCCCTCCTAGATCTGGAAGTGATCGGACAGGTTGCCCTGGTGCTGCGCCCACTGGAACTTCAGGTCCCACTGCAGAGCCCGCATATGCCATCTGGCATGATTGACCAGCAGGATGCAGGAGGCCATGAGGCCCAGCAGCCTCAGGGTCATCCGTGCCGAAACCCAGGATAAAGGCTGAAAGATCGGAATCATAGCCCGAATATCCCGGACTCGCCGTTCGGGAGGATAGGCCCGAAACTGCGTTGTGTCCAGAACTGCTCCGATGAAAAGGAGCTGTGGAGAAGGAATCAGATGCGACTTCGGCACATTGATGGAGAACCCCAGCGAGTGCAGGAGTTCGGCCGTAGTCTGGAGGTGGGAGACGACTGCCTGGGACGAGCCCGCCTTCAGCAGCCAGTCGTCGAGGTAGGGGAAGACTGGAACCCCTGCCCGGCGCAGATGAGCTGCGACCACCGCCATCTCTTTCGTGAACACCCGAGGGGCACTTGTAAGGCCAAAGGGGAGCACGGTGAACTGAAAATGCTCGAGGCCTACCGTGAACCGCAGGTAACGCCGGTGGGCCGGCAGGACGAGGATGTGAAAATAAGCGTCCTGCAAGTCCAACGCTACCAACCAGTCTCCAGGGTCGAGGGCAGTCAAGACCTGAGCTAGGGTGAGCATCTTGAACTTCTCCTTCCGGAGGAAGCGATTGACGTTCCGGAGGTCCAAGATAGGACGCATGTCCTCCTTGTCCTTTTTGGGCACCAGGAAGTAGTGGGAGTAGCAACCACGACCTACTTCTGGGGTCGGAACATGCTCGATGGTCCTCTTGGCCAAGAGGGCCGTGACTTTCTTCTGTAGAAGTACCAAGTGATCCCCTGACATGCGGTGGAATTGAGGTGGCATGGCTGGGGGGGTGGTCTCGAAGGGGAGGGAGTAGCCTCTTCGGACAATGTCCAAGACCCACCTGTCCGAGGTGATGGGACGCCAGTGGTGAAGGTGATGGCGGACCCTGCCCCCTAATGGCGTGCCGTGCACCGGAAAGGAGGGACTAGGAGGGCTTGGAGGCCGCGGACGGGTTGGAGGTGGTGGCCTGACCCGCATGCTGGTTGCCCGAACCGCCACAGCGGTATCCACGTCCTCGGCCACGCGTAGATGCTTGCTGTGCGGGCCGGTGGTTGGGCAGCTGACGTGACTGGGCGCCCCTTCCGTGGCCACGAAAGGGGCGAAAAGCAGAGCTGAGCGGAGGGCGTACAACAGAAAGGCCCAGGGACTTGGCCGTAGCCCGTGAGTCCTTAAACCGCTCCAGCGCATGGTCTGCCTTTGAACCAAAAAGACCGACTCCATCAAAGGGTATGTCCATGAGTGTATTCTGGACATCACCCGAGAAACCAGTTGTCCTCAGCCAGGCGTGGCGACGTAGCGCCACCGTCGTAGCAAGCGATCTGCCCAGCGAGTCGGCGGTATCAAGGCCACAACGGATGGTGTATTTAGCCGCATCTCGCCCTTCCGCAATGGCGCGGGTAAGCAGTGTCTGGACCTCCTCAGAACACTGCGGCAAAACAGCCGCCACCGAATCCCACAGGGAGTGGGTATATCGGCCCAAAAGGCAAGCGGTGTTGACGGACCGCAAGCCAGCACTGGAGGAAGAAAAGCCTTCTTCCCAAATTGGTCCAGGCGTTTGGATTCCCTATCCGGAGGGCGGTAGGGAAGGCGGTTTGGGAGGCAGAGGCTTGGACAACCAAGCTCTCAGGGGTGGGATGTTGGGAGAGAAACAGGGGGTCGCCCGGAGCAGGGTGATGGCGTCGGGCCACGTTCCTATCCACAGGAGCCCCTGTGGTGGGTTTGGACCAGGTACCCAAAGAACGTCAGTGAGTGCATCATTAAACGGCAGCACAGTCTCCGAAGAGGAAGCCGCCGGCTGAAGCACTTCTGTCAGGAGGTTAGTCCTGACGGCCACAGTAGGCAACTGGAGATGTAAGGCTCCAGCAGCTCTACGCAACACCGTTGCAAAATTAGCCCCCTCCTCCGTAGCCACGGGAGGAGACAGCATGCCAGTGTCAGGGGAGGTGTCTAGACCACTGGCATCCCCAAGTTCCTCAACCCAGTCCGGGTCAAACTCACACTGTTGTGTGAGAGGGTCCCTCAGACCCCTCCCGGCTCTCCTGGTCCTCCTCTTGTTCAAAATATGGAGGAGGAGGGACATTTGGGACCCAAGGTCTCATCAGCGCCGGAACCGGCGTCGGGCGCCGTCGGTCCGGCTCCATGTCCGGAGCCGGAGAGAACCGGGGAACGAGCGTCGTCCGGAGCCCCGGACGGCGTCAGGAACGGCACCGGGGACATCGGCGGAGGCGGAGGCGTGGTTAGGTCAACCGGCGCCGATGTGGGTTGCGGCACCACCGGAGCCGGGATCGAGGCCGGGGCCGGAGTCGAGGCCGGGATGAAGGCTGGTGGGTCAGGCGGCGCCGGGACCGGAGTCGACGGCGGCGCCGGGGCAACCCCATCAGGGCCCGCAGGGCCCGAAGGCGCACCGGAGGGACCTGAAGGCCCGAAGAGGCGGGCCATGGCCGACAGGAATTCCTGTATTTCGGCCTGAGTCGCCCCGACCCCGGAAAGAACGGGTAATTCGGGGCGGCTCTACAGGCATGTCCGGGGCCGCGGGGCGGGGACGGTGCCGACTGGGGCCTCAGCCGAGTCGCGAGACCGGCGAGGCGAAGTCTTAGAGCGATGACGCCGCTTAGACTTCTTGTGCTTCGACTTACCGGAGGAGCGCGAAGACTTGGATTCCGACAAACGGTGGGGACTCCGCGACCGGCCCCTCGACCTCTCCCGGGACCGGGGCTTGGTGCGGAGCGGAGCCGACTGCCGGACCTCGAGCAGCTTTCGAGACCGCTCTCGCAAAGCCTTCGGATGAAGTTTCCGGCAGTCAGGGCACGACTTCGTGTCGTGGTCTCGGCCGAGACAGAAGAGACACTTGAGATGCGGTTCCGTGATCGACATCATGCGAGCACAGGCCTCGCAGCGCTTAAAGCCGGGCATCCCTACGACACCTTAGGAGTCGTGAAGACTCGTTTGAAGAAACAGTGAAAAAATTCACAAAAAGGTTAGTCAAAAAGTGACTAGGGCACTGCTCTTCCCGGATCTGCGCTTAATGGCGCGGAAAAAGAAGAACTGACGTCAGCACGCAGGGGCGGCGTCTAAGTACTGCCCGCGATGTCATCCCGGCGACCACAACGCCGACGACGGACGTGGAGCCGCATGACGCCGCCTACCGACGCGCAAGGGTACTGCTACGCAAAAAACTTTCCGGATCCAGCCTGACGCCTGGGGATATTCTAAGGTAAGGAATCTGTCACTAACGTGTCTCTTTCAGATAGTTGAGACAACTGTGACACATGGTGTACAATAGGTTTGTGTGCACGGTGTTTTAAAAGGTCGACGACGTTTCGATCCCATTTACACAGATTATGGGATCATCATCAGGACAGAAAATGAACAATGCCTGAACAACATTTAGGACTAAATAATTTACAAAAATAAAAAGATGAAGGGAAGGAAGAAAGGGAAAGAAGGAGAGAGTATGTTTATTAAAAGGAAGGAACCCTTGACGCAATTTGTAATCGGCGCAGTGAGGGGTCCTTTTAGGGACCCTAAAAGTTGGTGGGAAGGTTCGCGGGAGGGTGAGGGTGAGCGCGCGGCACCATGGAGGGGGTGAATTGCTCTAGAATTAAGCAGGTTACTAAGGATCCGGCTGATTAGAGTATAGAGCGTGCAATTTGAATAAGAGCCCTATCATGCAGATCCTGTACTGAGAAGGAGCATATGCGGTGAAAAGCAATTACGGTGAAAAGGGTGGTAGCGCCGGTGGACTGAAGTGTTGACAATATGTGTACCATTGGGACCTAGTGATAAGCTAACCGGGTCGATGATGTGCAGGATAAGGTGGTGCTTGGGGGTGCTTGCAACGTACCTGAGATGGATTGGTAGCGCCGCTGTCGAGTGGTCTTATTACAGATGATTTGAACCCGCTGGGTCCTTAGTCGAAATCGGGAACGGAGCCTGTAAGGGGGAGTACTGAGTGTGAGGGGGATACCCTTGGGTGCCTAAAGCGGGCGTGGTTGCGCGCAGAGCGTAGGCTTCTTACCTTGGTTGTTAGCAACCACGGTGGTACCGGTGGCCGTAGGGGCGGTTAGTACATGGCAAGGGAGAGCTCGATGGCTATCGGCCGATGCCGGGACGGTGGACGCCGATGAAATACGGCAAGGAAAATGCCTCCAGGAAAAAGCCTGTAATTAGGAAAACTGGGTCAGGGGAGGAGAAAAGCTGCAGTGCAGATTGCGGGCGGGACTGCGCTTAAAGCAGGCACTTCTTACCTTGGTAACGTGTGATCACGGCGGTGCCAATGGCTAGGGGTCCTAAGGCGGTCGATTGCCGTCTGAGAGAAGCTCAATGGCTTTGGCCGGATCAGAGGAGCAGTGACTTAAATATTAAGCCAATGGAGGAACTGATTGAGACTGTTTTCCCACAATTTTCTTACTACAACTGCTAGAACTATGTCTCACAAGGAACTTCTTTACATTTGACAACGAATTTTACCAACAGGTAAAGGGGACATCCATGGGTGCCGTTTTCGCCCCTAATCTGGCAATACTGTTTATGGACCACTTGGAAATGTCCATAATTCTCACACCTCATAATCCATTTCATACGTGCATCACCCTATGGAAGAGATACATTGACGACATTTTTCTAATTTGGCGCACTGATGAAAACAGTCTCAATCAGTTCCTCCATTGGCTTAATAATAACTGTCAAGGTCTCACATTCACTCTCACACATAGTAAGACTGCCATTCCATTCTTGGACCTCAAAATCCATCACTCCAATGGCGAATTGATTACAAGTTTATATAGAAAGCCTACAGTGTACACATATTGTCAACACTTCAGTCCACCGGCGCTACCACCCTTTTCACCGTAATTGCTTTTCACCGCATATGCTCCTTCTCAGTACAGGATCTGCATGATAGGGCTCTTATTCAAATTGCACGCTCTATACTCTAATCAGCCGGATCCTTAGTAACCTGCTTAATTCTAGAGCAAGTCACCCCCTCCATGGTTCCGCGCGCTCACCCTCACCCTCCCGCGAACCTTCACACCAACTTTTAGGGTCCCTAAAAAGACCCCTCACTGCGCCGATTACAAATTGCGTCAAGGGTTCCTTCCTTTTAATAAACATACTCTCTCCTTCCTTCCCTTTCTTCCTTCCCTTCATCTTTTTATTTTTGTAAATTATTTAGTCCTAAATGTTGTTCAGGCATTGTTCATTTTCTGTCCTGATGATGATCCCATAATCTGTGTAAACGGGATCGAAACGTCGTCGACCTTTTAAAACACCGTGTACACAAACCTATTGTACACCATGTGTCACGGTTGTCTCAACTATCACGCTTGTTCCATTTTCTAAATATCCATTAACAAGCTCTCTGTTTTTGCCTGAATGTTTTGTTTTTTAGGTTTTTTTATGTGTTATTATTTGTCACAAACTACCTCACCTTTTATGTCCCTGGATACAGGATTGTATCCCACTGTATAATGTTGTGTGCTTTGATATCTGAGAATAAGTTTGAATAAATCCGACTATCCGGCTGGATAGTAATCATATAGAATCGATTCTGTTCTATAATTATTTCGCTAGTTCCATCTACCTTCGACAAGGACCACTGTCCAGATATAAATTGATACCCAAGGTCCTTGCTTACCTAATTGGGTTCCCTTGTTTTTGTCAAAACACCCTTAGTACTCAGCATACTGCCAATGTCGGTGGAACAAGGTAACAGAGCCATAGATGGGCATTGATGTAGGAGATATTTGCTGCTGGAACGATCAGGGACACTTTGTGCATTGTTCTAGTGAGCACAGATTGCTCCTTCGTGAGGGCTGTTGGAGATAGAGACGTTCTCCGCAGGCCCAGTGAAAGTCCATTAGGCTGGAGGTGCCATGTTTAATGTCCGAATTAAAAATGGTGCTGTTGCATCCAAGTGTTGCAGCCCACAGGTACAGTGCCTAGAAAGCAGAGAAGAGGTGACTTTATTTTGTGATCTCTTTAAAACGTTGAACATTTTCTCCCCGCCCCAAGTATACTTCCAGTCCATCTCATCTTCATAATCCTAGTCTACCCTATGTGGCCCTAAGGACGCTGCTCTATACTTCAAGTAACCTGGAGCACTCCATTTGTCATGGACATAAATTTGTAGAAGCATAAAGCTGTTCTATTCTGGCATGGGCAATGTATGGTGTGGGGCAAAGAGCCATTACAGTCTGATAGAGATCCTGTTATCATAAACCCATTGTTCCTACAAAAAGCTATACTACGGTCCATATCAGGAACACCTATCTAAAATATTCTTGTTACCTTCCTTTCTATTCTGTAATTGTCAGTGATAACCTTGTGCATCATTGGAGTGTCGTCCCATATTCTATTTACAAACACTTCAGAGATGTTGGCCTCAATAATCTGAACTTGCTCCTGTATTCTGTAAATGAACAGATGTAGGAGATATTTTACAGTGTGTGGTAGTATTTCCCTAGAAAAACCAGTCTATCTGCGCCTACTGCATGGCGAATGTATGAACTTAATAACAGAATTCATTATTTTCCTGTCTACCTACTATTGTCATCTTCCTTTATCGCATGATGTCGTGAAGGGAGTCATGAGCAGCATGCTGTCTAAATGCTTGGGCAGAATTCACATTATTGCATTATTACTTCTAACAGGGGAAGGGGATGACACAGGGTGCATATATATATTTGGGGTGCTGACGGTACTAGCAGAGGATGTTGAACCATTTTGCATTCCTACAAGGGCCATTTTCAGTGCATGTGCTAGCAGGTATATTGGATGTTACTTGGGGTGCACAGTGGTACTGGCAACTTCAACACTTTAAGTAATACAAGCCTTTCCATTAATACAATGAGCTAATCAAATCTTCCTAGTGCCACTATGACAATAATGTAAAATATTACAATATGAATACATATCTTTCGCATAAGACACTTCTGCGCGGCGGGTGTTGAGGCTATGTCTGAATCCATAAACAACCAAGCGATCACCGTCTTCTTCTTATTGGACAGTCAATGGGAACTATTACCCTCCTCTAGTTAGTCCTTTAGTGTTGAGGGGGTGCAAGGTCAACCCTGAAGTCTGTTCTGTTAATGCCTTCCTCTTGGCAATGCGGACAGCTGTTGGTGAGGAATCTATTACTTTAAAATGTCTGATATGTGAGAGCTCCGGAATGATGGGGCCCTTCTCTTTCCTCTTCGATACCTGGGTAGAAAGGAACTTCGCAGCGCGTTGTTAACTCATACAAATATTTTTACATTTCATTTTTCATAAATACAGAAGAGCTTTCAGTGTCAGTTTTAGGTCATGTCAGTTCTATGTATGTTGATCAGAACTTGGAGTATGTCTTAGTGAAAACAGGGTGATCCCTAGGCAATAAACTATTTTTATTTTTTCTTAATTATTTATTTATTTGTTTATTTCTTTCTTTCAATTGTGGTACTTATCTTGCCCATTTTATTTCTAAGTAGTCCGTTCAGGCACTGCTGAAATTTGTTGCTGCTTTAATATCACAGTGGACACATGGTCCAAGCTTTGATCCAAACGTGTGGGAAACTTATGGTGAATTAAGATTGGATCTAATATAGACCATTTGTGGATTTTAAAGTAATTTTGGAAGGATTGGTTGTCTAACCATCAAAATACCCCCCTCATACACGATCAGCGGTATGTAATTTTGGAGAAATAATTGATCAATTGTATGATTGTTTGAATGAGGGAAGATATATATGTGTGTTGTATGTATTTTTAGTAACGTATGGTTTGAGCATGATGAATTAGTTTAATAAAAGATGCATGAACCTCTATGTAGTGAAATGAACTTTTATGTGATGTAATGGGTTATGTAGGTCTGTGTGGTAATGCTGGAACCCATTTAACAACTGTGTGGACACTTTGATAATGGACCTTTAAATAATGATAATGAATGTTTTGATTTATGTTATGTGTACATTCGGTCCGTACTTTGTATTTGAAAATGGATGTGAACAGATTTAATCTGTTGAGAGAGACAAGTATTATATATGTCCTGATGAAGGTGGTACCTTTATAATTTTCTCCCACCGAAACGCGTCGACGCCTGAACCTCTATTTTGGTTTATATCCAGGAACAGCGTCATGTCTAATGCAACTATTAATGAATAGACTGATGGTGCCTATATATGTGATTCCTGTTGAGAATAACCGTTTTCTGATGAATTCAAGTGTTTCACAAATATTTCTTTGTCTCTCATGATGTTTTTAAATGTTTTTTTTAATTGTGCGTCATTTTTCTATTGTGATTTTAAATCATTTTAATAAACTCTGATTGTGTTATATATTTGAGTTCCTTGTCCCTGTGCGTTACATAGTTGTTTTCTGGGTCCAGATTGGTGTCTCTATTCATGTGGATGCATGTATATGTGTGACACCATAGTGTATATTTGGTTGTGAGTTTTGTTGATTGTAAACCTGATTATAGGTAGATTTCTATATCTATCCAAGAGAGTTCTTTTTTAATACTAACTTATAGTAGGGCCTGTAGTATGACATTTTTTTCCTGTTACAGCCTAGGGGATTTAGTTGTACTCCCCTTTTCTTTTTTTTTGTGTTCACACCTAACACACAAGTTACTAACTTGTGTAACGATATATCTGTAAGATACTAACTTGTGTAACGATATATCTGTAAGAGACAGTAGTTAGTGACAGATTCCTTACCTTAGAATATCCCCAGGCGTCAGGCTGGATCCGGAAAGTTTTGCGTCGCAGTACCCTTGCGCGTCGGTAGGCGGCGTCGTGCGGCTCCGCGTCCGTCGTCTGCGTCGGGATCGCCGGGATGACGTCGCGGGCAGTACTTAGACGCCGCCCATGCGCGCTGACGTCAGTTCTCTACACGACTTTCCGCGCCAGGAACGTAGAGCCATGCAAGAAGCTGACATTGGTGTCTGAAAAAATACTAGGGCCCTGAAAGGGATGTCCTTAACCCTAGAAATCAGTTCGCAGAACGGGGAGGATGGAGTGGGCGGTAAGGAATCTGTCACTAACTACTGTCTCTTACAGATATATCGTTACACAAGTTAGTAACTTGTGCATCTGAAAGAGACACGTTAGTGACAGATTCCTTACCTTAGAATAGATACCCCAGCAATACCAACCCCGGTGGTGGGTCTGCGAACAAAGATCAGACAAGGAAGTCCCGGAGGACAGAGCGGCCAAAGAAGCCGTCCCTCCGGACCTGGCTGTCAAGGCAGTAATGCTTGGTAAATGTGTGCAGCGAGGCCCATGTAGCTGCCTGACATATATCCTGTAGCGGAACACCGCGGCCCAAGGCCGTGGTAGCAGCCGTTGCCCTGGTAGAATGGGCACGTAGCCCAACAGGGGGATCCTTCTTAGCCAAAGAATAGCAGGCTTTGATACACAAGATTAGCCAGCGGGAGATGGTCCTCTTGTGTACCGCCCGACCTTTTTTGGCACCCACGTAGCCAACAAAGAGCTGGTCATCCACCCGGAACTGTTGTGTGCGGTTGAGGTAAAAGGAAAGCGCACGTTTTGGGTCCAGACGGTGGAGCCTCTCTTCCTCTCTGGAAGGATGCGGAAAGAAGGTGGGCAAAGTGATAGTCTGCCCAATGTGGAAGGCAGTAACCACCTTTGGCAAGAAGGACGGACGCGTCCTAAGAACAACCTTGTCTGGATGGACAGACAGAAAGGGGGGTTTGCACGAAAGAGCCTGGAGCTCACTCACCCGCCGAGCGGAGGTGATGGCTACCAGAAAGGCTGTCTTCAGAGTGAGAAGACGAAGAGGACAGTTATGTAGAGGCTCAAAGGGAGCGCACATTAAAAAGGTAAGAACCAAGTTTAAGTCCCACTGAGGCATTATAAACGGAACAGGAAGGAAGAAGTGTGTAATGCCTTTAAGAAACCTGTTAACAACAGGGGACTTAAAAGAGAGGGCTGATCAGGAAGCCTGAGGAAGGCAGAGATTGCACAAAGATAGCCCTTGATGGTACCCAGGGCAGAACCCTGTTGGGCCAGAGAAAGAAGGAACAGAAGAACCTCAGAAAGAGGGGCAGAAAGGGGATTCACAGCCTTTGCTGTGCACCATGCCACAAACTTGTTCCACCTGCAGGCGTATACCACCTTAGTGGAGGGACGCCTGGCTGCCAGAATCACATGACAAACTTCGGGAGGCAAGTCGAAAGGAATCAACTGCCGCCGCTCAATCTCCACGCAAGCAGGTGTAGACTGGACAGGTTCGGGTGGAGGACCGTCCCCTGCTGCTGCGACAGAAGATCCTCCCGAAGAGGCAGACGGATCGGGGATCGACGCTCATACTGAGTAGCTCGGGATACCAAACTCTTCGAGCCCAGTCCGGAGCCACAAGAATGACTTGGGTCCGGTCGCGCCGAATCTTCTTCAACACTCTGGGTAGAAGTGGTATAGGCGGAAAGGCGTACAATAGATCGCAACTCCACTCGCGACGAAAAGCGTCGCCGAGCGAGTGCCGCCTTGGAAATTCCAACGCGCAGAACTGCTGACATTGCGCATTCTCTTCGGTGGCGAATAGATCTAACCAAGGCTCTCCCCACTGTAGAAAGAGTCCTTGCGCCACTTCCGAGTGAAGACGCCATTCGGGATCCATCATGCACCTGCGGCTGAGTTCGTCCGCCCTGGCGTTTAGGGAACCTGCCAGGTGTTGAACCATCAGGAATATGCCCTGATGTTCCACCCATGTCCAGAGACGCAGAGCCTCCTGACATAGGGTCCACGACCCCACCCCGCCTTGTTTGTTGCAGTACCACATGGCGGTGGTGTTGTCTGAACACCTGCACTACCTTCCCTTTGACAGAGGGAAGGAATGCCTTGAGTGCAAGTCGGATCGCCCGAAGCTCCAGAAGGTTGATATGGAGCCGGGACTCCGCCGGAGACCAGAGGCCTCTGATCTCCGCCTCTCCCATGTGACCGCCCCATCCCAGAAGGGACGCGTCCGTCACAACTATGTGCTCTGGCTGGGGAAGGGAGAGGGATCTGCCCATGACCTATTGCCGGTTCGAGAGCCACCACTGCAACTGTTTTGCAGTCCCCTCCGAGATCTGGACGTGATCGGACAGGTTGCCCTGATGCTGCGCCCACTGGAACTTCAGGTCCCACTGCAGAGCCCGCATATGCCATCTGGCATGATCAACCAGCAGGATGCAGGAGGCCATGAGGCCCAGCAGCCTCAGGGTCATCCGTACCGAAACCCAGGATAGAGGCCGAAAGATCGGAATCATAGCCTGAATATCCCGGTCTCGCCGTTCGGGGGGATAGGCCCGAAACTGCGTCGTGTCCAGAACTGCTCTGATGAAAAGGAGCTGTGGAGAAGGAATCAGGTGCGACTTTGGCACGTTGATGGAGAACCCCAGCGAGTGCAGGAGTTCGGCCGTAGTCTGGAGGTGGGAGACGACTGCCTGGGACGAGCCCGCCTTCAGCAGCCAGTCGTCGAGGTAGGGGAAGACTGGAACCCCTGCCCGGCGCAGATGAGCTGCGACCACCGCCATCACTTTCGTGAACACCCGAGGGGCGCTTGTAAGGCCAAAGGGGAGCACGGTGAAATGAAAATGCTCGAGGCCTACAGTGAACCGCAGGTAACGCCGGTGGGCCGGCAGGACGGGGATGTGGAAATATGCGTCCTGCAAGTCCAACGCTACCATCCAGTCTCCAGGGTCGAGGGCAGTCAAGACCTGAGCTAGGGTGAGCATCTTGAACTTCTCCTTCCGGAGGAAGCGATTGACGTTCCGGAGGTCCAAGATAGGACGCATGTCCTCCTTGTCCTTTTTGGGCACCAGAAAGTAGTGGGAGTAACAACCACTCCCTACTTCTGGGGTCGAAACGCGCTCGATGGCCCCCTTGGCCAAGAGGGCTGCAACTTCCTTCTGAAGAAGCACCAAGTGATCCCCTGACATGCGGTGGTATTGAGGTGGCATGGCTGGGGGGGGGGTGGTCTCGAAGGGGAGGGAGTAGCCCCTTCGAACAATGTCCAAGACCCACTTGTCCGAGGTGATGGCACGCCAGTGGTGAAGGTGATGGCAGACCCTGCCCCCTACTGGCGTGCTGTGGACCTGAAAGGAAGGACTAGGAGGGCTTGGAGGCCGCGGACGGGGCGGGGGTGGTAGCCTGACCCGCATGCTGTTTACCCGACCCGCCTCGGCGGAAGCCACATCCTCGGCCACGCGAAGACGCTTGCTGCGCGGGCCGGTGGCTGGGCAGCGGACGTGACTGGGTGCCCCTTCCGTGGCCACGAAAGGGGTGAAAAGCAAACTGTTGCGGAGGGCGCACAGCAGAAAGGCCCAGGGACTTGGCTGTAGCCCGCAAGTCCTTAAAGCGCTCCAGCGCATGGTCTGCCTTGTTTCCGAAAAGGCCGACACCATCAAAGGGCATGTCCATAAGAGTGTTTTGAACATCGCCCGAGAAACCAGTGGTTCTCAGCCAGGCGTGACGGCGCAGCGCCACTGTCGTCGCAAGCGATCTGCCTAGCGAGTCGGCGGTATCTAGGCCACATCTGATGGTATACTTCGCCGCATCTCTTCCTTCTGCAATGGCGCGGGAAAGCAGTGCCTGGACCTCCTCAGGACACTGGGGCAGAACGTGCGCCACCGAATCCCACAAGGAGTGGGAATATCGGCCCAAGAGGCAAGTGGTGTTGACAGACCGCAAGCCAGCACTGGAGGAAGAAAAAACCTTCTTCCCAAATTGATCCAGTCTTTTGGATTCCCTATCCGGGGGAGCGGTAGGGAAGGCGCTTTGGGAAGCAGAGGCTTGGACAACCAAGCTCTCAGGGGTGGGGTGTTGGGAGAGTAACAGGGGGTCGCCCGGAGCAGGGCGATGGTGTCGGGCTACGTTCCTATCCACAGGAGCCCCTGTGGTGGGCTTGGACCAGGTGCCCAAAAGAACGTCAGAAAGTGCCTCGTTGAACGGCAGCAGTGGCTCCGAGGAGGTAGCCGACGGCTGAAACACTTCCGTCAGGATGTTAGTCCTGACAGCCACTGTAGGTAACTGGAGGTGTAAGGCCTCAGCTGCCCTACGCAACACCGTTGTAAAGTTTGCTCCCTCCTCCGTTGCCACGGAAGGAGGAGACAGCATGCCAGTGTTGGGGGAGGTGTCCAGACCACTGGCATCCCCAAGTTCCTCAGCCCAGTCCTGATCAAACTCACATTGGGCAGTGAGAGGGTCCTCAGGCCCCTCCCAGTTCTCTTCGTCCTCCAATTCAGGTTCAAAGTATGGAGGAGGGACATGTGGGACCCAAGGTCTCATCGGCGCCTGAGCCGGCGTCGAGCGACGTCGGTCCGGCGCCGTGTCCGGATCCGGAGAGAACCGGGGTACGACGCCGCCCGGAGCCCTGGGCGGCGTCGGGAACGGCACCGGTGAAATCGACACCGGTGGAGGTGTCGTCAGGTCAACCAGCGTCGATCGGGGTTGTGGCAGCACCGGAGCCGGGGTCGAGGCCGGGGCCGGGACCGAGGCCGGCGTGGCTGGCGGCGCCGGGACCGGAGTCGCTGGCGGCGCCGTAGGAACCCCATCAGGGCCCGCGGGGCTCGAAGGCGCAACGGGGGGACCTTGAGGCCCGAAGAGGCGGGCCATGGCCAACAGGAACTCCTGTATTTCGGTCAGAGTTGCCGCCGAACCCGGATAGGGCGGGTAATGCAGCGGCGGCTCCACAGGCACTCCCGGAGCCGTGGGGACGGTGCCGACGGGACCCTCAGCCGAGTCGCGAGACCGGCGAGGGGAAGTCGTCGAGCGATGATGCTTCTTCGACTTCTTGTGCTTCGACTTACCGGGGGAGTGCGAAGACTTGGACCCCGACGACCGATGAGGACTCCGCGACCGGCCCCTCGACCTCTCACGTGACCGGGGCTTGGATTGGCGCGGAGCCGACTGCCGGACCTCGAGGAGCTTTCGAGACCGCTCTCGCAAAGCCTTCGGATGCAAGGCCCGGCAGTCGGGGCACGACTTGGAGTCATGGTCGCGCCCGAAGCAGTAGAGACAGTCTCGATGCGGGTCCGTGATCGACATCATCCGACCACGGGCGTCGCACGGCTTGAAGCCGGGCATCCCTACTGACACCGTCGGAGTCGAACGACTCGAGAAAAAACAGTGATAAAAATCACAAAAAACGTAGTCAAAAAATGACTAGGGCACTGCTCTTCCCGGATCTGCGCTTACTGGTGCGGAAAAAGAAAGAACTGACGTCAGCGTGCATGGGCGGCATCTAAGTACTGCCCGCGACGTCATCCCGGCGATCCCGACGCCGACGACGGACGCGGAGCCGCACGACGCCGCCTACCGACGGGCAAGGGTACTGCTACGCAAAACTTTCCGGATCCAGCCTGACGCCTGGGGATATTCTAAGGTAAGGAATCTGTCACTAACGTGTCTCTTTCAGATCCACCTGTCATACCCAATATGTTGTCTACTCTTCACCAAACATTCTCTGTCTATGACCTGTGGCTAGGTGCGCAACAGTAGCTGTGCCATTGTGCAGCCACAACATTTAGAAATAAAATATACAAATACACTGGTGAAACTCCCAATGAGACATGAGGCGGTGGAAACATGAATATTGAGCATATGTATGCACACCTCCCGAAAACAGGAAACCTAGTATACTGCTTAGGGACATGGGGAAGAACCCACAAATGTCTGCAGTGTTCAAAACCTCAATTAACTCCGAGAGAAGAACCAAAACATTGTACTATAAATAATTGTTCCCAATAGATACGAACATCTCAATAATCTCCATCCCAGTAACACAATTGGTAAATAAAAACTCATAGTTGTTGAACTGCAAAATATATGCAACCACCTCTAAAGACTGCAACTGCTGTTGAAAAAGGCACCTTTAAAGTTACATACTTTCTATTCTGACAATATTGCAATATTGAGCATCGCTACTCCATGCATATTATCCTTCTACATTGAAATACACTTTATATATGAACTTTTATTTATTCCTCACATTTCCTAGCACTGGGGCGTGTGTGAAGGAAGCCGTTTTGGCTGCTATCTGTGGTAATCTATTCCTACGGATCTCTGGTCGTTGTCTCATATTTTGTATGCTGCACAGAGCTGCACATATCCCACAACTTAATCCTTCCCTCCTGCCACCCAGCTACACTCATAGTGCCCCTGTGTTAGGATGGCCTCTAAGTGTCACAATTTAGAACACCAGTGAATTAAAATTTGATATAAAAGTTACAGTGTCTGTATCACACATAGATCACGTGCCAATATAATGAAGGTGATACAGCAAGCTATCTTTTGGCATTGTTTTAATTAATATGAGACATCAAGTAGACCTATCTGTGCTATACGGGCACTAGAAGGCCATTTAGTGACCACACAGGTAGATATAAACAAATCATTCTCAGCTCCCTATCAGAATTTGTACAGGGCAACTTGTTTTCTCCCTCACAAACAAAGTATGCATTACAGAATGTCTAACCCAATATAGACCCCCACTGCTGAACAAGCAGCTTTACTTAATTGAAATCTAGAGGTGCAGGCGGTGCAACTCACTATAGACCAGCCGGTAGGCGGAAATGCTCCGGAGTTATACTTATTAGCTTCTGAATTTAACACCATAAAAAAACGTTCAACACATTGGTGTGGCCCTATCTTTTTGTGGTACTGACACGGACAGGGCTTCCTGGCCTCTTATTGCTCTAGATCTAGTTGTTATATATACTATGGATGGCCAGTGTTCGTACCTGGTAGGGTGTATTCAACTGGAGGGCATATTTTCAGGGGCACCAGTGGGACCTCCAGACAGAGGTGTCTGCTGTCACCCATACTAAGTACTAGAGAAATTAGTGTGCTAAAAACATGCATGATAAGGTACAGATGATGCCTTGCCTATTCTTAGGGACCCAATAACACGCTTATCCCCACTAATCTTGTTATTGCCGGAATTTTTTGTGATATGCCTGGCTTCAAAGGCAATTGTGATAAATCCTGATACTGATCACCACCCATCATATGTCGGAAACTCCGTTCAATGTGTACTGGAAACTTTTAAATATTGAGGAATCCAAATTTATTTCATAGAGGAAAAGTTGAAGGGTGGCAATCTAGATAGATGTGTGTCTGGAATTCGATGGTGGACCATATTCTGGACAATGCTACTGCTGTCCCCTTTGGGCAGAGTGTCAATCATTAAAACAATTGTGTTACTTATACTCTTTTATTTTTTACAGCACGCCAGTTGGTCCACCCCGTGCTCTTACTTCCAAAATCTAAGGCCTATCTTGTCAGAGCTGATCTGCCCTCAGCATAAGTGATGTCTCACTCTCTCCATAGAAAAGGTAATGCGCCCGATACATGCCTGGGGAATGTGGTCCCCAGCTTTGAAATATACACAACTTGGCACTGCAGATGGTATTGATAGCATGATGGCTGGCTGTGGAAACAGACCCTGAGCCACTAGACCGGCTAAACGTTGTTGGAAACTCTGAGTTATTACATGTACTTTATGCCAAAAGCGGACAATATCTGTATAGGCTCATTCTCTACCAACAGTCTGTTCTCGTTGCCGCAACTGAACAAATAAGCTGGGATCAGTTGCATCATACACACCGTCCCCTGTTGGAGATACCCCAGTTACCTTTAGTGGCCAAACAACACTCTCTGAAAAATGTGTCACTGAAGGACATGCGTATATTTATATATCCATGTACACTTAGCTGACTTTATTTCAAGCAATGGTGATGAGCTTAGTGATAAAAAAACAATTATTTCACTTTCCTGCTGCCGCCAAAAACCCACCACTTTTCCTCAACACCACTCTAACCCACTCTAACCCATTTAATTGATGCCAGGCAAAGATGTCGCTGGTCAGTAGTGTGTCCTAGGGGAGCGAAGTATATATATATACATATAGAGATATACATACCCAGTTACTAAACTGCAGAACGTCAAACCTGAAACCCTTAATGTAATCTCTGCTTCCCCACTTTTACCAAATTGTGTGATCCTGGGCAGTTTATTCCTCTTGTTCCTGTTTTTCTAACTTAACCCCAGGTTCAATATAGGCATGTCTGCCACGGTGGGGGAAGAGAATCAGTCTCTCCCCATATTCGTTCTTTAAAACTATTTCTTTTAATAACAATAATATTTCTCAACGCACTTGACATAAATTGTTTTACTGGACAAGGAATTTATACACTAAACCTATTTTTCTCTCCCTTACAATGCTGTTCATTCAGTCACACAGCTCTTTGCGTTCTGCCAACTGTGTACAAAAATATATATATATTCATTTTCAAGTTTCCTGTTCTGTTTCTTAACCCAGGAAGTCTTTTTCACTGTTTCTTTTCCTGCCTGGCTCAACGCCCAGACTCTGCGGCCAGCGTTAATATAACGGCAGCCCAAGAGAAATCCTTTAACCCTTCAATACCTCGTAACTTAAAAAAAAAGCATGTGTTGTTTTTAATTGTACGACGTAATGCTAAATAGAGCCTATTTTAACAGAACATATCTTTCTTTTTATTTTTGGTAAGCACACGTTCACTTAGAATGGTATTTTGACGCTAAATAGCGGATCTTTATTGTACCTCAACTCAATGGTACTCATTTTATCCACCTCAGAATGATGAAGGGCTGAACAGACTCGCATCTATTCACTTCAGAATGATAAAATGCTAAGTAGACCTGGTAGCATCTGAACTTGTGACCATGAAGTCACACACATGCTCCCACAGACCCAACTGAGGGGCATTACCTGTCATGCATGTTGTGTAAAACGCCGTACACAGGTAGGAGTAAATTAGTTGGGTCTTAATTGCTTGGTGATGCGGCTGCACGTGTCATGCAACACCTTGCATGTTGCCTGCTAAGGCACATCATGGTACTTGTAGTGTAACTGCATCTATATGTCTGTTATTTCCTGGTCGTTATCAATCATTACGTGTGTGAGCCTTCCCAGTGCTCATCAACAACGTAAACCGAGTGGTAGCCCTTTGGCTCCGTTCCAATGTTCTCCTCTTAAGTACTTCCTTCCACACGTGAGCCTATTTTTGTAATTCCCAATATTTTTATTAACAGGAATTGTAAGCCTGTGTTTCCAGTTAAATGTAACAATGTATTTCAAAGCATTTATAACCTACCGTCATGACATGGAGCAGGGGTGTCTTTGTGTGCTTTAGCTAATCAGGGAGTTTAGCAACTTATGGGAACGTAAATGTAAATGTAATATTAACTGTGATACTGCGCCACTTTATTTATTTAATTTCTTTTTTGGTATTCTAACTAGCAGGGTCTCATCGCTATTGAAGGATGATGAGACTTCAGCAACACGTAATAATTTGAAAACAGAATATACTAATATAACAATAATATTCACGGGAACTCAAGGACTCTCAACTTGCATGTTTAAAAATACATTCACAGTCCTAGTTATTCTTGTCTCGCTAAAACAGATCAAATACAGTTATTAAACCGGTGTACAAGCCACCGGTCTTGATACTGAAAACTACACAAAATAGAACATGTGAACACGGAATAATCACAATCTGAATTTAAAGTGGAAGTGGTGGAAGAATCAGATAGATGATCAGGCCAAAGCAGATCAGGGCGAGTGGTATCTGGAGGTGGCGGGGAATGTGTGTGAGTGTAGGCGGAAGGAGGTAGGTCAGTGAGAGATAGTAGGGAGAGGCGGATTACAGTGGTAGGTGTGAAGGTGACCCCTTGGATATCCCAAGTAACAGCAAGGACGTCACTCTGATGGCGAGTGAGGGGAATAAAACGATCAATGGTAGAGTGGTAGACTGCGGTGGCTATACCATGCACTGAATGAATAAGAAGGCTAAGAATATGCGGGGGATCAAGGGACATACCGGAGAGGAAGGGGGTAAGGGAGCTGACAAGAGGAATGGAGAGAAGACTCCACCCCCCCTTTGGCTACCAATTGGCTTGGACAAATGGTAGGCAAAAGTGTGAGAGACAGAAAAAGAGGCGCAATGGAGATGCAATGTTAAATGGCAGTAAGTGAACAGCTACCTAGCGGGGTTGCTGATGCTAATGAAGAAAGAATGGAGGCAACCCAGACAACAGCTACCTGGCGGGGTTGCTGAGGCTAATGAAGAAAGAATGGAGGCAACCCAGACAACAGCTACCTGGCGGGGTTGCTGAGGCTAATGAAGAATTGATAGAGGCAACCCAGACAACAAGAAATAACTAGCAGCCCTGTCACTCGGCTATATAGTGTAGAGTTGGCAAGGCAGCACCAGAAGGGGCGGGGCTGGGAGGCAAGTGTAGTGGGAGCCGCAAGGTAGACAAAGGCCTAAAAAGGAACAGAAGCACGAAAAGCAGAAACAATGGACAATAAATAAACAATTATTACATACAAGATATGCATATGCCTAAGTTAATTGTGATCACAATAATAAACGTGCACTTATTGATGGAGAGGCGGAGTGCAGCTGTCGAGGACAGAGCAGAGAGGGGCGGGTGGAATCTGCGACGCAGAGAGGACCGGGGAGAGATGCACTTCCTCTTTCTGGCAGTGCGCTAAGTAGAGAAAGGCGGGTGGAAGCTGCGACGGGCACAGAGGCTGTGAGAGAGGCACTTCCTCTTTTTGGAAGTGCGCAGCTAAAATTCGGAAGGTGCGCCTGGCACAGAGGGAGATGAATTGTGTAGATAAAAATAAGAAGACACCCAATCCATGCAAAATGGAATCGTGAGAGGAAGAGAGGGACACGGCAGAGGAGGAGAAAGACTGAGAGGGAGCTCCGGGAAGAAAGTGGGGAAAGGAAATGCGCATTGAAAAAGAAAGTCATACATAAGCCTCAAGACAGATAGATGGAAGCAGGAATAGTCAAAGGCGTAATAACAAAATGAGTATTGGACCCCGTAATAACACAATGAAACAGAGCTAAAACCTGTAGAACACAATAAATCAGGACGCAAACCTGTAGTACTCGAAACCCGTAGAGTATGTAGGACTCAAACCTGTCTAGAATTTAGGACACCCCTGTAGGGTCCCAAGGACACTAACCTGTATAGAATTTAGGACACCCCTGTAGGGCTCCAAGGACTCAAACCTGTAGAATTTAGGACACCCCTGTAGGGTTCCAAGGACTCAAACCTGTGGAACACAACACTTCGGCGTACGGAGCCGGATAACCACAGTTAATGTAACCACAATGAGAAGGCACTAAAAAATCTAGATAAGTTAACAGACACCAATGTGCAAACGTCAATGCAAAATAATAGTAAAAGAGCAAACCACAAGAAAACCAAGAACATACCGAAAACCCGGGGAATACACGGGAACGCAGTGGAGGTGTGACCACACACAGAGGTAAGAGGGCGGTGGTCGTGGCACGACAGAAACTACAGGGGACCAGGGAGGGGCACGGGGATACCCTGGAGGGCTCAATCCACCGGACCACACCCACCAGAGACCGGAGGAAAGGCAAGGGAAAAAAGTGTCCCTGACTTACCCGGCTGGTGGTGGGGAGAGGCGGGGAGAGGCCATGGGTAGCCGCAGGTGTGTCCCAGGTCCGCGCTGCAGAGGAACGGTCCGCACGAGACCTTCGTGGTCGTCAGCTGTTGGAGGGTAAATTGAGTGACACTGCGGTGGTCACACATGGCTTACCAGCTCACGAGAGCAAGGGGTGCGCTCTGTTCGTTCTCTCTGAGAAATAAGGAATAACAGTGTGAAATACAGTGGCACTTTATTAAGCAATTCAGCAACGCAGAGAACTGTTCATTAAATCATTAGTCGTGCAAATGCAACGCTACTCATCAACACATGAGTAGGATGAAGTAAAAGCATCAACAATATTACAAATCATATTTTAAGTGAAGCACAAATATCTATGTAAATATCTATCAGTGAGCTACAGCCTAAGGGGCAAGTCTTAAAAGAAGGATCATGAATAGGCAAGCGCCTAGAAGGCAAATCTTAAATAAGAGAACAAGAACCATCCAAGGCTACACAATTTAAGCTAGGATAAATGCAATGAATTGGGTGTGGATGAGCTAAATTAGAGAGGCTGACAAAGTCAAAAGGCTGGCAATCAAAGAAGAGCATTACCACCTCAGAATAGGCTTCTAGGCCCTAGATAGGAGATCGGTCGACCGGGAACCCGCACCGTGCAAAGCACTGGAAGAAGAGTTCAGGGCGTGGACATGGGTGCAAACCTTTTATATGGCTTAATGCACAAGTTACTAACTTGTGTAACGATATATCTGTAAGAGACAGTAGTTAGTGACAGATTCCTTACCTTAGAATATCCCCAGGCGTCAGGCTGGATCCGGAAAGTTTTTGCGTAGCAGTACCCTTGCGCGTCGGTAGGCGGCGTCGTGCGGCTCCGCGTCCGTCGTCGGCGTCGTGGTCGCCGGGATGACGTCGCGGGCAGTACTTAGACGCCACCCCTGCGCGCTGACGTCAGTTCTGTACACGACTTTCCGCGCCAGGAACGCAGAGCCATGCAAGAAGCTGACATAGGTGTCTGAAAAATACTAGGGCCCTGAAAGGGATGTCCTTAACCCTAGAAATCAGTTCGCAGAACGGGGAGGATGGGTGGGGCGGTAAGGAATCTGTCACTAACTACTGTCTCTTACAGATATATCGTTACACAAGTTAGTAACTTGTGCATCTGAAAGAGACACGTTAGTGACAGATTCCTTACCTTAGAATAGATACCCCAGCAATACCAACCCCGGTGGTGGGTCTGCGAACAAAGATCAGACAAGGAAGTCCTGGAGGACAGAACGGCCAAAGAAGCCGTCCCTCCGGACCCGACTGTCAAGGCAGTAATGCTTTGTAAACGTGTGCAGCGAGGCCCACGTAGCTGCCTGACAGATATCCCGCAGCGGAACACCGCGGCCCAAAGCCGTGGTAGCAGCCGTTGCCCTGGTGGAATGGGCACGCAGCCCAACAGGAGGCTCCTTCTTAGCCAAAGAATAGCAGGCTTTGATACACAAGGTTACCCAGCGGGAGATGGTTCTCTTGTGCACCGCCCGACCTTTTTTGGCGCCCACGTAGCCAACAAAGAGCTGGTCATCCACCCGGAAATGGCGTGTGCGGTCGATGTAAAAGGAAAGCGCACGTTTTGGGTCCAGACGGTGGAGCCTCTCTTCCTCTCTGGAAGGATGCGGAGGCGGAAAGAAGGTGGGCAAAGTGATGGTCTGCCCAATGTGGAAGGCAGTAACCACCTTTGGCAAGAAGGACGGATGCGTCCTAAGAACAACCTTGTCTGGATGGACAGACAGAAAGGGAGGTTTACATGATAGAGCCTGGAGCTCACTCACCCGCCGAGCGGAGGTGACGGCCACCAGAAAGGCAGTCTTCAGAGTCAGAAGACGAAGAGGACAGTTATGTAGAGGCTCAAAGGGAGCGCACATAAGAAAGGTAAGAACCAAGTTCAAGTCCCACTGAGGCATCACAAACGGAACAGGAGGGAAGAGGTGTGTAATGCCTTTTAGAAACCTGTTAACAACAGGGGACTTGAAAAGGGAGGGCTGATCAGGAAGTCTGAGGAAGGCCGAGATGGCACAAAGATAGCCCTTGATGGTACCCAGGGCAGAACCCTGTTGGGCCAGGGAAAGAAGGAACAGGAGAACCTCAGAGAGAGGGGCAGAAAGGGGATTCACAGCCTTTGCTGTGCACCATGCCACAAACTTGTTCCACCTGCAGGCGTATACCACCTTAGTGGAGGGACGCCTGGCTGCCAGAATCACATCACAAACTTCGGGAGGCAAGTCAAAGGAATCAACTGCCGCCGCTCAATCTCCACGCAAGCAGGTGGAGGCTGGACAGGTTCGGGTGGAGGACCGTCCCCTGCTGCTGCGACAGAAGATCCTCCCGAAGAGGCAGACGGATCGGGGGATCTACGCTCATACTGAGTAGCTCGGGATACCAAACTCTTCGAGCCCAGTCCGGAGCCACAAGAATGACTTGGGCCCGGTCGTGCCGAATCTTCTTCAACACTCTGGGTAGAAGTGGTATAGGCGGAAAGGCGTACAATAGACCGCAACTCCACTCGTGACGAAAAGCGTCGCCGAGCGAGTGCCGCCTTGGAAATTCCAACGCGCAGAACTGATGACATTGCGCGTTCTCTTCGGTGGCGAATAGATCTAACCAAGGCTCTCCCCACTGTAGAAAGAGTCCTTGAGCCACTTCCGAGTGAAGACGCCATTCGTGATCCATCATGCACCTGCGGCTGAGTTCGTCCACCCTGGCGTTCAGGGAACCTGCCAGGTGTTGAACCATCAGGAACATGCCCTGATGTTCCAGCCATGTCCAGAGGCGCAGAGCCTCCTGACAAAGGGTCCACGACCCCACCCCGCCTTGTTTGTTGCAGTACCACATGGCGGTGGTGTTGTCTGTGAACACCTGCACTACCTTCCCTTTGACAGAGGGAAGGAATGCCTTGAGTGCAAGTCGGATCGCCCGGAGCTCCAGAAGGTTGATATGGAGCCGGGACTCCGCCGGAGACCAGAGGCCTCTGATCTCCGCCTCTCCCATGTGACCGCCCCATCCCAGAAGGGACGCGTCCATCACAACTGTGTGCTCTGGCTGGGGATCTGCCCATGACCCATTGCCGGTTCGAGAGCCACCACTGCAATTGTTTTGCAGTCCCCTCCGAGATCTGGACGTGATCGGACAGGTTGCCCTGGTGCTGCGCCCACTGGAACTTCAGGTCCCACTGCAGAGGCCGCATATGCCATCTGGCATGATTGACCAGCAGGATGCAGGAGGCCATGAGGCCCAGCAGCCTCAGGGTCATCCGTACCGAAACCCAGGATAAAGGCTGAAAGATCGGAATCATAGCCCGAATATCCCGGACTCGCCGTTCGGGAGGATAGGCCCGAAACTGCGTCGTGTCCAGAACTGCTCCGATGAAAAGGAGCTGTGGAGAAGGAATCAGATGCGACTTCGGCACATTGATGGAAAACCCCAGCGAGTGCAGGAGTTCGGCCGTAGTCTGGAGGTGGGAGACGACTGCCTGGAACGAGCCCGCCTTCAGCAACCAGTCGTCGAGGTAGGGGAAGACTGGAAGCCCTGCCCGGCGCAGATGAGCTGCGACCACCGCCATCACTTTCGTGAACACCCGAGGGGCACTGGTAAGGCCAAAGGGGAGCACGGTGAACTGAAAATTCTCGAGGCCTACCGTGAACCGCAGGTAACGCCGGTGGGCCGGCAGGACGGGGATGTGAAAATATGTGTCCTGCAAGTCCAACGCTACCAACCAGTCTCCAGGGTCGAGGGCAGTCAAGACCTGAGCTAGGGTGAGCATCTTGAACTTCTCCTTCCGGAGGAAGCGATTGACGTTCCGGAGGTCCAAGATAGGACGCATGTCCTCCTTGTCCTTTTTGGGCACCAGGAAGTAGTGGGAGTAGCAACCACGACCTACTTCTGGGGTCGGAACATGCTCGATGGCCCTCTTGGCCAAGAGGGCCGTGACTTCCTTCTGTAGAAGTACCAAGTGATCCCCTGACATGCGGTGGAATTGAGGTGGCATGGCTGGGGGGTGGTCTCGAAGGGGAGGGAGTAGCCCCTTCGGACAATGTCCAAGACCCACCTGTCCGAGTTGATGGGACGCCAGTGGTGAAGGTGATGGCGGACCCTGCCCCCTACTGGCGTGCCGTGCACCGGAAAGGAGGGACTAGGAGGGCTTGGAGGCCGCGGACGGGTTGGAGGTGGTGGCCTGACCCGCACGCTGGTTGCCCGAACCGCCACGGCGGTATCCACGTCCTCGGCCGCGCGTGAGACGCTTGCTGTGCGGGCCGGTGGCTGGGCAGCTGACGTGACTGGGCGCCCCTTCCGTGGCCACGAAAGGGGCGAAAAGCAGAGCTGAGCGGAGGGCGTACAACAGAAAGGCCCAGGGACTGGGCCGTAGCCCGTGAGTCCTTAAACCGCTCCAGCGCATGGTCTGCCTTTGAACTAAAAAGACCGACTCCATCAAAGGGCATGTCCATGAGTGTATTCTGGACATCACCCGAGAAACCAGTTGTCCTCAGCCAGGCGTGGCGACGTAGCGCCACCGTCGTAGCAAGCGATCTGCCCAGCGAGTCGGCGGTATCAAGGCCACAACGGATGGTGTATTTAGCCGCATCTCGCCCTTCCGCAATGGCGCGGGTAAGCAGTGTCTGGACCTCCTCAGAACACTGCGGCAAAACAGCCGCCACCGAATCCCACAGGGAGTGGGTATATCGGCCCAAAAGGCAAGCGGTGTTGACGGACCGCAAGCCAGCACTGGAGGAAGAAAAAGCCTTCTTCCCATATTGGTCCAGGCGTTTGGATTCCCTATCCGGAGGGGCGGTAGGGAAGGCGGTTTGGGAGGCAGAGGCTTGGACAACCAAGCTCTCAGGGGTGGGATGTTGGGAGAGAAACAGGGGGTCGCCCGGAGCAGGGCGATGGCGTCGGGCCACGTTCCTATCCACAGGAGCCCCTGTGGTGGGTTTGGACCAGGTACCCAAAAGAACGTCAGTGAGTGCATCATTAAACGGCAGCACAGTCTCCGAAGAGGAAGCCGCCGGCTGAAGCACTTCTGTCAGGAGGTTAGTCCTGACGGCCACAGTAGGCAACTGGAGATGTAAGGCTCCAGCAGCTCTACGCAACATTGTTGCAAAATTAGCCCCCTCCTCCGTAGCCACGGGAGGAGACAGCATGCCAGTGTCAGGGGAGGTGTCGAGATCACTGGCATCCCCAAGTTCCTCAACCCAGTCCGGGTCAAACTCACACTGTTGCGTGAGAGGGTCCTCAGACCCCTCCCAGCTCTCCTGGTCCTCCTCTTGTTCAAAATATGGAGGAGGAGGGACATTTGGGACCCAAGGTCTCATCGGCGCCGGAACCGGCGTCGGGCGACGTCGGTCCGGCTCCATGTCCGGAGCCGGAGGGAACCGGGGAACGACGTCGTCCGGAGCCCCGGACGGCGTCAGGAACGGCACCGGGGGCGTCGGCGGAGGCGTGGTTAGGTCAACCGGCGCCGATGTGGGTTGCGGCACCACCGGAGCCGGGATCGAGGCCGGGGCCGGAGCCGAGGCCGGGATGAAGGCTGGTGGGACAGGCGGCGCCGGGGCAACCCCATCAGGGCCCGCGGGGCCCGAAGGCGCACCGGAGGGACCTGAAGGCCCGAAGAGGCAGGCCATGGCCGACAGGAATTCCTGTATTTCGGCCTGAGTCGCCCCCGACCCCGGAAAGAACGGGTAATTCGGAGGCGGCTCTACAGGCATGTCCGGGGCCGCGGGGACGGTGCCGACTGGGGCCTCAGCCGAGTCGCGAGACCGGCGAGGCGAAGTCTTAGAGCGATGACGCCGCTTAGACTTCTTGTGCTTCGACTTACCGGAGGAGCGCGAAGACTTGGATTCCGACAAACGGTGGGGACTCCGCGACCGGCCCCTCGACCTCTCCCGGGACCGGGGCTTGGTGCGGCGCGGAGTCGACTGCCGGACCTCGAGCAGCTTTCGAGACCGCTCTCGCAAAGCCTTCGGATGAAGTTTCCGGCAGTCAGGGCACGACTTTGTGTCGTGGTCTCGGCCGAGACAGAAGAGACACTCGAGATGCGGGTCCGTGATCGACATCATGCGAGCACAGGCCTCGCAGGGCTTAAAGCCGGGCATCCCTACGACACCTTAGGAGTCGTGAAGACTCGTTTGAAGAAACAGTGAAAAAATTCACAAAAAAGGATAGTCAAAAAGTGACTAGGGCACTGCTCTTCCCGGATCTGCGCTTACTGGCGCGGAAAAGAAGAACAGAACTGACGTCAGCGCGCAGGGGCGGCGTCTAAGTACTGCCCGCGACGTCATCCCGGCGACCACGACGACGGACACGGAGCCGCACGACGCCGCCTACCGACGCGCAAGGGTACTGCTACACAAAAAACTTTCCGGATCCAGCCTGACGCCTGGGGATATTCTAAGGTAAGGAATCTGTCACTAACGTGTCTCTTTCAGATGCAGAACTCCCACCCACAGTTGACGTGGGCCCTGACGTGGGTCCTTGACCGCACGCTTACAGTAACTTTGGAAAGTTTTGTGAGAACACAGAAGTGGTACCATGGTGAAACTTGTTCTTTAGCAGGTGGTAAGTGCTCTTGACCGCAAACATAAAAAAAGATAACTTCTATCGTAAGATGCTCGGAAATTTATATTTTATACATTGTTTCTATGCCAGGTAGCCGTCTTTTGGTTTCGCTTGAGCAAGCTTGGAAAGTTTCTTAACTAAAAATATTGCAAACATTGCTTGTGAAAGATCAAGATGTACCAGCAGAGTTTCGCGTACGTGTGGGCTAACCTTATTCTTGTAACTGTGGAAATTTACAAGGGGGGGCTGGTGCCTCGCAGCGCGGTGGATGGCACAGGTCCCTGCTGTCAGGTCAGAGAGGCCTACGAGATTTGTTTTATTAAAAATGATAGCAAGAGGCAGTGGGCTTTGGGCCTACGTGTGTGGATCTAAGGAGGTGGGCTCTGGCCCAAGTGTGTGGATCTAGGGAGGTGGGCTCTGGCCTAAGTGTGTGGATCTAGGGAGGTGGGGACCACTGTGACAGGTACTAAAAGGCTGAAGGAAAATGGACAACTTAGGTCATCTATCAGGGCCTGACTGGTGGGGCCTATATGGGAGTGTCATGCTGCCTGAGCAGAGCAGGATTCTGCATGGGGGATTTTTATATGGTAAAACGAGACCCTGCTTCAAGATACCCCAGCAATACCAACCCCGGTGGTGGGTCTGCGAACTAAGAGCACACCAGAAAGTCACGGAGAACAGAACGACCAAAGAAGCCGTCTCTCCGGACTTGGCTGTCCAGGCAATAATGTTTGGTAAACGTGTGCAGCGAGGCCCACGTGGCTGCCTGACAGATGTCTTGCAGGGGGACACCACGTCCCAATGCAGTAGTGGCTGCAGTAGCTCTGGTGGAATGAGCATGCAGCCCCACCGGAGGTTCTTTTTTAGCCAAAGAGTAACAGGCTTTGATACATAAAACAACCCAGCGGGAGATGGTTCTCTTATGGACCGCCTGACCTTTCTTGGTGCCAACGTAGCCAACAAAAAGCTGGTCATCCACCCGGAACTGCGTGTGCGGTTGAGATAAAAAGAAAGCGCACGTTTTGGGTCCAGACGGTGGAGCCTCTCTTCCTCTCTGGAAGGATGCGGGCCTGAGCACAACCTCGTCCGGATGGACTGAAAGGAAAGGAGGCTTACAGGAAAGAGCCTGGAGCTCACTCACTCGCCTGGCGGAAGTGATGGCCACCAGGAAGGCAGTCTTTAACGTTAAAAGACGAAGCGGACAGTTGTGAAGGGGCTCAAAGGGAGCGCACATCAAGTATGTCAGAACCAGATTCAAGTCCCACTGAGGCATCACGAAAGGAATAGGAGGAAAAAGGTGTGTAATGCCTTTAAGAAACCTATTTACAACCCGGGACTTGAAAAGAGAGGGCTGATCAGGGAGCCTGAGAAAGGCGGAAATAGCAGAAAGATAGCCCTTGATAGTGCCCAGAGCAGAGCCCTGCTGGGCCAAAGAAAGAAGGAACAGTAGTACCTCAGAAAGAGGGGCAGAAAGGGGATCCACAGCCTTTGCTGTGCACCATGCCACAAACTTGTTCCACCTGCAGGTGTATACCACTTTAGTAGAGGGACGCCTGGCTGCCAGAATAACGTCACAAACTTCAGGAGGCAAGTCGAAAGGAATCAACTGCCGCCACTCAATCTCCACGCAAAGAGGTGGAGGCTGGACAGGTTCGGGTGGAGGACCGTCCCCTGCTGCTGCGACAGAAGATCCTCCCGAAGAGGCAGTCTGATCGGGGGATCGATGCTCATACTGAGCAGCTCGGGATACCATACTCTTCGAGCCCAGTCCGGAGCCACAAGAATGACTTGGGCCCGGTCGCGCCTGATCTTCTTCAGCACTCTGGGCAGAAGTGGTATAGGCGGAAAGGCGTACAACAGACCGCAACTCCACTTGCGTCGAAAAGCGTCGCCGAGCGAGTGCCGCCTTGGAAATTCCAACGTGCAGAACTGATGACATTGCGCGTTCTCTTCGGTGGCGAATAGATCTAACCAAGGCTCTCCCCACTGATGAAAGAGACCTTGCACCACTTCCGAGTGAAGACGCCATTCGTGATCGAGCGTGCACCGGCGGCTGAGTTCATCCGCCCTGGCGTTCAGAGAACCTGCCAGGTGTTGAACCACCAGGGACATGCCCTGATGTTCCAGCCATGTCCAGAGAAGCAGAGCCTCCTGACAGAGGGTCCACGACCCCACCCCGCCTTGTTTGTTGCAGTACCACATGGCGGTGGTGTTGTCTGTGAACACCTGCACTACCCTCCCCTTGACAGAGGGAAGGAATGCTTTCAGTGCAAGCCTGATCGCCCGCAGCTCCAGAAGGTTGATATGGAGCCGGGACTCCGCCGGAGACCAGAGGCCTCTGATCTCCGCCTCTCTCATGTGGCCGCCCCATCCCAGGAGGGACGCATCCGTCACCACTGTAAACTCCGGTTGGGGAAGGGAGAGGGATCTGCCGTCGACCCAATGCCGGTTCGTGAGCCACCACTGCAACTGTTGTGCAGTGCCTTCCGAGATCTGGACGTGATCGGACAGGTTCCCCTGATGCTGCGCCCACTGGAACTTCAGGTCCCACTGCAGAGCCCGCATATGCCATCTGGCATGATTGACCAGCAGGATGCAGGAGGCCATGAGGCCCAGCAGCCTCAGAGTCACTCTGACCAAAACCCGGGACAAGGGCTGAAAGATGGGAATCAGAGCCCGAATATCCCGGACTCGCTGTTCGGGAGGATAGACCCGAAACTGCGCCGTGTCCAGAACCGCTCCGATGAAGAGGAGCTTCTGAGAAGGAATCAGGTGCGACTTCGGCACATTGATGGAGAGCCCCAGCAAGTGCAGGAGGTCGGCCGTAGTCTGGAGGTGGGAGACGACTGTCTGGGGCGAGCCCGCTTTCAATAACCAGTCGTCGAGATAGGGGAAGACTGAGACCCCTGATCTGCGCAGATGAGCTGCGACCACCGCCATCACTTTGGTGAACACCCGAGGGGCGCTGGTAAGGCCAAAGGGGAGCAATGAACTGAAAGTGCTCGTGGCCTACCATGAACCGTAGGTAACGCCTGTGGGCTGGCAGGACGGGGATGTGGAAATAGGCGTCCTGCAAGTCCAGCGCCACCATCCAGTCTTGTGGGTCGAGAGCAGACAAGACCTGAGCAAGAGTGAGCATCTTGAACTTCTCTTTGCGGAGGAAGCGACTGACGTTCCGGAGGTCTAAGATAGGACGCAGGCCTTTGTCCTTCTTGGGCACCACGAAGTAGTGGGAATAACAACCACGACCTACTTCGGGCGTCGGAACGCGCTCGATGGCCCCCTTGGCCAAGAGGGCTGCAACTTCCTGCTGAAGAAGCACCAAGTGATCCCCCGACATGCGGTGGTATTGAGGTGGCATGGCTGGGGGGGTAGTCTCGAAGGGGAGGGAGTAGCCCCTCCGGACTATCTCTAAAACCCACCTGTCCGAAGTGATGGTGCGCCAGTGGGGGAGGTGATGGCGGAGCCTGCCGCCCACTGGCGTTTGATGGGCCTGAAAGTTCGGACTAGGAAGGTTTGGAGGCAGTGGTGGCAGGGATGGTGGTGGACTGACCCGCTCGCTGGCCCCGTTGTCCGCCAAGGCGGAACCCGCGGCCGCGCTGGGATGACTGCTGCGCCGGCCTGTGGCTCTGTTGCGAACGCTGCGGGGCGCCCCTTCCTGTGCCACGAAAGGAGCGAAAAGCGGAAGGCGGAGGAGGGCGGACTGCCGAGAGTCCCAAGGACTTGGCCGTTGCCCGTGAGTCCTTAAACCTCTCCAACGTGCTGTCCGCCGTGTCGTCGAAGAGGCGACGGCCATCAAAGGGCATGTCCATAAGGGTGTTTTGGACATCCCCTGAAAATCCAGTGGTTCTCAACCAGGCGTGACGGCGAACCGCCACCGTCGTTGCAATGGATCTGCCCAGTGAGTCGGCGGTGTCTAGCCCACAACGGATCGTGAACTTGGCTGCGTCTTTCCCCTCTGCAACAGCCTGGGCGAGAGCAGGCCGGGCCTCCTCCGGACACTGAGGCAGCACGTTCGCCACCGTATCCCACAGACAGTGGGAATAACGGCCCAAGAGGCATGCAGTGTTCACGGACCGCAGCGCAGAGCTGGTGGAAGAGAAAATCTTCTTCCCAAACTGATCCAGCTTCTTGGATTCCCTATCCGGTGGTGCGGAAGGGAAGGCGGTTGGGGAAGCAGAGGCTTGGACAACCAAGCTCTCGGGGGTGGGGTGTTGGGAGAGGAAAATGGGGTCACCCGGAGCCGGGCAATAGCGTCGGGCCACGTTCCTATCCACAGGAGCCCCTGTGGTGGGCCTGGACCAAGTGCCCAAAAGAACGTCCGAAAGGGCTTCATTAAAGGGCAGCAGCGGTTCCGCAGAAGTAGCTGCTGGCTGAAGCACCTCTGTCAGGAGGTTAGTCCTGACGGCCACAGTAGGGAGGTGTAGGGCCTCCGCAGCCCTACGCAACACCACTGCATAACTGGCTCCCTCCTCCGTAGCCACGGTAGGAGGAGACAGCATGCCAAGATCTGGTGAGGTATCCAGACCACTGGCGTCCCCCAATTCCTCAGCCCAGTCCTGTTCTGACTCACAGGCTGCAGCGAGAGGGTCTTCAGACCCCTCCCAGTCCTCCCCTTGCTCCTCAGGCTGTTCAACAGGCCTAAAATAAGGAGTAGGGACATGGCGATAGAAATCCCCAAACGGCGTCGAGAACGGCATCGATCGACGCCGTGCCGACGCCGCGTCCACTTCGGGGCTGAACCGGAGGTCGACGTCGTCCCGAGGAGCGGGCGGCGTCAGTATCGGTGCCGGTGGAGTCGACGTCGATGGAGGCGTAACAAGGTCAACCGGCGTCGACCGGGATCCAGGCCTGGATCCAAGAGTGTCCTGCGGCGCCGGGGCCGGAGCCGACAGCGACGCCGGAGCCGCCGGCGAGGAAACGCGAGGACACCCATGCGGGACCGCAGGGCCCGAAGGCGGACCGGCGGGACCCGATGGCCCAAAGAGGCGAGCCATGGCCGACAGGAAGTCCTGTATCTGGGCCGGAGTCGCAGACGACCCCGGGAAGGGCGGGTAATCGGGTGGCGACTCCATGGACTCCGCCGGAGCCGCGGGGGTGGCACCACCCGTACCTTCAGTCACGTCGCGCGACCGGCGAGGGGAAGTCGGAGAGCGATGACGCTTCTTCGACTTCTTGTGCTTCGTCTTATCTGACCCCGAGTGCGAAGACTTCGATCCCGACGATCGCCGATGAGGACTCCGCGCACGGTCCCTCGACCTCCCTCTGGAACGGGACCTCTCACGGCACGGAGCCGACTGCCGGGCTTCAAGCAGCTTTCGGGACCGCTCCCGCAAAGACTTCGGCGCCATGGACCGGCAGTCGGGGCACGACTTGGGGTCGTGGGCGCGCCCCAGGCAGAAGAGACACACGCGGTGCGGGTCCGTCACCGACATCATCCGATGACAGTCCTCGCAAGACTTAAAACCGGGCATCCCTAACTGCACCAGGAGTCAATATCGACTCGAAAAGGGTGAGAAAAAGATCTAAAAAAAACTTAGTCAAAAAAGACTAGGGGTACCGCTCTCTCCGGATCTGCGCTTGCTGGCACGGAAAAAGAAAGAACTGACGTCAGCGCGCGTGGGCGGCGTCTAAGTAGCGCCCGCAACATCATCTCGGCGACCACGGCGCCAACGACAGACGCGGAGCCGCATGACGCCCCTACCGACGCGCAGGGGTACTGCTGACAAAAACTTTCCGGATCCAGTCTGACGCCTGCGGATATTCTAAGGTAAGGAATCTATCACTATGTGTTTCTTTCAGATACTGCTGCCCATCGGGCCAGGTACTTTGTAAGTGGTGTTTATCCTTTTCACGATCTAGTGCTACCTGTGTATGTAAACCAATTTTCTTCTTGCTAGAGATATGTTATAAATATGTTTGCCTTACAGGTTTAACGCCCAGCTGGGCTGTGTTCCTCCCCTGTTCCCCAAATTGTTTGATGCGGCGGGCCCGAGGCCCCCTCCTGCTTCTTGTACGCAATACCCATTGCCCTGTATCCCACACCTCAGCTCCTAGAGACCTTACTCCTTCATTGGGGGACTTTTGTATTACATTACTTTATGGTTTTCTGTTTTCTTTCCCTCTTCTCTCTCTGTATTGTCTCCATCACCCCCCTGTCACTTGCTGAATTTGTGTTCCCCTTTACACTGCCACAATTAGTGGTCTCACTCCACGACATGTTCACTAGAGGTTCCCTCAATCAAATGACAGACCAACGTACCCCAACACTCAAGATTATTTCCCTTAATACCAAAAGACTGAACCATCCTGTGAATTGCAGGAACTTTTCTGAATACTGCCAATCTCTAAAAATGGCTGACCAAAGTACCTCAACACTCAAGATTGTTTCCCTTAATACCAAAAGACTTAACCATCCTGTGAAACGCAGGAACTTTTCTGAATACTGTCAATCTCTTAAAAGTGACTTCCTTTTCCTATAGGAAACCAGGATTGGCTACAAAAATGCGCTGTCCAGGTGCTCTAGTTGGGTTTCCGATATAGCCTGCTCTGCAGCAATTTAAAAAAATAATTGTTTAATCACACTGATCTTCAAAAATCATTACGTCAGAACCGGATAACAAAGGCAGGCACTATGGAATTCTATGCAGTAAACATCTACGCCCCACCGCAGACTACTCCAAATTCTGGTACAGTTTATCTGCAAAATTCCCACTCTTCCTTCTCAATGGCCGGATTGTCCTATTCCGCGACTTCAACTTGCCGATGGACGCCACCTTAGACAATCTGTCTTTAGATATAGGACTGCCAAGGTCCACAAAGCGATGAATTCCGTATGTACAGCTCACGTTCTAAACGACGTATGGAGACTGCATAGCCCCTCAGGATGCAACTTCAACTACTTCTCCCCACCAAACAACATCTTCTCCAGAATCCATTATCTCCTGGTAGACCCCACTCTACTTCATGACACATCTTTTGCATCCATAGAACCCATCACAATCTCAGACCATGAAGCTATTTCAATAACTCTATTGATCCGCCCCACTCGATTTAAGGGCCCAACCTGGCATATGAACACAGGTTCTGGAAGACGATGTCACTGTAAATGAGCTCCACAAAGAACTAGCCCAATTCATTCAGGAAAACAAAGACTAAACATCCTCCACGATAACACTATGGGACATCCTGAAATGCTTTTTCAGAGGTCAAATCATAAGCTGCATGTCTAGGAAGAATAAAGCAATTAAAGCAACCCTAGATAAATTAACTTTTGAGATCAAGGCCAAATTGTCACGATTCACTCCCTGTGCTCTCGTTCCCACCACCAGGGGGCCGAATTGTGGGGCTTTCCAGTATTCTAATATGCTTCCAGACACTCCCCTGTATGCATATCCTGACTTCCAGGCATTTGGACATTATTTAGGAATTGACATCCATTCCCAATCCATGCTGGGTTTTGTGGAAGCCAATCTGCTCATGCTGGAAACTCCATTACCTATAATCCCCTGCTCACTGCTTTGTCTCCACCCCTGCAGGCCAAGGATGGGTGGAGGAATTCAGTTCACCTGTGGCTGGCTGCTGCTAGCCTGCTCACACCTGATGCATGTGATTACTGTGAGCTCTTTTAAGCCCCAGCTCCCCCTTCAGCCCAGTGTTGGTCATTGCAGCTGTTTTCCGGTGAGACCGATCCTTGTTTCCTGAGCTTTTGATATTCCTTGATTCCTGAGCTATAGTTAATCCTTGTTCCTTGATTCCTGAGCTATAGCTATTCCTTGTGCCTGAATTAGCACTGCCTGCAGTGCTACCTTGTTTGCTGAGTTCCTGAGCTATAGTTATTCTTTGTTCCTGGGCTTCAGCTATTTCTTGTTCCTGGTTTGCACTGCTTGCAGTGCTCTCGACTCCTTTTGTTTTCCTGAGCTGTAGCTATTTCCTGTTTCCTTGAACCAGTACTGCCTGCAGTGCTACCTTGACTCCTGAGCCTTAGCATTCCTTGTTCCTGAACTGCAGCAGTTTCCCTTCTTCCTGAACTAGCACTGCCTGCAGTGCTACCTTGACTCCTGAGCCTTGGCATTCCTTGTTCCTGACCTGCAGGAGTTTCCCTTCTCCTGAACTAGCACTGCCTGCAGTGCTATCTTGACTCCTGAGCCTTAGCATTCCTTGTTCCTGACCTGCAGGAGTTTCCCTTCTCCTGAACTAGCACTACCTGCAGAGCTACTTTGACTCCTGAGCTTTTGCTCAATTCTTGTCCCTGCCCCAGCACTGCCTTATATGCTACTTTGTTTTCTTGATTCCTGAACCTGCACTATTCTAGTATACCATTGTAGCCTCCCCTTCTGTATATCCTTTTCCAGTCCCTGCCTTTCTTCCCATTTCCTTGGTTCCAGTTCTAGTTTGCTGTCTTTCTATTTCTGCTGTCTTGCTTCTGTTACCTTGTATGTTTGTTGCCTGCTTTCTGCCAAGTGTGCCCTGTGATTTCCTTCCTTTCCTGTTAAGCACTCCTCCTTGCTAGCTCCTTGTCTATTTTGCTTGTGTTTAGTTCTACCCCTTTGCTGTTACTGCCTTGCGTGTTCCTGTTTGATCGCCAGGATCCGTGGGCACAGCTGACTACCTAGGTGGTGTTTCTTGTTCACTGTGAGTATTGTCTTTGAGTTACTGTTATTACATCACCATAGGTATAAGCTCCACAGACCCTGCCTTTGCATACATATCCTATATGTGGGTATTTTCAGTCAGTATCTGTAACAGCAATTGTGGGTGAGGAACTTACTGAGCTTCAGTCTTACCGTGTGGAGCTCCTGAGTGCTTTACCCCACATTCCCTTAATTGTTAATGTTGTATTATATATATGTCTTGCACGTCCGTCCTGGGTGTAGTTAGTCTGAATGCTAAATTGCCTTGTGAGTGCCCTTCCTTTCTGAGTCTTAGCCATCTTGTTCCTTTGTAAAGGCTTCCCCTTTGGATCCCTTATCTCCTCTGACTTCCTGTGTGATCCTGGGCAGCGCTGTACTCCTCTCTCTGTGTAAGTTTTCAACCCGTTCCCAGTCCTTGCCCTAGTCCCTGTGTTTCTGACATAGTCCCGGACAGTCCCTGACACAAATGCACAAGTTACTAACTTGTGTAACGATATATCTGTAAGAGACAGTAGTTAGTGACAGATTCCATACCTTAGAATACCCCCAGGCGTCAGGCTGGATCCGGAAAGTTTTGCGTAGCAGTACCCTTGCGCGTCGGTAGGCGGCGTCGTGCGGCTCCGCGTCCGTCGTCGGGATCGACGGGATGACGTCGCGGGCAGTACTTAGACGCGCGCTGACGTCAGTTCTGTACACGACTTTCCGCGCCAGGAACGCAGAGCCATGCAAGAAGCTGACATAGGTGTCTGAAAAAAGTCTAGGGCCCTGAAAGGGATGTTCTTAACCCTAGAAATCAGTTCGCAGAACGGGGAGGATGGGTGGGCGGTAGGAATCTGTCACTAACTACTGTCTCTTACAGATATATCGTTAGACAAGTTAGTAACTTGTGCATCTGAAAGAGACACGTTAGTGACAGATTCCTTACCTTAGAATAGATACCCCAGCAATACCAACCCCGGTGGTGGGTCTGCGAACAGATTCAGACAAGGAAGTCCCGGAGGACAGAGCGGCCAAAGAAGCCGTCCCTCCGGACCTGGCTGTCAAGGCAGTAATGCTTGGTAAACGTGTGCAGCGAGGCCCACGTAGCTGCCTGACATATATCCTGCAGCGGAACACCGCGGCCTAAGGCCGTGGTAGCAGCCGTTGCCCTGGTGGAATGGGCACGCAGCCCAACAGGAGGCTCCTTCTTAGCCAAAGAATAGCAGGCTTTGATACACAAAATGACCCAGCGGGAGATGGTCCTTTGTGTACCGCCTAACCTTTTTGGCGCCCACGTAGCCAACAAAGAGCTGGTCATCCACCCGGAACTGTTGTGTGCGGTTGATGTAAAAGGCAAGCGCACGTTTTGGGTCCAGACGGTGGAGCCTCTCTTCCTCTCTGGAAGGATGCGGAGGCGGAAAGAAGGTGGGCAAAGTGATGGTCTGCCCAATGTGGAAGGCAGTAACTACCTTTGGCAAGAAGGACGGACGCGTCCTAAGAACAACCTTGTCTGGATGGACAGACAGAAAGGGGGGTTTGCATGAAAGAGCCTGGAGCTCACTCACCCGCCGAGCGGAGGTGATGGCTACCAGAAAGGCTGTCTTCAGAGTAAGAAGACGAAGAGGACAGTTATGCAGAGGCTCAAAGGGAGCGCACATTAAAAAAGTAAGAACCAAGTTTAAGTCCCACTGAGGCATTATAAACGGAACAGGAGGAAAGAGGTGTGTAATGCCTTTAAGAAACCTGTTAACAACAGGGGACTTAAAAAGAGAGGGCTGATCAGGAAGCCTGAGAAAGGCCGAGATTGCACAAAGATAACCCTTGATGGTACCCAGGGCAGAACCCTGTTGGGCCAGAGAAAGAAGGAACAAAAGAACCTCAGAAAGAGGGGCAGAGAGGGATTCACAGCCTTTGCTGTGCACCATGCCACAAACTTGTTCCACCTGCAGGCGTATACCACCTTAGTGGAGGGACGCCTGGCTGCCAGAATCACATCACAAACTTCGGGAGGCAAGTCGAAAGGAATAAACTGCCGCCGCTCAATCTCCACGCAAGCAGGTGTAGACTGGACAGGTTCGGGTGGAGCACCGTCCCCTGCTGCTGCGACAGAAGAGGCAGACGGATCGGGGGATCGACGCTCATACTGAGTAGCTCGGGATACCAAACTCTTCGAGCCCACTCCGGAGCCACAAGGATGACTTGTGCCCGGTCGCGCCGAATCTTCTTCAACACTCTGGGTAGAAGTGGTATAGGCGGAAAGGCGTACAACAGACCGCAACTCCACTCGCGACGAAAAGCGTCGCCGAGCGAGTGCCGCTTTGGAAATTCCAACGCGCAGAACTGCTGACATTGCGCGTTCTCTTCGGTGGCGAACAGATCTAACCAAGGCTCTCCCCACTGCTGAAAGAGACCTTGCGCCACCTCCGAGTGAAGATGCCATTCGTGATCCATCATGCACCTGCGGCTGAGTTCGTCCGCCCTGGCGTTCAGGGAACCTGCCAGGTGTTGAACCATCAGGAAAATGCCCTGATGTTCCAGCCATGTCTAGAGGCGCAGAGCCTCCTGACATAGGGTCCACGACCCCACCCCGCCCTGTTTGTTGCAGTACCACATGGCGGTGGTGTTGTCTGTGAACACCTGCACTACCTTCCCCTTGACAGAGGGAAGGAATGCCTTGAGTGCAAGTCGGATCGCCCGGAGCTCCAGAAGGTTGATATGGAGCCGGGACTCCGCCGGAGACCAGAGGCCTCTGATCTCCGCCTCTCCCATGTGACCGCCCCATCCCAGAAGGGACGCGTCCGTCACGACTGTGTGCTCTGGCTGGGGAAGGGAGAGGGATCTGCCCATGACCCATTGCCGGTTCGAGAGCCACCACTGCAACTGTTTTGCAGTCCCCTCCGAGATCTGGACGTGATCGGACAGGTTGCCCTGGTGCTGCGCCCACTGGAACTTCAGGTCCCACTGCAGAGCCCGCATATGCCATCTGGCATGATCGACCAGCAGGATGCAGGAGGCCATGAGGCCCAGCAGCCTCAGGGTCATCCGTACCGAAACCAAGGATAGAGGCTGAAAGATCGGAATCATAGCCTGAATATCCCGGACTTGCCGTTCGGGAGGATAGGCCCGAAACTGCGTCGTGTCCAGAACTGCTCCGATGCAAAGGAGCTGTGGAGAAGGAATCAGGTGCGACTTCGGCACATTGATGGAGAACCCCAGCGAGTGCAGGAGTTCAGCCGTAGTCTGGAGGTGGGAGACGACTGCCTGGGACGAGCCCGCCTTCAGCAGCCAGTCGTCGAGGTAGGGAAAGACTGGAAGCCATGCCCGGCGCAGATGAGCTGCGACCACCGCCATCACTTTCGTGAACACCCGAGGGGGCAATTGTGAGGCCAAAGGGGAGCACGGTGAATTGAAAATGCTCGAGGCCCACCATGAACCGCAGGTAACGTCGGTGGGCCGGCAGGACGGGGATGTGGAAATAAGCGTCCAGCAAGTCCAACGCTACCATCCAGTCTCCAGGGTCGAGGGCAGTCAAGACCTGAGCTAAGGTGAGCATCTTGAACTTCTCCTTCCGGAGGAAGCGATTGACGTTCCGGAGGTCCAAGATAGGACGCATGTCCTCCTTGTCCTTTTGGGCACCAGAAAGTAGTGGGAGTAGCAACCACGTCCTACTTCTGGGGTCGGAACGCGCTCGATGGCCCTCTTGGCAAAGAGCGCCGCAACTTCCTTCTGAAGAAGCACCAAGTGATCCCCTGACATGCGGTGGAATTGAGGTGGCATGGCTGGGGGGATGGTCTCGAAGGGGATGGAGTAACCCCTTCGGACAATGTCCAAGACCCACTTGTCCGAGGTGATGGCACGCCAGTGGTAAAGGTGATGGCGGACCCTACCCCTACTGGCGTGCTGTGCACCTGAAAGGAAGGACTAGGAGGGCTTGGAGGCCGCGGACGGGGCGGGGTTGGTGGCCTGACCCGCACGCTGGTTGCCTGACCCGCCACGGCGGGAGCCACGTCCTCGGCCACGCGAAGACTCTTGCTGTGCGGGCCGGTGGCTGGGCAGCGGACGTGACTGGGCGCCCCTTCCGTGGCCACGAAAGGGGCGAAAAGCAGACGGTAGCGGAGGGCGTACAGCAGAAAGGCCCAGGGACTTGGCCGTAGCCCTCGAGTCCTTAAAGCGCTCCAGCGCATGGTCTGCTTTGTTTCCAAAAAGACCGACCCCATCAAAAGGCACGTCCATAAGGGTGTTTTGGACATCACCCGAGAAACCAGTGGTTCTCAGCCAGGCGTGACGGCGCAGCGCCACTGTCGTCGCAAGCGATCTGCCTAGCGAGTCGGCGGTATCAAGGCCACATCTGATGGTGTATTTAGCCGCATCTCTTTCGTCCGCAATGGCGCGGGAAAGCAGTGTCTGGACCTCCTCAGGACACTGGGGCAGAACCTGCGCCACCGAGTCCCACAGAGAGTGGGAATATCGGCCCAAAAGGCAAGCGGTGTTGACGGACCGCAAGCTAGCACTGGAGGAAGAAAAGACCTTCTTCCCAAATTGATCCAGGCGTTTGGATTCCCTATCCGGAGGAGCGGTAGGGAAGGCGGTTTGGGAAACAGAGGCTTGGACAACCAAGCTCTCAGGAGTGGGGTGTTGGGAGAGGAACAGGGGGTCGCCCGGAGCGGGAGATGGCGTCGGGCCACGTTCCTATCCACAGGAGCCCCTGTGGCGGGCTTGGACCAGGTGCCCAAAAGAACGTCGGAAAGCGCGTCATTAAACGGCAGCAGTGGCTCCGAGGAGGTAGCCGCTGGCTGAAGCACTTCCGTCAGGAGGTTAGTCCTGACAGCCACTGTAGGCAATTGGAGGTGTAAGGCCCCAGCTGCTCCTACGCAACACCGTTGCAAAATTTGCTCCCTCCTCCGTTGCCACGGAAGGAGGAGACAGCATGCCAGAGTCAGGGGAGGTGTCCAGACCACTGGCATCCCCAAGTTCCTCAGCCCAGTCCTGATCGAACTCACACTGCTGTGTGAGAGGGTCATCCGACCCCTCCCAGTTCTCTTCGTCCTCCTGTGGTTCAAAATAAGGAGGAGGGACATGCGGGACCCAAGGTCTCATCGGCGTCGGAGCCGGCGTCCAAGCGACGCCGGTCCGGCGCCGTGTCCGGAAAGAACCGGGGGACGCCGCCGCCCGGAGCCCCGGGTGGCGTCGGAAACGGCACCGGAGACATCGGCACCGGTGGAGGTGTTGTTATGTCAACCGGCGTCGATCGGGGTTGTGGCAGCACCGGAGCCGGGGCCGAGGCCAGGGCCGGAGCCGGGGCCGGGACCGAGGCTGGTGTGACAGGCGGCGCCGGGACCGGAGTCGCCGGCGGCGCCGGTGAAACCCCATCAGGGCCCGCGGGGCCCGAAGGCGCACCGGGGGGACCTTGAGGCCCGAAGAGGCGGGCCATGGCCGACAGGAACTCCTGTATCTCGCCGGAGTCGCCCCCGAACCCGGGAAGGACGTGTAATGCGGGGGCGGCTCCACAGGCACTCCCGGAGCTGCGGGGACGGTGCCGACAGGACCCTCAGCCGAGTCGCGAGACCGGCGAGGCGAAGTCGTGGAGCGATGACGCTTCTTAGACTTCTTATGCTTCGACTTACCGGAGGAGTGCGAAGACTTGGACCCCGACGACCGATGAGGACTCCGCGACCGGCCCCTCGACCTCTCACATGACCGGGGCTTGGTGCGGCGCGGAGCCGACTTCCGGACCTCGAGGAGCTTTCGAGACCGCTCTCGCAAAGCCTTCGGGTGCAAGGCCCGGCAGTCGGGGCACGACTTGGGGTCGTGGTCGCACCCGAGGCAGTAGAGACAATCCTGATGCGGGTCCGTGATCGACATCATTCGACCACAGGCGTCGCATGGCTTGAAGCCGGGCATCCCTACCGACACCTTGGAGTCGAGCGACTCGAGAAAACAGTGAAAAATCACCAAAAACTTAGTCAAAAAATGACTAGGGCACTGCTCTTCCCGGATCTGCGCTTACTGGCGCGGAAAAAGAACTGACGTCAGCAAGCGGGGGCGCCGTCTAAGTACTGCCCGCGACGTCATCCCTGCGATCCCGACGACGGACGCGGAGCCGCACGACGCCGCCTACCGACGCGCAAGGGTACTGCTACGCAAAACTTTCCGGATCCAGCCGGACGCCTGGGGGTATTCTAAGGTAAGGAATCTGTCACTATCGTGTCTCTTTCAGATAAGTGACATATAGGCAAACTAATGACCCTTCAGACCTGGCAACATCAAAATGACTCAAATATGAAATCAACGCCATCATCAGTAAACATGCTCATCTTTGGGGACATGCCCAGAAGGGCAAAAAACTGTTTTACTTAAATAAGGCAGGTAGCTCACTAGCTGCATAGCTGGAGTTCAAACGCAACTCCAACCTCATCCAGAGTATCAAAGATGAGCAGGGAAAATCACAAACAACAGCTGAAATCCGGAAAGCGTTCCAAAATTTTTATACCAAACTATACACCCCATCTGTTAATACTCCCAAGGATGTCTGTCTAGAATTCCTCCGTAATCTCCCAATAAAGCAAATTTCTACTGAAAAGCAACTATCCCGAAGTATTACAATCAGCAGACGAGAACAGACTTGAAATAAATAGTATCCCAACAGCTAAAACACCAGGACCAGACGGCCTCCCATTAACTTCTATAAAACCTTTGTTCCCAGTGATTATAGAAACACTAGAGTCTGCCCTAAACCATTTTCCTACCTCTGGTTTAGTGTCAGGTTCTGCCTCCGAAGCCAACATCGTGGTCACTCCTAAAGATGGGAAAAATCACCCCAACCGTAAACACTTTAGTCCCATCTCCCTAATTATCATGGAGGCGTAGATTCATGCCAAAATCCTTCCTAATACCCAAACTGGTTCATCTCACCCAGACAGGTTTTATCAAAGGCAGCATGGTCTGTGACAACATCCGCTTATTCTCATATGATCGAAAAAGCTTCAAGCCCACTATCACCACCAGCAGCAGCTACAGCAGTGGACGCAGAGAAGGCCTTTGATAAGGTGTTGTGGTCATACCTAGAAGCTGTCCTATCTACATACACCCTAAGTGGCCCCTTTATCAGAAGGACCAGGGCCTTATACTCTAATCCTTCAGCTAGAATTAAAATTAACTGGGCCCTTTCACAACCGGTCGCCCTACAACAGGGCACCCGCCAACGCTGCCCACTATCCCCTCTACTATTCCTTTAGACTGCTGATCCGCTTCTATTTTATTTTATTTTATTTATAAAGTTTTATATAGCGCGAACTTGATCCCGAAGGATATCAGAGCGCTTTACAGTTTGAGGGAAAAGAGGTAACAAATCGAAACATGCGACTAATATGGTGGATCTAATGGGTATTGAATCAGATAATGCACACATGATAGATCATTCATAAACCTGAGTGAAACGGGGAATGGGCTATACAATGGAGCAAAGTGACGTAAGGGAGTAAGTACAATAATCATATACAGACATAATAACCAATATCAAAATGATAAACAGAAAGTGAGTCAGATGGGGAGTCTAATGGCATTGAATCAAATGGTGAACACCTACCAGATCAATTATACACCTTTGTTATTCCACCAGTGTTTTTATTTTCTCGTGCCTGCCTGTTCCTTTCGCCTTTTGCCGCTGCTGCCCCTGCGGCCCCTCCCCCCTGGAATTCCCCCCCGGAATTTCCCTCCGGAATTCCCCCGCTCCCGCCTCTTCTCCCTCCCACTTCCCCTACTTAATGGCGGCCGCTGTGCGGTCGCGCCGCTGGCGCGCCAAATGCAAGCCCGTCTGCGCCCGTCCGCGACCCGACCGCGGCCAGCGCCAGGAACCCTGGACCTCCCACTACCCATCGCTACGACACCACCACCCTCCTCGCACTCAACCCAGGAAGACTTAGAGAATGCCAACAGGCCTTGCCGAACACGACCCACGGCCAGTTCTCCTGCCTCCACTGCCGCCAGACCCTCACCGCCACCCCAGCCTCCAACACCGCCGACGCCAGCACCGGCGACACCCTAAAATGCATCCTCCTCAACGTACGCTCCGTACACAAACACGCCATGGAAATCTGGAACCTAATCGACTCTCTCTCGCCCGACATCGCCTTCTTCACAGAGACCTGGACCAACGCATCCTCCACCCCCAAAATCAGCACCACCATCCCAGACGGATACAAGATCCAGAGGAAAGACTGCCCCAACCATCCAGGAGGGGGCCTCGCCATCGCCCACAAGAGCACCCACTGCCTCACCACCTCCAGCGAAACCTTCCCTCCGCCGAACACCTGCACTTCCAGATCCAGACCACTCCCAAAGCCACACTCCGAGGAACACTCATCTACAGACCCCCCCCAGCCCCCAAACACCCTTCGCCACCACCATCACCGACTTTATCGCACCCCATGCCATCGCCTCAACAAACTGCATATTCATTGGCGACCTGAACTTCCACCTCGACAACCCCAGCAACCCCAACTCCACTATCCTTCATGACAACCTCGCCAGCATCGGACTTAAACAACTCGTCAACACACCGACCTACAGAGCAGGACACACCCTCGACCCCATCTTCGCGGCAGGAAACAGCGTCCAATTCAGCCACACAACGCAGCCGCCATGGACCGACCACCAGTGCGTACACTTCGCCATCAACAAACCCAAGGCACCCAAACCAGCCCCACGCCCACCTCGAAGGAACTGGAGCAAGGTTACCGACGAGCAACTTAACTCCACCCTCACCCGAGACAACCACACCTGGGCACCCGACGCAAACGACGCAGCCAGAGAACTCCACACCTGGATCTCCAACTGCGCAGACGAGCTCGCCCCGCTACGCAACCCCGACAGACAACGCCCCAGGAAAGCCGCCTGGTTCATCACCGCTCTCCAAGAAGCCAGACGCACCTGCAGACGCCTGGAGAAACACCAAGACAACCGAAAACCATACCACCTACAAGGATGCCATGACGGACTACCACAACCAGATCAGAGCCACCAAGAGGAACTTCATCCACAACAAAATCCTGGCCAACTCCAAGGAACTTTTCAGTGTCATTCAAGAATTCACCAACCCACGCAGCGAAGCCACAGACATCACCCCATCCCAAGACCTCTGCTAATAATGTTAAATTAGTCAACAGACATCCCAGGCATACAATTTGGCGGGATAACCCATAAAAATGCTGTGTATGCAGATGACATATTAATATTTATGGAAGACCCTATCCTGGATATTATTGACCATTTCTCCTGCTTTTCTTGTTATTCCTTAAACAAGGATAAAACAGAGACCCTGCCTCTAAACATCCACTGCCACCCTTCCATTGTTGGCACCTCCAACTTTCAATTGAAATCTAATATGATATATCTCGGCATTTGGTTTTGCAATTACCTCTCAGAATAGGATGCCATCAAAGAAAAAAAAAAAGATTGGTAAAATTAGGGACCTGCTGTCCAAATTGTCTCCCAAACATATCTCATGGTGGGGCAGACTCGAAACTATCAAAATGATGGTGTCCCCACTAATTAACTTTTTGTCTAGTATGCTCTTTGTCTGCCTGTCACACGACTTCTCCCATAAGACCAAAAGGTACGCCTCGGAATTCCTCTGGAGCAAGAAAAAAGCTAGAATCCGCCTAAAAACAGAGTCTCCCCCAAGTTAGGAGGATCCATCTTTACTAATTTGGTGCTCTATCAAACGGTATGTTTGGCCGTGCAAGGTGCGCGCTGGTTTGAAACTGAATCTCCTAGAAAACCTGTCTGGCTTGACGTGGAGATGTCAATTAATCACCCATTTACCTTAGATGCCAACCTGACTATGATTCACCAATACTATCCACACTCCAGTAAGATCTTTGGAGACACAATTTCAACCTTACTATCAGTGAATAAGTCTCTGGCATCCAACACACACAAATCTTTCTCCTCATCATTATGGAACAATAAGAAGCTTCAGATCACCAACTCAGCGACTACCGCTCGATATGGGCAGCCGGAGGCATCTCATTAGTATCGGACCTTTACACGGACTTCGAACCACTGACGTTCGCAGCTCTACAGTTAACATGGTCTCTCAAATATGGATTTCTATGATTTTGATAAAGGCAAATGTGACCAAGCTAGGCTCATACCAGAAATCAACCCACATAAGGAATATCTAACTTATACACCCTGTTATATTCCATAATAGGTATCATAACATAGGCCCCGGTAATCTCATTACCCGCCACCTATATTCTCTCCCTACATTACACTTGTCACGGTTTACAGGGACTGACCTTTTACCTAGATATTACACTACAGTCAGAACGCAGGTTTTCCCTAGTTCGAAATCTCATACATTATGCATTAGGATTCTTGGAAGCACAGCAGGACTACCATCTCCTGTATAAAATCTATGTACAAAGTTCATGCCCAGCGTCATCCTTCGGCCGACACAGTAATACAGCAAGGTAGGACCCCTGGGGAGACCTATGGGTCTATATGTGAGAAGTTGGCCTGGCATATGCTGTTCACTAGTTATAGTGGGCACCTTGCACCAGTCCAAACAACCCTTATTGATGATAGGTTTAAAGACAACCTTTATTGAAAGCTATCCTAGTGGTAGCTATGGAGAGCAGCCTTCAGGCTAAGTCTTGAAGGAGTGTAAAGCAGCTTGGTTTACCAGATTATAACCTCCTGAATAACTAAATGAAAGGAGAACCACACAAGATATATATAAAATATACGTATTTATTTCTAAACACACACTACTAATCTCTTTATGAGATTAGAGCCCAAGATACACAATATCACAGTAGTAAAATGACAATAAATAGCACAATACACAGTGGGCTCCAGGGGGAGACCAAACCATATACTAAGAAAGTGGTATAAGAACCGAGGGGCATATTAGCAAGGGCTTTATCGCCGCTTTAGTGGCACTTTTGCCGCCAAAGCGGCGATTTTTTATCGCCCTATCAGCAAGCTGTCGCTAACAGGCGTTAGCGACAGCTTTCTGGCGATAGCGGCCCGTTTTCCCATCGCCTTGCATGCCAGCGATAATTATCGCTAATGACATGCAAGGTAGGCGTTCCCAACTAAAAGCGACTGAAAACAGTCGCTAACACTACTTCCCCCTATTAGCAACGCAGGCAAAGCGATAAAAAAATTCGCGCTAAGCGCGAATATCGCTAGAATTTAACACCTGCTAAAAACACGACTTACCTGTTTGTTGAATGGGAGGTGGATTGTCAGGCTATATCGCTGGATTTCCAGCGATATTCACGCATTTCGCCGCTGTCGCTGCATATTTTATCGCATTGGAGATAAACGTTGCTAATAGCGTGTTATCTCCGCGATAATATCCAGCGATACGCGGCGATAAAAAAAACGCGCTAAGCGCGGTTTGCGATAATTATCGCAAGTTGTTGCTAATATCCCCCCACGACTTGACTAGACAGTGCCTAGAGCACGTAGAATCGCTGGGACCCGAAGGAACCACCCAAGGTAGTGACGCAGGAGACCCACGGGGGACGTGTGCAGTGTGAGAACACAGCCGCGAGCGCCGTAGGATTCAATGCGGAAAGTCGCGGTTGGAATTTTAAAGATAAAGGACACTTAGGAGAGGACTTTCAGCAAACCCCTTTAGACTTAAGGGGTTCTAGGGCCAACACCCACGGGAGCACCGGAGTACTCGAGTTACCTCATCCAGGGAAGCCGGGTGCATAGGTGTCAAAGGGTGTCGGGAATTGCCGTCGTTTTCAATGGCGGTCCGCTGCAAAGTGCTGCTGCCGTGGAGAAGGAAAGTGTCCGGGTGGATCCAAGCCTGGATCGAAGATGTGAACAACCTGAAAGCAGAGGGGACAGAGTCTGGGTCACTAGCCAGTGACCAGGAGCGGAGCAATCGAATGCCCACCGATGTCGGGTGCTTGAGGTGCGAAGAGGTGAAGCTTGATTCTTCAGCCACGAGGACCAGGAGGCGTCGACGACGACCAGGAGCTGGATTCGAGCTGTCCCACGAAGGATGTCAAGTGCTGCAGCGTCGGTGCCCGGATTGGACACAACAAGCCTTGGCAACAGCCACCCACGCAGGAAGAGAACAAAGGCTTTGGTGCGGACCAGCGAGGTCCAAAGGACTCCCCCAGCGAGGGAGAGTCAGGGCAGGCCTGGAGCAACCAGGGAGGCCCGTTGAAAGTAGAGTTGTCCTTCTGAGGGACCCACAAGTCGACGGACAAGGGATTGCGAAGGGACCTCGAGAGGAATCATAAAATGGCGGCCCAGGGGTCACTCGGAGTGGGCAGGCCTGCAATCTTCGGTGGATTCACTGCTCGGGGTCAGGGCTACACGTAACCCAAAGCACAGCCTCTAGGATTGGCAAGAAGCATATGCACTTGCAAATGTGCACGGTGTCCAGGGGTTCCGGTTCCACGGTACCCACGAGGGCTACGGGTCTCAGCTTTGATGGGAACTCGGTTCAGCCTCTGGGAAGTCTGGAAACCCACCTCCTGGGTTGCAGAGTCGTCGGCGTCCGGCGGGAGCTTCGGAGATGCAGACCGGACAGATGCGTCTTTGGTGCCTGCCAAGCAGGGGAGTAACTCCTTTACCCCAAGGGAGATTCTTCAGTCATCTGACGTTGAACAGATCGTCGAAGGTCCAGGATTCAGTTTGAGTTTCGTCCAGGGATATCTAAAGTCTTGTTGCCAGGGGTTCCTATCTTATAGCCAAGGAAGGGGTTTGACTAACTCAGAGACCCACCTATGGGAGGGTTTGGAAAGAGGGGTGGCTACACCCATTTCCCTTTGTCCAGTTTCGCGCCAGAGCAGGGGCTGGCAACCGGTTTGAACTGGGGTATGCACAGGGACACCAAATGTGCCCCCAGTGCAGGACTTCAAAGCACTCAGAGAGTGCACCCACCCAGCCCCAATACACTAAAGCCTGTCTGGGAGGTGGTAACACCTCCCTGTGACAGGAAACCTATTGTCCAGGCCTCCCCTGCCGGAGTTTCGGTCAGCAGTAGGAGGCCAGACTCGTGTCTGTGGCGGCAGCATCTATTTTGTGATGCCAGGGCTCTGTTTAGCTGGTACCGGGTATACCGGTGCTGTCATGTCTCTCCCTCTAGAAGGGTGGGATCATACCCCCACACCAGTTACTGGTGTGGGGGTATGATTCCAAGGTGTTTGACACCAAACACAACATGTTTCCGTGCAGCCATCCCAAAGTTAGCATTTACCGTTTGGTTATAATGCACTTAAGAGTATATGGTCAGGCTGCATCACAGACAACCCCGGAGAATAGATTCCGAAGGCTGCAGAGGGGCTCTGCTCATGCAGGGGCACCCTTTCACAGGAAACCACGCACCCTGCCTTCAGGATCGATAAGGCCTGCCATAGGGGTGACTGATAGGTTTATATGTGCAGTGATAGGAGAGATATAGTGAACCTATATCTCAGTAAGGGGTGCATGCACCACCTTACCCAGGCTGCTGTAGCAGACCTGTGGTGTCATTTTGGAAGGCTTTCCAGGGGTGGCATAATATATGCTGCAGCCCCTGGTAGGCCTCTGGGGTACATATGCCCTGGGTACCATATGCTAGGGAATTATAAGGGCACCCCAGAATCCAATCTGCAGTGTACCTAAAGTACTTGGAATCAATTTATAAGAGAAAGCAGATAGGCTGGGGACCTGAATACCAGGTTCCTAGCCAAACTAAGTCAAAAACCATCAAAACACCAGAAAAAAAGTGGGGGCAACCATATAGTCAGATTCCACCTTCCTACAATATATACATCACATCTTGCTAAGATAAGACAGAGGAGACCGAGACTTCCCGGCCGACACACTGACCAGAGACGCTGAGGTTCCTGCAACCAGACACTCCAGCTCGCAGTGGTCTAACGCACAAGTTACTAACTTGTGTAACGATATATCTGTAAGAGACAGTAGTTAGTGACAGATTCTTTACCTTAGAATATCCCCAGGCGTCAGGCTGGATCTCGAAAGTTTTTGCGTAGCAGTACCCTTGCGCGTCAGTAGGCGGTGTTGTGCGGCTCCGCGTCCGTCGTCGGCGTCGGGACCGCCGGGATGACGTCGCGGGCAGTACTTAGACGCCGCCCCTGCGCGCTGACGTCAGTTCTGTACACGACTTTCCGCGTCAGGAACGTAGAGCCATGCAAGAAGCTGACATAGGTGTCTGAAAAACACTAGGGCCCTGAAAGGGATGTCCTTAACCCTAGAAATCAGTTCGCAGAACGGGGAGGATGGGTGGGGCGGTAAGGAATCTGTCACTAACTACTGTCTCTTACAGATATATCGTTACACAAGTTAGTAACTTGTGCATCTGAAAGAGACACGTTAGTGACAGATTCCTTACCTTAGAATAGATACCCCAGCAATACCAACCCCGGTGGTGGGTCTGCGAACAAAGATCAGACAAGGAAGTCCCGGAGGACAGAACGGCCAAAGAAGCCGTCCCTCCGGACCTGACTGTCAAGGCAGTAATGCTTGGTAAACGTGTGCAGCGAGGCCCACGTAGCTGCCCGACAGATATCCTGCAGCGGAACACCGCGGCCTAAGGCCGTGGTAGCAGCCGTTGCCCTGGTGGAATGGGCACGCAGCCCAACAGGAGGCTCCTTCTTAGCCAAAGAATAGCAGGCTTTGATAAACAAGGTTACCCAGCGGGAAATGGTTCTCTTGTGCACCGCCCGACCTTTTTTGGCGCCCAAGTAGCCAACAAAGAGCTGATCATCCACCCGGAAGTGTTGTGTGCGGTTGATATAAAAGGAAAGCGCACGTTTTGGGTCCAGACGGTGGAGCCTCTCTTCCTCTCTGGAAGGATGCGGAGGCGGAAAGAAGGTGGGCAAAGTGATGGTCTGCCCAATGTGGAAGGTAGTAACCACCTTTGGCAAGAAGGACGGACGCGTCCGAAGAACCACTTTGTCTGGATGGACAGACAGAAAGGGAGGTTTGCATGATAGAGCCTGGAGCTCACTCACCCGCCGAGCGGAGGTGATGGCCACCAGAAAGGCTGTCTTCAGAGTCAGAAGACGAAGAGGACAGTTATGTAGAGGCTCAAAGGGAGCGCACATGAGAAAGGTAAGAACCAAGTTCAAGTCCCACTGAGGCATCACAAACGGAACAGAAGGGAAGAGGTGTTTAATGCCTTTTAGGAACCTGTTAACAACAGGGGACTTGAAAAGGGAGGGCTGATCAGGAAGCCTGAGGAAGGCCGAGATAGCACAAAGATAGCCCTTGATGGTACCCAGGGCAGAACCCTGTTGGGCCAGAGAAAGAAGGAACAGAAGAACCTCAGAAAGAGGGGCAGAGAGGGGATTCACAGCCTTTGCTGTGCACCATGCCACAAACTTGTTCCACCTGCAGGCGTATACCACCTTAGTGGAGGGACGCCTGGCTGCCAGAATCACATCACAAACTTCGGGAGGCAAGTCGAAAGGAATCAACTGCCGCCGCTCAATCTCCACGCAAGCAGGTGGAGACTGGACAGGTTCGGGTGGAGGACCGTCCCCTGCTGCTGCGACAGAAGATCCTCCCGAAGAGGCAGACGGATCGGGGATCGACGCTCATACTGAGTAGCTCGGGATACCAAACTTTGAGCCCAGTCCGGAGCCACAAGGACGACTTGGGCCCGGTCGCGCCGAATCTTTTTCAACACTCTGGGTAGAAGTGGTATAGGCGGAAAGGCGTACAACAGACCGTAACTCCACTCGCGACGAAAAGCGTCACCGAGCGAGTGCCGCCTTGGAAATTCCAACGCGCAGAACTGCTGACATTGCGCGTTCTCTTCGGTGGCGAACAGATCTAACCAAGGCTCTCCCCACTGCTGAAAGAGACCTTGCACCACCTCCGAGTGAAGACGCCATTCGTGATCCATCATGCACCTGCGGCTGAGTTCGTCCGCCCTGGCGTTCAGGGAACCTGCCAGGTGTTGAACCATCAGGAATATGCCCTGATGTTCCAGCCATGTCCAGAGGCGCAGAGCCTCCTGACAGAGGGTCCACGACCCCACCCCGCCTTGTTTGTTGCAGTACCACATAGCGGTGTTGTCTGTGAACACCTGCACTACCTTCCCTTTGACCGAGGGAAGAAATGCCTTGAGTGCAAGTCGGATCGCCTGGAGCTCCAGAAGGTTGATATGGAGCCGGGACTCCGCCGGAGACCAGAGGCCTCTGATCTCCGCCTCTCCCATGTGACCGCCCCATCCCAGAAGGGACGCGTCCGTCACAACTGTGTGCTCTGGCTGGGGAAGGGAGAGGGATCTGCCCATGATCCATTGCCGGTTCGAGAGCCACCACTGCAACTGTTTTGCAGTCCCCTCCGAGATCTGGACGTGATCGGACAGGTTGCCCCGGTGCTGCGCCCACTGGAACTTCAGGTCCCACTGCAGAGCCCGCATATGCCATCTGGCATGATCGACCAGCAGGATGCAGGAGGCCATGAGGCCCAGCAGCCTCAGGGTCATCCGTACCGAAACCCAGGATAAAGGCTGAAAGATCGGAATCATAGCCTGAATATCCCGGACTCGCCGTTCGGGAGGATAGGCCCGAAACTGCGTCGTGTCCAGAACTGCTCCGATGAAAAGGAGCTGTGGAGAAGGAATCAGATGCGACTTCGGCACATTGATGGAGAACCCCAGCGAGTGCAGGAGTTCGGCCGTAGTCTGGAGGTGGGAGACGACTGCCTGGGACGAGCCCGCCTTCAGCAGCCAGTCGTCGAGGTAGGGGAATACTGGAACCCCTGCCCGGCGCAGATGAGCTGCGACCACCGCCATCACTTTCGTGAACACCCGAGGGGCACTGGTAAGGCCAAAGTGGAGCACGGTGAACTGAAAATGCTCGAGGCCTACCGTGAACCGCAGGTAACGCCGATGGGCCGGCAGGACGGGGATGTGGAAATAAGCGTCCTGTAAGTCCAACGCTACCAACCAGTCTCCAGGGTCGAGGGCAGTCAAGACCTGAGCTAGGGTGAGCATCTTGAACTTCTCCTTCCGGAGGAAGCGATTGACGTTCCGGAGGTCCAAGATAGGACGCATGTCCTCCTTGTCCTTTTTGGGCACCAGAAAGTAGTGGGAGTAGCAACCACGTGATACTTCTGGGGTCGGAACATGCTCGATGGCCCTCTTGGCCAAAAGGGCCGTGACTTCCTTCTGCAGAAGCACCAAGTGATCCCCTGACATGCGGTGGAATTGAGGTGGCATGGCGGGGGGGGTAGTCTCGAAGGGGAGGGAGTAGCCCCTTCGGACAATGTCCAAGACCCACCTGTCCGAGGTGATGGCACGCCAGTGGTGAAGGTGATGGCGGACCCTGCCCCCTAATGGCGTGCTGTGCACCTGAAAGGAAGGACTAGGAGGGCTTGGAGGCCGCGGACGGGGTGGGGTTTGTGGCCTGACCCGCACGCTGGTTGCCTGACCCGCCACAGCGGGAGCAACGTCCTCGGCCACGCGAAGACGCTTGCTGCGCGGGCCGGTGGCTGGGCAGCGGACGTGACTGGGCGCCCCTTCCGTGGCCACGAAAGGGGCGAAAGCACAAGTTACTAACTTGTGTAACGATATATCTGTAAGAGACAGTAGTTAGTGACAGATTCCTTACCTTAGAATATCCCCAGGCGTCAGGCTGGATCCGGAAAGTTTTTGCGTAGCAGTACCCTTGCGCGTCGGTAGGCGGCGTCGTGCGGCTCCGCGTCCGGCATCGTGATCGCCGGGATGACGTCGCGGGCAGTACTTAGGCGCCGCCCCTGCGCGCTGACGTCAGTTCTGTACACGACTTTCCGCGCCAGGAACGCAGAGCCATGCAAGAAGCTGACATAGGTGTCTGAAAAATACTAGGGCCCTGAAAGGGATGTCCTTAACCCTAGAAATCAGTTCGCAGAACGGGGAGGATGGGTGGGCGGTAAGGAATCTGTCACTAACTACTGTCTCTTACAGATATATCGTTACACAAGTTAGTAACTTGTGCATCTGAAAGAGACACGTTAGTGACAGATTCCTTACCTTAGAATAGATACCCCAGCAATACCAACCCCGGTGGTGGGTCTGCGAACAAAGATCAGACAAGGAAGTCCTGGAGGACAGAACGGCCAAAGAAGCCGTCCCTCCGGACCTGACTGTCAAGGCAGTAATGCTTTGTAAACGTGTGCAGCGAGGCCCACGTAGCTGCCTGACAGATAACCGGCAGCGGAACACCGCGGCCCAGGGCCGTGGTAGCAGCCGTTGGCCTGGTGGAATGGGCACGCAGCCCAACAGGAGGCTCCTTCTTAGCCAAAGAATAGCAGGCTTTGATACACAAGGTTACCCAGCGGGAAATGGTTCTCTTGTGCACCGCCCGACCTTTTTTGGCGCCCACGTAGCCAACAAAGAGCTGGTCATCCACCCGGAAGTGTTTTGTGCGGTCGATATAGAAGGAGAGCGCACGTTTTGGGTCCAGACGGTGGAGCCTCTCTTCCTCTCTGGAAGGATGCGGAGGTGGAAAGAAGGTGGGCAAAGTGATGGTCTGCCCAATGTGGAAAGCAGTAACCACCTTTGGCAAGAAGGACGGACGCGTCCGAAGAACAACCTTGTCTGGATGAACAGACAGAAAGGGAGGTTTGCAAGATAGAGCCTGGAGCTCACTCACCCGCCGAGCGGAGGTGATGGCCACCAGAAAGGCTGTCTTCAGAGTCAGAAGACGAAGAGGACAGTTATGTAGAGGCTCAAAGGGAGCGCACATTAAAAAGGTAAGAACCAAGTTCAAGTCCCACTGAGGCATCACAAACGGAACAGGAGGGAAGAGGTGAGTAATGCCTTTTAAGAACCTGTTAACAACAGGGGACTTGAAAAGGGAGGGCTGATCAGGGAGCCTGAGGAAGGCCGAGATAGCACAAAGATAACCCTTGATGGTGCCCAGGGCAGAACCCTGTTGGGCCAGAGAAAGAAGGAACAGAAGGACCTCAGAAAGAGGGGCAGAAAGGGGATTCACAGCCTTTGCTGTGCACCATGCCACAAATTTGTTCCACCTGCAGGCGTATACCACCTTAGTGGAGGGACGCCTGGCTGCCAGAATCACATCACAAACTTCGGGAGGCAAGTCGAAAGGAATCAACTGCCGCCGATCAATCTCCACGCAAGCAGGTGGAGACTGGACAGGTTCGGGTGGAGGACCGTCCCCTGCTGCTGCGACAGAAGATCCTCCCGAAGAGGCAGACGGATCGGGGGATCTACGCTCATATTGAGTAGCTCGGGATACCAAACTCTTCGAGCCCAGTCCGGAGCCACAAGAATGACTTGGGCCCGGTCGTGCCGAATCTTCTTCAACACTCTGGGTAGAAGTGGTATAGGCGGAAAGGCGTACAATAGACCGCAACTCCACTCGTGACGAAAAGCGTCGCCGAGCGAGTGCCACCTTGGAAATTCCAACGCGCAGAACTGATGACATTGCGCGTTCTCTTCGATGGCGAATAGATCTAACCAAGGCTCTCCCCACTGTAGAAAGAGTCCTTGCGCCACTTCCGAGTGAAGACGCCATTCGTGATCCATCATGCACCTGCGGCTGAGTTCGTCCGCCCTGGCGTTCAGGGAACCTGCCAGGTGTTGAACCATCAGGAACATGCCCTGATGTTCCAGCCATGTCCAGAGGCGCAGAGCCTCCTGACAAAGGGTCCACGACCCCACCCCGCCTTGTTTGTTGCAGTACCACATGGCGGTGGTGTTGTCTGTGAACACCTGCACTACCTTCCCTTTGACAGAGGGAAGGTATGCCTTGAGTGCAAGTCGGATCGCCCGGAGCTCCAGAATGTTGATATGGAGCCGGGACTCCGCCGGAGACCAGAGGCCTCTGATCTCCGCCTCTCCCATGTGACCGCCCCATCCCAGAAGGGACGCGTCCGTCACAACTGTGTGCTCTGGCTGGGGAAGGGAGAGGGATCTGCCCATGATCCATTGCCGGTTCGAGAGCCACCACTGCAACTGTTTTGCAGTCCCCTCCGAGATCTGGACGTGATCGGACAGGTTGCCCTGATGCTGCGCGTCCACTGGAACTTCAGGTCCCACTGCAGAGCCCGTATATGCCATCTGGCATGATCGACCAGCAGGATGCAGGAGGCCATGAGGCCAGGCAGCCTCAGGGTCATCCGTACCGAAACCCAGGATAAAGGCTGAAAGATCGGAATCATAGCCTGAATATCCCGGACTCGCCGTTCGGGAGGATAGGCCCGAAACTGCGTCGTGTCCAGAACTACTCCGATGAAAAGGAGCTGTGGAGAAGGAAGCAGATGCGACTTCGGCACATTGATGGAGAACCCCAGCGAGTGCAGGAGTTCGGCCGTAGTCTGGAGGTGGGAGACGACTGCCTGGGACGAGCCCGCCTTCAGCAGCCAGTCGTCGAGGTAGGGGAAGACTGAAACCCCTGCCCGGCGCAGATGAGCTGCGACCACCGCCATCACTTTCGTGAACACCCGAGGGGCACTGGTAAGGCCAAAGGGGAGCACGGTGAACTGAAAATGCTCGAGGCCTACCGTGAACCGAAGGTAACGCCGGTGGGCCGGCAGGACGGGGATGTGGAAATAGGCGTCCTGCAAGTCCAACGCTACCAACCAGTCTCCAGGGTTGAGGGCAGTCAAGACCTGAGCTAGGGTGAGCATCTTGAACTTCTCCTTCCGGAGGAAGCGATTGACGTTCCGGAGGTCCAAGATAGGACGCATGTCCTCCTTGTCCTTTTGGGCACCAGAAAGTAGTGGGAGTAGCAACCACGCCCTACTTCTGGGGTCGGAACACGCTCGATGGCCCTCTTGGCCAAGAGGGCCTTGACTTCCTTCTGCAGAAGTACCAAGTGATCCCCTGACATGCAGTGGAATTGAGGTGGCATGGCTGGGGGGTGGTCTCGAAGGGGAGGGAGTAGCCCCTTCGGACAATGTCCAAGACCCACCTGTCCGAGGTGATGGGACGCCAGTGGTGAAGGTGAACCCTGCCCCTACTGGCGTGCTGTGCACCTGAAAGGAGGGACTAGGAGGGCTTGGAGGCCGCGGACGGGTTGGAGGTGGTGGCCTGACCCGCACGCTGGTTGCCCGAACCGCCACGGCGGTATCCACGTCCTCGGCCACGCGAAGACGCCTGCTGCGCGGGCCGGTGGCTGGGCTGCTGACGTGACGGGCGCCCTTCCGTGGCCACGATAGGGGCGAAAAGCAGAAGTCAGCGGAGGGCGTGTAGCAGAAAGGCCCAGGGACTTGGCAGTAGCCCGTGAGTCCTTAAAGCGCTCCAACGCATGGTCTGCTTTGGACCCAAAAAGACCGACTCCATCAAAGGGCATGTCCATGAGAGTATTCTGGACATCCCCTGAAAAACCAGTGGTTCTCAGCCAGGCGTGGCGTCGCAGCGCCACCGTCGTTGCAATAGACCTGCCCAGCGAGTCGGCGGTATCAAGGCCACATCGTATTGTGTATTTGGCCGGATCCCTTCCTTCCGCAATCGCGCGGGAAAGCAGTGTCTGGACCTCCTCAGAACATTGGGGCAAAACAGTCGCCACCGAATCCCACAAGGAGTGGGTATATCGGCCCAAAAGACAAGCGGTGTTGATGGACCGCAAGCCAGCACTGGAGGAAGAAAAACCCTTCTTCCCAAATTGATCCAGGCGTTTGGATTCCCTATCCGGAGGGGCGGTAGGGAAGGCGGTTTGGGAAGCGGAGGCTTGGACAACCAAGCTCTCAGGAGTGGGGTGGACAGAGAGAAACAGGGGGTCGCCCGGAGCTGGGCGATGGCGTCGGGACACGTTCCTATCCACAGGAGCCCCTGTGTTGGGCTTGGACCAGGCGCCCAAAAGAACGTCAGTGAGGGCATCGTTAAACGGCAGCACAGTCTCCGTAGAGGAGGCTGCCGGCTGAAGCACCTCTGTCAAGAGATTAGTCTTGACCGCCTCTGGAGGGAGTTGGAGATGTAAGGCTCCAGCCGCCCTACGCAACACCGTAGCAAAATTGGCTCCCTCCTCCGTAGCCACGGGAGGAGACAGCATGCCAGTGTCAGGGGAAGTATCTAGACCACTGGCATCCCCTAGACCCTCTGTCCAGTCCTCATCGTACTGACACTGTTGTGCCAGAGGGTCATCAGACCCCTACCCATGTCCTCCTGGTCCTCCTCTGGTTCAAAATAAGGAGGAGGAGGGACATTTGGGACCCAAGGTCTCATCGGCGCCGGAACCGGCGTCGAGCGACGTCGGTCCGGGTCCATGTCCGGAGCCGGAAGGAACTGGGGGACGACGCCGCCCGGAGCCCCAGGCGGCATCGAGAACGGCACCGGAGACATCGGCGGAGGCGTGGTTAGGTCGACCGGCGTCGATGGGGGTTGCGGAGCCGGGATCGAGGCCGGGGCCGGAGCCGGGATCGAGGCTGGAGGCACGGGCGACGCCAGGGCTGGAGGCGTCGGCGACGCCGGAGCAACCCCATCAGGGCCCGCGGGGCCCGAAGGCGCACCGGAGGGACCTTGAGGCCCGAAGAGGCGGGCCATGGCCGACAGGAATTCCTGTATTTGGGCCGGATCCGCCCCCGAACCCGGGAAGGACGGGTATTGCGGGGACGACTCCACAGGCATGTCCGGGGCCGCGGGGGCGGGGACGGTGCCGGGAGGGGCCTCAGCCGAGTCGCGAGACCGGCGAGGCGAAGTCCTAGAGCGACGATGCTTTTTGGACTTTTTGTGTTTGGACTTACCGGACGACTTCGATGCCGACGACCGGTGAGGACTCCGCGACCGACCCCTTGACCTCTCACGCGACCGGGGCTTGGCGTGGCACGGAGCCGAATGCCTCGAGGAGCTTTCGAGACCGCTCTCGCAAAGCTTTCGGGTTGAGGGCCCGGCAGTCGGAACACGACTCCGTGTCGTGGCCTCGGCCGAGGCAGAAGAGACACTCCCGATGCGGGTCTGTGATGGACATCATCCGAGCACAGGCGCCGCAACGTTTAAAACCGGGCATCCCTACGACACCTTGAAGTCGATTCGAAGAAAACAGTGAAAAATTCACCCAAAAAGTTAGTCAAAAAATGACTAGGGCACTGCTCTTCCCGGATCTGCGCTTGCTGGCGCGGAAAAAGAAGAACTGACGTCAGCGCGCAGGGCGGCGCCTAAGTACTGCCCGCGACGTCATCCCGGCGATCACGACGCCGACGACGGACGCGGAGCCGCACGGCGACGCCTACCGACGCGCAAGGGTACTGCTACGCAAAAACTTTCCGGATCCAGCCTGACGCCTGGGGATATTCTAAGGTAAGGAATCTGTCACTAACGTGTCTCTTTCAGATAGCAGAGGTTAGCGGAGGGCGCACAGCAGAAAGGCCCAGGGACTTGGCAGTAGCCCGTGAGTCCTTAAAACGCTCCAGCGCATGGTCTGCTTTGGTACCAAAAAGACCGACTCCATCAAAGGGCATGTCCATGAGTGTGTTTTGGACATCACCCGAGAAACCAGTTGTCCTCAGCCAGGCGTGGCGACGTAGCGCCACCGTCGTTGCAAGCGATCTGCCCAGCGAGTCGGCGGTATCAAGGCCACAACGGATGGTGTACTTTGCCGCATCCCTTCCTTCCGCAATGGTGCGGGAAAGCAGTGTCTGGACCTCCTCAGGACACTGGGGCAAAACGAGCGCCACCGAATCCCACAGAGAGTGGGAGTATCGGCCCAAAAGGCAAGCGGTGTTGACGGACCGCAAGCCAGCACTGGAGGAAGAAAAGGCCTTCTTCCCAAATTGATCCAGGCGTTTGGATTCCCTATCCGGAGGGGCAGTAGGGAAGGCGGTTTGTGAGGCAGAGGCTTGGACAACCAAGCTCTCAGGGGTGGGATGTTGAGAGAGAAACAAGGGGTCGCCCGGAGCAAGGCGATGGCGTCGGGCCACGTTCCTATCCACAGGAGCCCCTGTGGCGGGCTTGGACCAGGTGCTCAAAAGAAAGTCAGAAAGTGCATCATTAAACGGCAGCAATGGCTCCGAGGAGGTAGCTGCCGGCTGAAGCACTTCCGTCAGGAGGTTAGTCCTGACAGCCACTGTAGGCAATTGGAGGTGTAAGGCTCCAGCTGCTCTACGCAACACCGTTGCGAAATTTGCTCCCTCCTCCGTAGCCACGGAAGGAGGAGACAGCATGCCAGTGTCAGGGGAAGTGTCCAGACCACTGGCATCCCCAAGTTCCTCTGCCCAGTCCTGATCATAATCACACTGCTGTGTGAGAGGGTCATCCGACCCCTCCCAGCTCTCCTGGTCCTCCTCAGGTTGAAAATAAGGAGGAGGAGGGACGTCCGGGACCCAAGGTCTCATGGGCGCCGGAGCCGGCGTCAGGAACTGCACCGAGGACATCGGCGTCGGCGTGGTTAGGTCAACCGGCGTCGATGGGGGTTGCTGTACCACCGGAGCCGGGATCGAGGCCGGGGCCGAAGCCGGGATCGAGGCTGGTGGGACAGGCGGCGCCGGGACCGGAGTCGTCGGCGGCGCCGGGGCAATCCCATTAAGGCCCGCGGGGCCCGAAGGCGCACCGGAGGGGCCTTGAGGCCCGAAGAGGCGGGCCATGGCCGACAGGAATTCCTGTATTTCGGCCGGAGTCGCCCCCGAACCTGGGAAGGACAGGTAATGCGGGGGCGGTCCCAACGCACCTCCGGAGCCGCGGGGACGGTGCCGACAGGGGCCTCAGTTGAGTCGCGAGACCGGCGAGGCGAAGTCTTAGAGCGATGGTGCTTCTTAGACTTTTTGTGCTTCGACTTACCCGAGGAGTGCGAAGACTTGGACTCCGATGACGGGCGAGGACTCCGCGACCGACCCCTCGACCTCTCCCGTGACCGGGGCTTGGTGCGGCGCAGAGCCGACTGCCGGACCTCGAGGAGCTTTCGAGACCGCTCTCGCAAAGCCTTCGGGTGCAAGGCTCGGCAGTCGGAACACGACTTCGTGTCGTGGTCGCGGCCGAGACAGTAGAGACACTAAGTGCAGGTCTGTGATCGACATCATTCGACCACAGGCGTCGCATGGCTTGAAGCCGGGCATCCCTACCGACACCGTGGAGCCGAGATGACTCGAAGAAAACAGTGAAAAATCACCAAAAGTTAGTCAAAAAATTACTAGGGCACTGCTCTTCCCGGATCTGCGCTTACTGGCGCGGAAAAAAGAATAGAACTGACGTCAGCGCGCAGGGGCGGCGTCTAAGTACTTCCCGCGACGTCATCCCGGCGGTCCCGACGACGGACGCGGAGCCGCACAACGCCGCCTACCGACGCGCAAGGGTACTGCTACGCAAAAACTTTACGGATCCAGCCTGACGCCTGGGGATATTCTAAGGTAAGGAATCTGTCACTAATGTGTCTCTTTCAGATATCCCTCGCGGGGTGTCCAACTCGAGACCAGGATGGGGTCCCACAGTCTCTTACTTCAGGTAATGGGGTTTACTAAATCCTAGAGGGATTCTTGGCTTAACACCTACATACATGCTAGGTACACTTAGGTACATCGTTAGGGAGGCATCGTAGGAGTACGCATCTTTTATCATGTGTTTACATATTCATATGTATTCATGACTGTAGTAAGATGGTAGAGGTATACCATCCATTTATCTTTATCGTACTGCTAATCATTTATATCTTATACTGCCTAACGGTTGTTGCAGCTCATCTATTCTACACCAGAATAACAACTGTTCAATAAATTCTTATTGAAAACGCCCAGCCTGTTTATTCTGTGTATTTCTCTGAGACAGACTAAGTGAGCACGAGTGACTGAGCGAAAAGTAGTATATTGTTTCCACGGTCCTGAGGGATCAGGGTTGTCATGTTCGATGGTTGCCAAGAACTATTCTCTCCTTGGTAAGAGGAGATTCTTGTGGCACTGTGAGCTAGTTGGTACAAGAAGGCCAACATACCCGGTGGGGGTGATCAGAGTTCGTCTGACACCAATCCTACAGTGTATGTTGTCTAAACGCACAGATCCTGTATACTTTGTATAGGAACTACACGACAACCTGGGTGGCCATTCAGCATCCAAGATCTATAAAGCACTAAATAACACAATCCTCATCGTACCCCCCACCACTAAAAAGAAAATGGTTGTCATACTTTTCCTCTAAAAAAATATGCACCTCTTAGCGAGGAGGCTTGGCAGAAAATTGTCCCCCGCCCACACCAAAACAAGTGAATTCCCTCATTAATGCAAACAAAGTTATTTGCTGTCCACTTCCTCTACTGGACACCTGCTTAGCTTTTTAAACTAAAACTTAAAGACACCGACACCTGCTGGGCCTGTAACTTATCGCCTGGTGATGCCGAACATATGTTCTTTTCGTGCCTCGCCCTGTCTATCTTCTGGTCAGACATCATCTTCCAATTACACAGAATTTTCAAAATCAACATCCCTCTAAACTTTTCATTGATAATCCTTGGTCCGCACTCATCCAAGCCTCCAAGTGAACTCTCAGACTCAGACCTTGCCTTACTAGATCTCCTACTCACCATTGTCCTTAAGGTAATTCTGATTGACTGGAAATCTATTAATAATCTTTCCTATCATACATGGTGGGCATGGGTCATGTATATTAGAAGCACACATAAATCCCCATTCTCCCAACAAAGGCAACCCCAATACATAGCAACGTATATGGGAAACTCTAAATGTCTTCATTTGTAACCTGCCTTCACAATAAGGGAACTCTCTGTCACTGTCATGGACTTCATGCGCAACCTTAACTATGACATTTTACCATCAACCCACATGACTCCCCTCCGCCCCTTCCTCCCACCTCTACTTCCATCTACCCACTTTTTTTGTTTGTTGCTAGTTAGGTATCCCACGTAGTTTATCCAGGAGCCAACCACCATCCCAATGTCCTCGAAGAAATAGACCACTCTTTACTGTTTTAAGTTCTATAATTCCGTAGCCAAATGTTGTCTCAACCCATCAACTCACCATGACTCGCATACGACCTCCTGACATTCCCATTATCATTGTGATAATCTGAAGACTACTGTGCTCCTATGTTACCGCCAAGCCTGCGTGTATTAATATTTTATGTAATGTTGCTTTTATTGCTTTGCTTACTTAAAAATGCTAATAAAATTTCTAGAACAAAAACAAAAATGGTATGGCTAGCATTTGTGGGCGGTTCATACAAGACTTAACAGCACTAAGCCTCTGAAGAAGCTGCTCAAGGTCCGTGTTCCATGAATATGGGACGAGAGCCAACAGAGGGACATTTTAGAACACAAAAGCAGCCTTATATGCAGATACCATGATAAAGTATTATTATCCTCAAAGCAGACAGAGCTCGCAGTTGATGAGAGCTCAACAGGACTATGGGAAGTTCTTATGCAGAAACAACATTTCGATGTGAGAGAACCTGTTACAAATGCCAGTCGAGCCTTGAGAGACACTGAGCAAATACATATTTGCAAATTGAACACAAGGACATTGCTGTGCTGTGGAGCAGCAGACATTTTCATCAGTATTTGTATGGCACCAGGTTTTGAGTATGTACTGATCAGAAGCCACTCATGCACATTTTTCAAAGATCCAAATCAAAGTCACTCCCAAGGATTGAAAAATGGATATTACAGCTACAAGAATACATATTGAAGTAGTTCATTGTCCTGTACATGACGATCAGGCAGATTATCTGTCTCACCACTAACTAGAAGCTACTAAAGCACAAAAGAAACAAGCAAAAGATACTTGAAAAGTCAGGAGTTTGGGTTAATAGTGGAATCCTATGACCTACTAGATATTATGGCAACTGCAGGGAAAGATGTAATTATGCCCCCAACCTATAAAGGAAGAGGGTCTCCGTCTACGATTGATTTTATATTTATTACTCGGAGGCTCGAACAAACCCTGCTCCATGGATCTGTGGTTGAATCTACCTTTAGCGATCATAACCCACTAGAGGCTGTCTTCCTAATGGCCCCAAGAAAAGGATATGAGCGGCAGACAGGGGCTTGCAATCTTCAATCCACAATGGATAACTTAAAACTGGTTTGGAAAATGCACGATCCAGCACAAACCATAAAGAAAATTGTGAAAGAGAATAGGAGGTCAGTGGAGACCTGTCTATCTGAAAAGGATAGTGCCGTTAATATAGTGGATGCCTTTAATGAACTTTTTCTAGGTATAAAAAACACCCTTCTCAGAACTATATGCCCATCCAATAAGTTACACGGCTGGTTTGACCATGACTGTACAGCAGCCAATCAAGAACTAAGGAAGGCCCTAGGGAAAAAGCCTAGAAACAAGATATTGATCACTACCCTGAGGAAACATTATAAGGCTGTTACAGCCAAGCGCTGGCAACAGGTTCTCACAGACCAATGGGAGACATTAGCACAGGCAGCTAATACGAAGGCACAAGTTACTAACTTGTGTAACGATATATCTGTAAGAGACAGCAGTTAGTGACAGATTCCTTACCTTAGAATATCCCCAGGCGTCAGGCTGGATCCGGAAAGTTTTTTGCGTAGCAGTACCCTTGCGCGTCGGTCGTCGGCGTCGTGCGGCTCCGCGTCCGTTGTCGGCGTCGTGATCGCCGGGATGACGTCGCGGGCAGTACTTAGACGCCGCCCCTGCGCGCTGACGTCAGTTCTGTACACGACTTTCCGCGCCAGGAACGCAGAGCCATGCAAGAAGCTGACATAGGTGTCTGAAAAATACTAGGGCCCTGAAAGGGATGTCCTTAACCCTAGAAATCAGTTCGCAGAACGGGAGGATGGGTGGGGCGGTAAGGAATCTGTCACTAACTACTGTCTCTTACAGATATATCGTTACACAAGTTAGTAACTTGTGCATCTGAAAGAGACACGTTAGTGACAGATTCCTTACCTTAGAATAGATACCCCAGCAATACCAACCCCGGTGGTGGGTCTGCGAACAAAGATCAGACAAGGAAGTCCTGGAGGACAGAACGGCCAAAGAAGCCGTCCCTCCGGACCTGACTGTCAAGGCAGTAATGTTTTGTAAACGTGTGCAGCGAGGCCCACGTAGCTGCCTGACAGATAACCGGCAGCGGAACACCGCGGCCCAAGGCCGTGGTAGCAGCCGTTGCCCTGGTGGAATGGGCACGCAGCCCAAAGGAGGCTCCTTCTTAGCCAAAGAATAGCAGGTCTTGATGCACAAGGTAACCCAGCGGGAGATGGTTCGTTTGTGCACCGCCCGACTTTTTTGGCGCCCACGTAGCCAACAAAGAGCTGGTCATCCACCCGGAAGTGTTTTGTGCGGTCGATATAGAGGAGAGCGCACGTTTTGGGTCCAGACGGTGGAGCCTCTCTTCCTCTCTGGAAGGATGCGGAGGCGGAAAGAAGGTAGGCAAAGTGATGGTCTGCCCAATGTGGAAGGCAGTAACCACCTTTGGCAAGAAGGACGGACGCGTCCGAAGAACAACCTTGTCTGGATGAACAGACAGAAAGGGAGGTTTGCAAGATAGAGCCTGGAGCTCACTCACCCGCCGAGCGGAGGTGATGGCCACCAGAAAGGCTGTCTTCAGAGTCAGAAGACGAAGAGGACAGTTATGTAGAGGCTCAAAGGGAGCGCACATTAAAAAGGTAAGAACCAAGTTCAAGTCCCACTGAGGCATTACAAACGGAACAGGAGGGAAGAGGTGTGTAAAGCCTTTTAAGAACCTGTTAACAACAGGGGACTTGAAAAGGGAGGGCTGATCAGGGAGCCTGAGGAAGGCCGAGATAGCACAAAGATAACACTTGATGGTACCCAGGGCAGAACCCTGTTGGGTCAGAGAAAGAAGGAACAGAAGGACCTCAGAAAGAGGGGCAGAAAGGGGATTCACAGCCTTTGCTGTGCACCATGCCACAAATTTGTTCCACCTGCAGGCGTATACCACCTTAGTGGAGGGACGCCTGGCTGCCAGAATCACATCACAAACTTCGGGAGCAAGTCGAAAGGAATCAACTGCCGCCGCTCAATCTCCACGCAAGCAGGTGTAGACTGGACAGGTTCGGGTGGAGGACCGTCCCCTGCTGCTGCGACAGAAGATCCTCCCGAAGAGGCAGACGGATCGGGGGATCTACGCTCATACTGAGTAGCTCGGGATACCAAACTCTTCGAGCCCAGTCCGGAGCCACAAGAATGACTTGGGCCCGGTCGTGCCGAATCTTCTTCAACACTCTGGGTACAAGTGGTATAGGCGGAAAGGCGTACAATAGACCGCAACTCCACTCGTGACGAAAAGCATCGCCGAGCGAGTGCCGCCTTGGAAATTCCAACGCGCAGAACTGATGACATTGCGCGTTCTCTTCGGTGGCGAATAGATCTAACCAAGGCTCTCCCCACTGTAGAAAGAGTCCTTGCGCCACTTCCGAGTGAAGACGCCATTCGTGATCCATCATGCACCTGCGGCTGAGTTCGTCCGCCCCTGGCGTTCAGGGAACCTGCCAGGTGTTGAACCATCAGGAACATGCCCTGATGTTCCAGCCATGTCCAGAGGCGCAGAGCCTCCTGACAAAGGGTCCACGGCCCCCCCCGCCTTGTTTGTTGCAGTACCACATGGCGGTGGTGTTGTCTGTGAACACCTGCACTACCTTCCCTTTGACAGAGGGAAGGAATGCCTTGAGTGCAAGTCGGATCGCCCGGAGCTCCAGAAGGTTGATATGGAGCCGGGACTCCGCCCGGAGACCAGAGGCCTCTGATCTCCGCCTCTCCCATGTGACCGCCCCATCCCAGAAGGGACGCGTCCGTCACAACTGTGTGCTCTGGCTGGGGAAGGGAGAGGGATCTGCCCATGACCCATTGCCGGTTCGAGAGCCACCACTGCAACTGTTTTGCAGTCCCCTCCGAGATCTGGACGTGATCGGACAGGTTGCCCTGGTGCTGCGCCCACTGGAACTTCAGGTCCCACTGCAGAGCCCGCATATGCCATCTGGCATGACTGACCAGCAGGATGCAGGAGGCCATGAGGCCCAGCAGCCTCAGGGTCATCCGTACCGAAACCCAGGATAAAGGCTGAAAGATCGGAATCATAGCCTGAATATCCCGGACTCGCCGTTCGGGAGGATAGGCCCGAAACTGCGTCGTGTCCAGAACTGCTCCGATGAAAAGGAGCTGTGGAGAAGGAATCCGATGCGACTTCGGCACATTGATGGAGAACCCCAGCGAGTGCAGGAGTTCGGCCGTAGTCTGGAGGTGGGAGACGACTGCCTGGGACGAGCCCGCCTTCAGCAGCCAGTCGTCGAGGTAGGGGAAGACTGAAACCCCTGCCCGGCGCAGATGAGCTGCGACCACCGCCATCACTTTCGTGAACACCCGAGGGGCACTGGTAAGGCCAAAGGGGAGCACGGTGAACTGAAAATGCTCGAGGCCTACCGTGAACCGAAGGTAACGCCGGTGGGCCGGCAGGACGTGGATGTGGAAATAGGCGTCCTGCAAGTCCAACGCTACTAACCAGTCTCCAGGGTCGAGGGCAGTCAAGACCTGAGCTAGGGTGAGCATCTTGAACTTCTCCTTCCGGAGGAAGCGATTGACGTTCCGGAGGTCCAAGATAGGACGCATGTCCTCCTTGTCCTTTTTGGGCACCAGGAAGTAGTGGGAGCAGCAACCACGTCCTACTTCTGGGGTCGGAACATGCTCGACGGCCCTCTTGGCCAAGAGTGCCGTGACTTCCTTCTGCAGAAGTACCAAGTGATCCCCGGACATGCGGTGGAATTGAGGTGGCATGGCTGGGGGGGTGGTCTTGAAGGGGAGGGAGTAGCCCCTTCGGACAATGTCCAAGACCCACCTGTCCGAGGTGATGGGACGCCAGTGGTGAAGGTGATGGCGGACCCTGCCCTCTACTGGCGTGCTGTGCACCTGAAAGGAGGGACTAGGAGGGCTTGGAGGCCGCGGACGGGTTGGAGGTGGTGGCCTGACCCGCACGCTGGTTGCCCGAACCGCCACGGCGGTATCCACGTCCTCCGCCACGCGAAGACGCCTGCTGCGCGGGCCGGTGGCTGGGCTGCTGACGTGACTGGGCGCCCCTTCCGTGGCCACGATAGGGGCGAAAAGCAGAAGGTAGCGGAGGGCGTGTAGCAGAAAGGCCCAGGGACTTGGCAGTAGCCCGTGAGTCCTTAAAACGCTCCAACGCATGGTCTGCTTTGGAACCAAAAAGACCGACTCCATCAAAGGGCATGTCCATGAGAGTATTCTGGACATCCCCTGAAAAACCAGTGGTTCTCAGCCAGGCGTGGCGACGTAGCGCCACCGTCGTTGCAATAGACCTGCCCAGCGAGTCGGCGGTATCAAGGCCACATCGTATGGTGTATTTGGCCGCATCCCTTCCTTCCGCAATGGCGCGGGTAAGCAGTGTCTGGACCTCCTCAGAACACTGGGGCAAAACAGTCGCCACCGAATCCCACAAGGAGTGGGTATATCGGCCCAAAAGACAAGCAGTGTTGATGGACCGCAAGCCAGCACTGGAGGAAGAAAACCCTTCTTCCCAAATTGATCCAGGCATTTGGATTCCCTATCCGGAGGGGCGGTAGGGAAGGCGGTTTGGGAAGCGGAGGCTTGGACAACCAAGCTCTCAGGAGTGGGGTGGACAGAGAGAAACAAGGGGTCGCCCGGAGCTGGGCGATGGCGTCGGGACACGTTCCTATCCACAGGAGCCCCTGTGTTGGGCTTGGACCAGGCGCCCAAAGAACGTCAGTTAGTGCATCGTTAAACGGCAGCACAGTCTCCAAGGAGGAGGCTGCCGGCTGAAGCACTTCTGTCAAGAGATTAGTCTTGACCGTCACCGTAGGGAGTCGGAGATGTAAGGCTCCAGCTGCCCTACGCAACACCGTTGCAAAATTGGCTCCCTCCTCCGTAGCCACGGGAGGAGACAGCATGCCAGTGTCAGGGGAAGTATCTAGACCACTGGCATCCCCTAGTTCCTCTGCCCAGTCCTCATCATACTGACACTGCTGTGCCAGAGGGTCCTCAGACCCCTCCCAGTCCTCCTGGTCCTCCTCCGGTTCAAAATAAGGAGGAGGAGGGACATTTGGGACCCAAGGTCCCATCGGCGCCGGAACCGGCGTCGAGCGAGCGCCGGTCCGGCTCCATGTCCGGAGCCGGAGAGTACATGGGGACAACGCCGCCCGGAGCCCCGGGCGGCGTCAGGAACGGCACCGGAGACATCGACGCCGGCGGAGGCGTGGTCAGGTCGACCGGCGTCGATGGGGGTTGCGGCACCACCGGAGCCGGGATCGAGGCCGGGGCCGAAGCCGGGACCGAGGCTGGAGGCACGAGCGACGCCGGGACCGGAGTCGGCGGCGACGCAGGGGCAACCCCATCAGGGCCCGCGGGGCCCGAAGGCGCACGGAGGGACCTTGAGGCCCGAAGAGGCGGGCCATGGCCGACAGGAATTCCTGTACTTGGGCCGGATCCGCCCCCGAACCCGGGAAGGACGGGTATTGCGGGGGCGACTCCACAGGCATGTCCGGGGCCGCGGGGACGGTGCCGGGAGGGGACTCAGCCGAGTCGCGAGACCGGCGAGGCGAAGTCCTAGAGCGATGATGCTTTTTGGACTTCTTGTGCTTAGACTTACCGGACGACGAAGACTTGGATCCAGACGACCGGTGAGGACTCCGCGACTGATCCCTCGACCTCTCACGCGCCCGGGGCTTGGTGTGGCGCGGAGCCGACCGCCGGGCCTCGAGGAGCTTTCGAGACCGCTCTCGCAAAGCTTTCGGGTTGAGGGCCCGGCAGTCGGAACACGACTTCGTGTCGTGGCCTCGGCCGAGGCAGAAGAGACACTCCAGATGCAGATCTGTGATGGACATCATCCGAGCACAGGCGTCGCAACGTTTAAAGCCGGGCATCCCTACGACACCTTGGAGTCGATTCGAAAGAAACAGTGAAAAAATTCACCCAAAAAGTTAGTAAAAAAATGACTAGGGCACTGCTCTTCCCGGATCTGCGCTTGCTGACGCGGAAAAAGATGAACTGACGTCAGCGCGCAGGGGCGGCGTCTAAGTACTGCCCGCGACGTCATCCCGGCGATCACGACGACGGACGCGGAGCCGCACGACGCCGCCTACCGACGCGCAAGGGTACTGCTACGCAAAAAACTTTCCGGATCCAGCCTGACGCCTGGGGATATTCTAAGGTAAGGAATCTGTCACTAACGTGTCTCTTTCAGATGATAGCAAGCACTTCTGGGCCACAGTTTCCGGCATGAGATGTAAAAATCTGACAGTCTCCCCAATTTCTTGCCACATCACTAGTGAATCCTGGGAAGATCACTTTAGTAAGATCTATGTCCGCCCCCCCGCTAACGTAGACAGTTTTTCTGTAGACAATAGTAAGCTAATAGATGTTAGAATTACGGTAGAGGAGGTAGAAGAGGCCCTATTCCAAAGTACGGGCGTCAAAGCACGGGGCCCCGATGGAGTACCAATTGACTTACTAAAACTCAATCCCAAACTTTGGGCTCCAATTCTAACGAATGTGTTTAGCCAATTACCTCATACAGATATACTGGGGACTCTTGGCGCACCTCTATTATTGTCCCTATATCCAAGAAAGGCAACCGAGAAGACCCCAGTTGCTACAGGCCAATATCGTTAATTGATACAACCGTAAAAGTTCTGGGGCGTGTTATTTACAACAGGATCCAGGAGTGGGCACAAACAAAGTCGATTCTATATCCTGCCCAATATGGATTTAGAAGTAAGGTAGGGACAATTGAGCAATGTGCCAACTTGAACCTAATAATAGGTAAGTACACAGTCGTTAAGCGTGTGCCTCTATACATGGCATTTATGGATTTAAGAGCCGCTTTTGACTGTGTGAACCGGTCAAAACTATGGCATATGTTGATACTTAAGGGTCTGGATGTCCCCCTTCTTCACTTTCTTGCATTTCTTCATAGGGGTATGAGAGCGAAAGTCAGAATAAACAATAACAGGAATGTATCCAAGGGTATTGAGATTGGCAGGGGAGTTCAACAGGGTTAGTCCCACTCCTCTTTATACTATATATTAACGATCTCTACCCATTCCTATCTCCCATAACCAGCGATGTTCCATCTGTTCAAGGGAAACCCCTTCCTACACTTTTATATGCGGATGACGCAGTCTTAATGGCTCGGACCCCCAGGGCATTGCTTCTTCTAGTGTCAGCATTTATTGATTTTATGGCTAATCTAGATCTCTCAAAATCTCATGTTATGGCATGTGGGCCACATTGCATTCAATTGTCTTCCATGCAAGTAGGAAATAACTCTGTAACAAGTGTTAAGAACTTCCCTTACCTAGGAGTCATGTTTTCATCTCTGGAGCTTGGACACCGAACATCGCACACTGTAGAATTTAATTTTTGAAAGCAATTGGATCATTGCTTTCCCTTCCTCAACCTCGTGGTGGTGGGGGGGGGGGGGGGAGGAGGGGGGAGAGTTGAAAGCAATACTACAAATATATAATTCTCAATGTGTTCCAATTGCTACCTATGGTTCCGCCATTTGGGGGAGTGTGAACTGCGTATCCATACAATCTGAGGAAAATAGGTTCTGTAGGCGCCTGTTGGGTGTTCCACCTTCTTCCCCCCCATGTCATTTGCCACAAAGAGTTAAATTTGCTATATATATCCGATTTCATCAGAGTGAAACCATTGCTAATTTGGCTATCCATCTGGAGTAATGACCAGGCATTGCTCACAAAAGACATAATAAATGATTGCATCTCTTGCGATAATGGCCTTCAAATTCCGCGGCTGGCATATATTAAATCGGAATTTGGGAAACTCAGTATGGAGTGAGCTTTTACAACGAGAGATTCATGCCCTACCTTTAATAAAAAGGAAGTAGCTTCAGCTTTTTATAATCTAGCTTGTGAAAATCTTTTTAATAGTGTAGTAGGCAAACCACTGATAACCGCATACTTGTCCCAGAGCATTTCCGTGTTATCACCTGTTTATTTATAACAGTCTTGTGGGAGATGGGAGCGTTCCCTGCTATTTAGGGTTCGTGATGATACGGTAAAATATTTATTGTGTTTTCCTTCTGGGTACCAACCGAATCTTGCTGCTATCCCCTGCCCGTGCAATAATAAGTCAGGTCAAACCATGATACATTTTTACTGTTTTGTAAATTTTATGAATTATTTACAAGGTCATTTTTGCTTCCGCTTTTTAAAAGGACATATCCCGACATTAGACAGAGTGGAGCAATGTTCTCATCAATTTTTCATCTGTCGGATAGTGAAACATGTTTACATGTAGGCTCATTTTTAAGACATGCTGTGAGGGCACGCAGCACTTTATTATTATAATGACTTGCTGCTATTTTCTTGTTTTTAATTTTTGTTTTTAATATTTGGTGTTATGTACAGATATGTTTTATCTGATTTATATTAATGTGATAATGTACCTATGTGGACGTAATGATGATTGTTTTATATGCATGTACTTTTATTAAAGGGTGAACTTTCCGAATAAAGAAATTGAATTGATACTGGAGTATGTTTGGAATGGTGACAGACATTTCTCGTCTCAAGCCACTAAAAATTTAAGAAGTACGTCAAAGTCATCCAACTGTGTTTCCAACTCCATAAAAAAGCCATTGAAGAAAGAAGCTGGTGGCCAGTGCCTAAACTACAAAGTCACAGGACTCCTGACGTTTGCACCAAAATTTAGGCACCTTACAATATTCGGAAAGAGTTATCTATGGCACAAGACAATTCTGCTCTTGAGAGGAAATCAACTAGACATACCCTGTATGACATCTCATTTGATGCAAGCTGCTCATCAAACACATCAAGGAATAATCAAAGCACAACTGAGGCTCCTACAAAAAGTATGCTTTTCGGACCTTGATACCCCATGCAGAGATAACAGCGGCTGGCTGCTTGTCATGTCAGGTAGAGGGGCAACCAGATGCACCGACTCTTGTTTTGTCACAAGACACCCTAACAACTCCATGGACAAGGATGAGCACTGGCTTTGCCACTCTCCCAGGAAACCAAGATGTGCTTTTGATAGTCGATGACTTTAGCAAATACCCAGAAGTAGAGTTGTTGGAATCGATGGTTATACCCAAGCTGGAGAAGATGTTCACCGCTCATGGTCTCCCACAAAAGATCTGGACCAATAGGAGACCTCCCTTCCAAGGTCATAAATTGTCAGTGTACTAACATCAAATACAGGGAAATTACTCTGAGATGGCCTCAGAACAGAGAAGCTGAGAGATTTATGAGAACTTTGAATAAAGTTATCAGGAATGCTGAAATGGACAGTGACCACACTGAGTGGGTCATATTTAAGTTCCTTCAAATCTACAGAAACATACCACATGCTAGCTCTTAAGTGCCCCTCATCATCCTGATAGGTGGCTCTCAGCCAAGGGAAATCATTCTGAAACATCCCTCTTGGACTTGCCCTACCACCAATATTGATGCGATCAGTGACAGCAGGCACCACCACACTGAAGCAGCCAGCTACCACAGATATGAAAAACGGCGACCACTCATGGTGAATAAGCTAGTGTTGTTAAGGTTGCAACAGTGTGGAAGCAATTTGAGCCACTGCATTTGCAGATGTCTGGAGTAGAGGGGACAATGGTCACCACCACTGAGGGAAGTGCTAGCATCACCCTGAACATCTCTAATTTCAAATGAATCACTGAGCAAATGGCACAGAAAAATGTGCAGCCTAGATTCACTTTTGTCACTGAAAAGTTTTGGAACCAGGGAGCGGGAAAGTGTACCAACGAGCCAGCTGACACTGGTGGAGTTATTTAGTACCCCAACTGAGACACCATGGAGAGTGGTCACTCACACATTAGGAGACTGGGGTTAATCCTCCGGGACATGGTCACCCCTACTCACTAACGCCATATTCGCAGCCCTTGCAGCAGTATAAAAGATTATGTGCTTTAATTGACAGGTTGTAGTATGGTTTTTCTTAATAGACTCCGTCATCACTGTATTCCCCTTGGACCATCTTAATTTCATTTGCGTTATCTTTTGTTTAATCATTTTTTTGATTTTCAAGCTTAGCCTTTGCTGTGCATCTAGTTTATGGCATCTATCCGAATATTGGAAGGAATATTAGGTTTTCAATAGTTTGGAAGTGCCAGTGTTTCTCCCCCGTACCACTAGGGATGCCACATTTCCAAAAGAAAAATACTGGCCATATATTGTTGCTTTAAAAGTCTGCAGAGGCGTGGAGGGGGGTGATAATAAATAGGACTTTAAACAAAATCGTATATATTTATTTGTAACATTACTTTTTTGCTGTAGTTTCCTTCAATTATTAGCCAGGGAGGATTAAAGCACCTCTTGAACAAATTTAAAAGTCATTTCAATTTATGTATAATAACGACCAGAGGGTTGAGGCAATAGCAGTCCGCACCGGTCAATACAGTATATGGGAAGTAAATAATGGTGCAGGAAACCAGGGAGTACACCCCTCTCTACTCCTAGAATTGGAAAAAGTTCCAAACAAGCATAAAACGCAAAAAGGTTCCGCACTCAGCAATATAATGTATGGAGTTCAAAAATAGAGGACACAGGCTTTGTATGCACATCGAAGAACTTCCAATTCAATGTTGTTTCTTTTTTCAAAACGTTCTTTATTGGACTTTCTTATCAAGTTAAGTCGGTCAAATAAAATCCAGTAGCCGGCGCCTTTCGTCCCAAAAGGTCTTCTTCAGGGCTCCACAGTGTAAAAATGTATATCCAATCCCAGGCTTTCTTTTGATATAACTTAAGTCCTCAGGTCACACATTTTGTATAGTGTATATGTCTATTCCTGCGGCTTGGTAACCGATGGTCCGTCAATGCGTCTGCTTCAAAGTATTTCTATTTATGTTTGCTGTTCGAAGTGTGTACAAGAGGTAAAAATACTGGCTTAAAGTGATTATGCTTACTTTTGTACCGGCGGGACATCAAAATACCAGTGGTGCCGCTAGAAAACCAGTCACATGGCAACCCTACATACTGCAAGTGCATTTGGTTTATTCCCTGTGTTATCCTGCTTTTAATAAACGGTGCACGCCTACCAGAAGCAGTTGAGCCTGCAGTGTAAACCATAGTAAAATGTCTTGTTGTTTATGCAGCGCGGCCTGTGCAGGGCCTGAGGCCTAACACTACAGTGCTCTAAATAAATGGTAACGTTTCCTAGGCTGAAGTAGTAGACAATAAGGCAATTTTGAAAATACACAAAACATTCCATCAGCTTACACAAGAGAGGGGAAAAAAAAAGCATTTATTTTAAAGCCTGAGATTCAGGGTCCGTGTACTTATGAGATGTGAATATACAAAATATGCATTCAATACGCAAATGTGAACCATTACGCCCTAGAATGCATATTTAGCACTGTCAATGGATAAAAAAAGAATGACAAGATCCAAGATGGCGGCTTGGGGAGTATGTGTACTGGGCACTCCCTTTTAAACCCCAAGGCTTTTAAGACGATACGCAGAGTTTTGGATTGGTCGTTTGCTTCAGTCGGTGCCAGTGCAGCGCTTCAAAAACCATAATAATATGGACTTTGGACTATAACATTCCAATAGAGTTGTTTGGATTCACTTTATGAGTACCCTTATTTCAGTATCTAGACTGCTGAAAATGAACTATTGAGAGTGCTTCCACGTGATATGTACAATGAGTGTTTAGTTCAACAACTGAGAAAAAGTTAGCCATTTCTCTTTTGACTTGCAACTTTTCAGAAAACGCTCCAATGTGGTCCTTCTTCCCCTTTCCCATAGCACCTTCTTATCTGCCCAGTTATTCCCTCTATACAGATAGGAAGGCCAGCTGCTCAGGAATGGATTTCTGTTTTAGTCCTCTGGTGTTTTCGCGACAAATAAAAAGCACACATACATTAAGCAAATGGAAACTTGCCCAATCAATCTAAAAATCTTTATTTTGCAAGAGTGGAGCCAACGGCAATTTGGAAATAAATTAGCAGACACTGCACTTAAAGCAAATGCTGAGCAAAATAAAAAAACTTTACCACTTACAAAAAAACCCACAAGATTCTTTAGAATTCTCAGCTTTCAAGTTAAAATGAGTTATATACAGTTACTTCTTAAACAGGGATGAGATTCAGCCATTTATTCCAGTTCAATTCTGATGGGAATACTCTGCCAAGTTTTATTGTACAATCAATTGTGGGCTCGTAAAAAAGTAGTGTGTTCTGGTGCAGTTTTGGATTTTTAATTTCTTCTTCAATTATAGGCAAAGAGAAGAGGGATACCACTGCTGAAGACTTTTCAATGTAGCTTTTTTGACACATCCAATAACTTCTAACCCCTGTAAAATATAAGCAGAGATCTAAAAAGTATTTTATTTTTTCAGTATTCGAAACAACGTTTCCAATAATAGAACAACAAATGTTTGCACTGATAGAAATTACACATCACATACAAATATTATGCTTAAATAATAGCCCCTTCCTATCTCACAGTGCCCCTACCTAATGAATAAATAAAACATACAACAGTTTAAGTTAAAGAAATTTCAATTAGCTTGATCGTATCTAAAAGGAGCATATTAAGCATTTAGTATGGTACCTACCACGAGTGTGTGTGCGTGTTAAAGTTTCTGATGCGTATTCCATCTACCTGAAGACTAACACCTTGTCTTTAAGAAATGCTTAAAGACCTGTTTGGTTCCACATGATTAGCTCTATAATTTCAATCACAAAGGTGTTTGGGTAATTGTTCTGCCCAGAGAGACGATACCTTATAAGTGAATGAGCACTATACAATTTCTGTTAAATGTATAACTTGTCTTTCCTACCAAGAGGTGTTAGAGAAAGGGTGACTAGGCTCCAGTGCATAAATTAGGTCTCCAGTGTCTCTTTACATAGATGCCTCGACCACACATACTCTCTTTGATTTAGTGCATTGTGGTAGTGTTTAATCTTCATTCACTATTCTAGAGGTGGAAGGAGTGCCACATCAACTGCTGTGAGCTGCAGCAAGTTGCCATGTTCCTTTTGTATATACCAAGACTAGTCCTGCTGATTGACAATTCGTTCAAGGTGGACAATTTAACTGACAACGGATGCATCAATCATGAAGACATTTGTTCCTCTTGCAGCAGGTTTATCAATAATTGATGACACTGGAATCTCAGCTCCCATTTAATATATGTCATTTACAACTTCACCTAGAAAATGAAGTCAACTGATCCACCAGGAGGTGGAAAGTCAGAAAGGGAGGTTGGATTTGCCACTGGTAAAGTGGAAGTAATAGGAGAACTGAATGATCTGCGCCCTCTGTCTGAAAAAAGATGCCATCCTTCAAAGTGTACATGTAGCCTGATACACTGGAGGTACAGCTAAAGAGTAAAAATGATTTGGTGAAATTCAGTGAGAAGACCAGGTCAACAGGACACAGGTGTCTTGCGATGTTTCTCCATCATACCCAAATTCTTTCCTTTCATTAGCAAATGATCTAGCTGTGGGAATATTTTGTATGCCTGATCTCAGGAAGGCAGGTGCAGAAAAAAGGATCTTGTTGAAAAGTGCGGCGGTGATGAAAGGCAGAATTGAGATACAACTAAGCATTCAATCCACTATGAAGTAGTGGAGCTTTCAGAGACACTTCCCTGTTGGGAATATGTAATTAGGCACCCTGGAGATCCAAGCACTGTAACCAGTCCTCCAGGTCCAATGTCTGCAATATCAGAGACAATCTGAACGTCTTGAATGTTTCCAGTTTGAGAAATGTATTAAAAGATCTCAGATTCAAGTTTGGTTGCAAGTCCCCATCCTCCTAGGGCAGCAGAAAATATCTGACACAACATCCTTTTTTAATGTGGCTGCTAAGCATGGGGATAGCTCCTTTCAACACAAGATATCTCACTTCTTGTTGAAAATGCCAGAATGAGGGCTGAAGGAGAGGGTCAGATGTGAGCCTTTAAGAATGTCAGGAAATGTCCCTCTCTGAGGAACTGGAGGAGCTGCCAGTCACGAGCATGGTAAAATGGATAAACCATTGTCTCTTACAGTTGACATTGTACAGATAAAGTACAAGTTACTTACCTTCGGTAACGATGTATCTGGTAGAGACGATTCTAGCTGCAGATTCCTTAACGTAGAATTATCCCCAGGCGTGAGACTGGACCTGGAAAACTTTCTTTGCCCAGCATCTCTGCGCGCCGGGGGGCGGTACCACGTGACACCGCCCTGACGTTGTCCGCGGGCATGACGTCAGCGAGGTTACATAAGCCCCACCCCGGCGCGCTGACATCAGTTTTCTTCGGAGAACTTTTCCGCGCCACAACGCGGAGCCAACACAAACAAAACTGTGGAGATTATGGGAACAGTGTGCGAAAAATCAGTGAAAAGAGAAGAAAAGAGAGAAACGAAAGGTGAGGAACAGCACCAATTGGAAAAGTGCCAAGCACTAAGGTACCAAAAGCCATAGCAGCGAAAGCTATAGCAGGGAAAGAGCAGAGCACCACTCTGAGGAAAAACCTTGCAAGCGAAGGCGACATCCCCCCTGGAGGCAGAACACATGTGAAAAACGCTATAGCAGAAGAGAGAGAGAATCTGCAATCACAATCCACAACAGTGAAGGGGCAACAAGCCCGGAACAGAGGAGTAACAGCAATTCACCCCCAGACGACACCATCAAGGAGGGCCGTATCCCCTGAAAGGAGCGAAAGGGCCGAGGTACAAGCAAAAAAAAACCCAACGCAGAGAACTGCCAGGAATCTGAACCCTCAAGCAAGTAAAAGGGAGAAGATTAAAAGTAGGCCCCTACACTGGAGAAAAACCAGAGTGGAGGGATGCAGAAGCACACATGAACCAACCAACCTTGCATCATAAAGGAAGGGGTGGTACAAGCAAGTAGAACGAAGCACCCTGTCTGGGAGGAAACAAAGCAGACATCCACAGAAGACAAGCCACCCGGAGGGAGGCGAGGGCAGAAAAGCAAACGGAAGGTCCTCGCAGAACGGGGAGGAAGGGCGGGTCGTGAAGAAATCTGCGGCTAGAATCATCTCTACCAGATACATCGTTACCGAAGGTAAGTAACTTGTACATCTGATAGAGACTACTAGCCGCCGATTCCTTAACGTAGAATAGATACCCTAGCCATACCCAGAGGGGAGGAGGGCCTGCGAGAGAACCTCCCCAGTAGGAAGAAACACAGGTCCCGCGCAGGGGATGTGTCACAAGGACAAGAAGGGCAGCCCCGCCCTCACCAAGCAGAAGTAAGCAAGACGGAGGCGAAGGGAAAGCCAGGAGAACCCAAGCCCATCCAAGGTACAACCGCCAGAAAACCCCGTAGGGGCAGATAGCGCCAGAGGAGCACCAAGGAAGAAAAGAACCACCCCAAACTCTAGGGAGAAGAGGTAGAACTGGAGGCAGAGCCCGCTGTAGAAAAACACGGACACAGCGATAGACACCAAGGGCCACGGCGGTGGACCATAGCGAGCTGGCATGCGCAGCCTGCAACACCATGGAGCAGTGCACCCAGAACAAGCCAGGCGCAAGCGGAGGACAGCGGCCAGGGAAATCCAGAACAATCCCCAAAGGGGGGGCCGCGCTAAAGACACACACAGGCCCACGAAAAGAGGTGGGACCAGCCAGAAGAGAAAGAGGAGAGACACGGAGGACGGACCAGCCGGCAACCAGAACACAGGAAAGCCAGGAAGAAACCTAGCCCTCCCTGGAACACTAGACAGAGGACCAGGCCGAAACGCCGGACAGGAAGGCGGAACCGCCACAACATGTTGCCGTAGGCAGTATGCCAGGCTGGTCTAGCGATGTAGCGAACACTGAGAATGACAGACGCTGGAGCAGCGTAAGCTGTACCAAAACAAAAGGCAAAAGAAACCGCACCAGCGGTATACAGTGATGCCAGGAAGGGCAAGGAGCCTGAAAAAGGGCATCCACACCTTCCCAGCGCAGGACAGAGCTATGCAATAGCTACAAGTACCCCACATGGGACATAATACGTCCCAAGGAAAACATGGGAACACCTCTTAGGAAAAAAGTCAGCAGCAGAGGACAAGAACATAAAGGACCTGCGGGTAAACCACAGACGGCTTGCCAATGAGCCAGAAAAGACACAGAAGGCCCAACCTGAGGACCTATACGGGTTTACCAACCACCAAAAAACCACAAAGGGAAAAGGGGGCTGTACCAGCAGCCAACAGTACAGAGGGGCCAACCAAAGGACCCCAAAGGCACGCCAAACCACACGGAACACACAACGGGTCAATCAAAGCACTAGACCCCAGATAAAAGGTGGGATAACGCCTCCCATAAAGCACCAGAGGACCGACAAGCCAAACTTACGGAGGGGGAGGAGGTCGGAGCCCCGCAAGAAGCCGCTGAATGGCAGAGTCCGCATGGGTGTTAAACAAAAGAACCCCATCAAAGGGCAGGTCAACCAGACGCTCCCTAATATTCTCTGGAAAAACGCCATCCCTCAACCAAGCATGGCGACGGAGAGCTACTGAACTTGCCATAGCGCGGCCGAGAGCATCAGAAACATCTAAGGCCGAACGAAGAATAAACTCGGCCAATACCCGGCCGTCCAACACATGGGTCCGCAGATCAGCGCGGACACCGTCGGGGGAGGCACCGGACAGAAGGGACTCCACGGAATCCCACAGACTGGAAGTAGCCCTGGCCAACACACGAAGTGTGTTGAGCGCTCGCAAAGCAGCACTAGAGGAAGCGAAAATGTTACGCCCCCACGAATCCAACCACTGGGCCTTCCATGACGGAGGAAACAACACCACGGGCAAGGAAGGAAAAGCAGTCTGCAGAAGAGGGCCCTGAGTAGAAGGGTGGAGAGAAAGGCAGACTGGATCATGCAGAGCAGGGCGATGGCGATGCAGGAGCGGCTGAGGCACCGGATCACCCGTGGCAGGATGCCCCCAGGCCCCCAGAAGAGAAGTATGGAGCGAAGCCTCGAATGGAAGAAGCAGCTCCTGTCCACCAGAGCCCTGATGGAGAACCTCTAACAAATGGTCCGTAGGGAATGGGGTGCCGGGGTCGCCCATGAGCAAAATGCCAGCGGCCGTGGAAACGGCCCAGACAAAAGCTGCATTTGCCTCCGTAGGGCGTCGTGGGGGAGAGAGCAACTCCTCCGTGGGCGATGGCTGTAAACTAAGCCGGCCATCCCCAAGCCCAGCTGGAGGTAAAAACGGCCAGCCCCTGAACGGCGGAGGATCCACGGACGAGTGGGGGGCCTGAGGTGCCTCCGGGGAAGGCCGAGAGCGTGGGGATGGCGAAGAGCCCTCTCTGGAAGACGCCGGGGAAAAAGCAACGACGCGGCGTCCCGTCTCCGGGGAAGAGGAGACAAAAAGTTGACAAGCATCCGGAGAGGAGGGGACCTCTGGAGACGAGTCGACGACCCGACGCCGGCACGGCGCCGTGGAGTCCGCCACAGGTGCCGGTGCGACGTCGACTGGCGCCGGTGCTGTCACCGGGGACGCCGAGTCGACCCTCACCACCACTCGAGCCCCAGGAGAACGGGGCGGGGTTGGTGCCGGGGCAGCGAAAGAACGGGGCCGAAAAGGCGCCGACTCGACCTCCGACGAGGCAGCCGCCTGCACAGAGGGCCGAGAAAGACCCATGGAAGCGCCCCGGCCCTTAGCCAGCACCCGCGGCGCCGCCAGAGCCGACAGCCGTCGGCGCCTGAGCGGCGTTGGCCGGCCTCCGGGAAGGCCGCAGCCTGCCCAGAGGACCGAGGGGAACTCTGGGACGAACCGCGAGTCCCGGCGACCTCCTGCGACACCACAGGGACCCCCCTCAGGGGTTTGCGGCGAGGCAGAGGCGCCGTGGGCCGAAGAGGGGAACCCCGTAGGGCCGCACTTCGACGACACCACACCCCCAAAACCTGGGGCCGGAGCCGCCGGCGACTCCGCAGAAGGCCCTGCACGTGGCAAGGGATCCGCGGACATCTCAGGAAGAGGGGGAGGGGCCAAGGAAGCCTGCAGAGCCGCAGCATAGGCCTCCATTTGGGCCCTCGTCGCCCCAACGCCAGGAAACGGCAGGTAGGGTGGCGACGAACGAGGCCGCATGTCCAGAGGAGAACCTGCGCCCTCCCCAGAACGGGGACCAGGCCTCGGGGACAAGCTATAAGACTTACCGGCGGGCGAGCCCTCGGTGAAGGACGATGTCGGAAGCGGAACCGGCGGTTCTTGGACCCTTCCGCGGGGGACGGACGCGGTGACGACACCGATCTGGACAGGCGGGCTGAAAGGAGCTTCATCCGGCGCTCCCGCCGGGACTTCGGCTTCAGATGCTGGCAAGCGTCGCAGTCCGCAGAGTCATGGTGCTCGCCCAAACACCACATGCAAATAGGGTGAGGGTCCGTCGCCGACATCTGACGCGCACAAGAGCACGTCTTGAAGCCCGAAGGCATTCGCACACTGTTCCACAACGCAAAAGCGTGAAAATAAGGCCTGAAAACAGGCCAGGAACACGATTCCGGATCCGCGTTGCACACGGAAAAGAAGGAAACCGATGTCAGCGCGCCGGGGTGGGGCTTATGTGACCTCGCTGACGTCACGCCCGCGGACAACGTCAGGGCAGAGTCGCGTGGTACCGCTCCCCGGCGCGCAGAGATGCTGGGCAAAGAAAGTTTTCCGGGTCCAGTCTCACGCCTGGGGATAATTCTACGTTAAGGAATCTGCGGCTAGTAGTCTATCAGATCTATGGATACCAATGGTTTAAATATGAAAAGGTGTCAGTGTTCACAGCCTATTTCCTCTCAGCTTTTCTAAATTATTGTCAATGTGTTCCCCACTGCTAATGAGAGTGAGAAGAAAATAAAAAAAAAAGTGGTGTGCAAGCGTAAAGTTCACTGTGGAAGTGGTTTGGACCCTCTTCTGCCTATGTCATCATAGTATTGTGGCTGCTGAGACTGCAGCAACAATCCCTAATGCTTAAAATAAAACTAGTCACTAGCCTCTGGTAACGCTATTTCTGGTGGAGACTCTAAATGTTGATTCCTCATCTTTAGAATATTCCCCAGGAATCGGACTGGATCCCGAAGTTTTCACAGCAGTGCTCTTGCGTGCCGCTAGGAGGTGCTGCGCAACACCGTGGCAGGCCTTGTTTCACTCCAGAAGTGACAGACTGAAGTTGCATGTAAGTCCACCCCTCTGCACCAATGTCAGTTTCTTGAGTAGACTCTTTCCTCACCATTAGATGTGAAGCACAAAACAATTGTTGGTACCAGTGTGCAGATCTCTAATTTGGGACCGTTTTTAGATGGTAAAATGAGGCTATTCCACAGAACGGGGAGGTGGGAGGGCAGTGAGGAATCTGCGGTTTGATAGAGTATCCACCAGAAAGATCGTTACCAAACGTAAGTAACTGGCTCCTCCAATGGATACTACCAACTGCAAATTCTGCTTGTTTAGAATAGATACCATACCAGTAACTCCAAAAGGTGGAGGGTCTGTAGAGTGGACTCAGACCAAAATGTCCTGCAAAACCGAATGGGCAAAATGCCCTTACCATCGGACCTTGCTGTCAAGGCAACAGTGCTTCCTCAACAGACATGTCACGGCCTGGTAGATGTCAAGAACAGGCATTCCACGTGACGACGTAGTGGTAGCAGCCTTGGCCCTGGTGGAAAGAGCCCTCAGACCTTCTGGGGATTGCTTCTTGGCCAATATGTAGCAGATCCGGACGCAGGTAACCATCTACCTCGAAAGAATCCTTTTCTGCACCACCATACCCTTCTTAGCCCCAGAGAGCCCCACAAAAAGCTGACTGTTCAAACAATGGTCTTTGGTGTGGTCAAATATGAAAGCTCAAGGCTCTTTTGGCATCAAAGGGTGAGGCAGAGTCAAGAACGCTGGAAGAGTGATGGATTGTTCAACGTGAAAAGGAATTGACTTTTGGCAAAAAGGTCGCCTTGGTCCTCATCACCAGTTAGTCTAGAAAAACGTGGTCAGGGTCGAGAGAGCCTGAAGCTCACTCATGCGTTGAGCTGAAGTAATTGTGATGAGGAAAACAGTCTTCAGAGTCAGAAGATGCAGTGAGTTGCTGTACCTTGGCTGGAAGGGAGTACACATTAGGAAAGCTGGGACCAAACTTGAATTCCACTAACGCATCACAAAGAATTTGGGGGAAACATATCTGTCAACCCTATTATGAACCTCATCAAAGCAGGCGATTTAAACAGAGACAGATGATCTGGTAAATGCAAAAAAGACTGAAATGGCCAACAAATTACCTTTAATGGTGTCCACCTTAAGTCCTTGCTGGGCCTGAGATAACACAAATGATAGAGCAGACAGTTTGGCTTGTAACTGGTCTGTATTGTGGACTCCACACCAGACCACAAATTTGTTCCAGCACCCATTGTAGATGGACTTGTAGAGGGATGCCAGGCAGCAAAGTCGAAATCCACAACTTCGAGTGGTAGATCGAAAGTAGTTAACTGCAGATGCCCAATTTCCACATATGGAGGTCAGGTGTTCATGCCAGAAGTACCGGTTCCTGCACTCTCCTGGCCCCATCAGGAGCCACTAGGGTGACTTGGACCTGGTAATTCCTTAACTTCTTTAGAAAGCAGGGCAGGAGAGGCAGAAGCAGTGGCAGAAGAGTGTACAGAAGTCTATAGCTCCACTCTAGCCTGAATGTGTCTGCCAGAGAGTGAGTGTTCTCGGAAACTCCAACGTGCAGATGTTTTGACACTGTATGTTCTCAAAGATGGCAAAAAGATCCGGCCAGGGACTTCCTCCCTGTCAGAAAATGTACTGCACCACTTAGGGTTGCAACCCCATTCGTAATCTGCCAGGCATGCCCAACCCCACACGGCCCCGCTTGTTGCAGTACATGGTGGTAGTGCTGTCTGAGAAACTGCACCGACCTTCCTTTGATGGATGGCAAGAAGACCTTCAATGATGGACAGATGGCCCGCAACTTCAACAGATTTATGCGGAGCCCAGTTTTCATCAGAGACCAAAGTTCCCTAATCTCTACCTCTCCCAGATGTCCTCCCCAACCCAGCAGGGATGCATCAGTCACTCCTGTCAGCTTTGGGTGGGGAAGGGAGAGAGATTTGCTGCTATTCAGGTTGTGGTCTAGCAGCCACCACTGCAGGCCTTGCGCAGTCTCCTCTGCAACCTGGATGACATCCGACAGGTTTCCTTGGTGCTGGGCTCACTGAGATCCCACTGCAGAGCTTGCATACGTCACTGGCGAAGTGGACAAACAGGATGTATGAGGCCAGCAGATTAGGAAGCCTCAGAGCTGCTGTCACTGAGATCCAGGACTAAGACTGAAACATCAGGATCATAGCCCAAATGTCCTGGACTCCCTGAGAGGGAGAAAAACCCAAAAGTGCACAATGTCCAGAAGAGCTCCGATATAAGAAAGCCTGTGTGGAGGAGTCAGGTGTGACCATCGGCTTGTTGATCGAGAAACCCCAAAGATGTCATATAGAGGTGATCAATGAGTGACTGTGGCGAGCCCGCCTTCAAAAGCCAGTCGTCCGGGTAGGGGAAAACTGGAATCTCCAAACTCAAAAGAAATGTGGCAAACACCGCCATCACTTTTGTGAACACCTGAGGAGCATTTGTAAGGCCAAAGAGGAGCCCGAATGCTGAAAATTATCTTGGCTGACCTTCAAACACAGGTGACGTCTGTTGGACTGGAGGACAGGCACAAGAAAGTATGTGTCCTACAGATCCAAGGCAATAACCAAATCGCCCAGATCCAAGGGAGACAAAATTTGGGCCAGAGTGAACATTTTGAATTTGTCCTTCTGAAGGAAAGCATTCAGAGGGTGAAATCTAAAATAGGGCGAAGGACTTTATCCTTCTTTGGCACAGGAAAATAGCAGGAGTAACATCCCATCCCTACTTCTGAGGCATGCACTCTCAATTGCTCCTTTGGCCAGTAGAGCCTGTACCTCTTGCAGCAAGATGGAAAGGTTCTCCTCTGAAAGCCGCTCTGATGTGGGTCAAAGTTGAGGTGAGTCGTAATGGAAAGGCAATGCCCTGCTGGACAATCTGGAGGACATATCTGTTGGATGTGATCGCCTGCCATCTAGGAAGAATAGGTCTGAACCTACCCCCCACAGAATGACTGTGTGCCGCTACGCAAACTAAAGATGCTTGGAGACTAATGCCAGAGCAGAGGCCTGAGTGGATGAAGTGGTGCCCCTAGTGACTTTCATGATGTCTGCTTGATCACCGTCCCTGGCCACAAAATACTGTGGAGACTGCTGTGATGGTGGTGGGGGGCCTGGCAGGGCCCATACACCAGGCTTCTGGAGTAGTCTCAAACGGTCAAAACCCCTGAGGAAACTGTAGGGCTGGGGGAAGGGGGTGGCCCAAGGAACACATTGTGACTCTTATTTCTTCAAGGTATAAAACTTGTGAATAAAGACACTGTTGCACTCCAAAGTGTAGAAATGGGTTGATTATAATTATTCACTGTACGTACACTCACTTTCAAGAAAGCACCGTCTGCGACAGCGTTTGTGTAACTGGATTTCATGCTAGATATGGATCACCTTTAAGGACATATTCCCCTGAAGAGCTAGTTCCAAAATGCATTGGGATTCTCAATAAATGCATAAAGATGAACAATGGTAGTGTGATTGACTAACACTATCAATTTGAAGATTTAAATTGAAATAAATGAAGTTTGGTAACCGACATTATTGACTACGTCGCTACTACTAACCCAAGAGGATATAAAGAGAAAACATATCATTTGAATTTCACATTTGAAGTGCTAAGTGGGGACGTTATTCCCTTCAGGAAAGCGCAGCTGCTATTCATCTTATTTCTTCAAAGCATTGAGGGCAGAATCAGCCTTTTCGCCAAAAAGGTGGGGACCCATGAAAAAGCCATACTATTTCAGACGCATGCACGTTTCCAGAATAGCATTGGGGCACCACACTAGTATCCATCATGTGCCTCAAGCACATGATGGATACTAGTCAATAACATTTAGACCAGCCCTATTCACATATTGTGCTGCATCCCAGCAGTCCTGAATGGTTTGAGCCAAGGGTGCCTGAAACTCCTTCGGGATCTCCGGCAAAATCTCACCTGCCATGACCCAGAGGGCATGAATAGAACACTCTAAGAAGCATATTGCATTGACTGACCTCAACGACAAGCTGGTGGAAGAGAACATTCACTGTCCAAACGCCTCATTCCTTTTCTACTCCCTGTCAGGAGGGGTTGTGTATCATTGACTTTACTGGTGGAAGCTTGGACAACCAAGCTCTGAGGAGCCTGGTGCTGCATAGGAAAGTCTGGATCCCCAGGCGCTGGCACGTGGCGCCTGGCCACCTTCCTGTTCACCAGTGGTAAAGAGCAAGGCTTCATCCAACTGGTCATAAGGGCATCAGTCATGGCTCATTAAATGGAAGAAAGGGCTCTGATGGGACCTGGGAGCAAATCCTCAGTAAGGACATTTGTCTTGATTTCAACTGAAGGCATCTGTAAGTCTGTTAGACCTGGTATCATTGGCGTGAGTCTCACTTCCATTTTTTTCTGATTGCCTCCTCTGTTTTTGATCTGTTTGCTGGTTTTAGATGCTTTGGGCACTGTGCCACTGCTATTCAGTGCCACAGTGCAAGTGCTCCCTATGGTAAATTGATGCATTGATTAGTGACTCCATGATTGGATCATTTGATTTACTTGTCAGACCCTAGTATAGTGCACCATGTGTGCCCAGGGGCTTGTAAATCAAATGCTGCTGGTGGGCTTGCAGCACTGGTTGTGCCACCCACAGAAGCAGCTTGTAAAGTGTGTCTCAGGCCTGCCATTGCAGAGCCTGTGTGCAGTCTGTCTGCCATGTCGACTTGGTAAGTGCACCCACTTACCAGTCCCTAAACCTTCCCTTTTCTGCATATTAGTCACCCCTAAGGTAGGCCCTAGGGCAGGGTGCATTGTAAGTAAAAGGTAGGACCTGCCCTGATGTGTGTGGCATGTCCTAATAGTGAATTACAGCCATTTTCGTTTTTCACTATTGCAAGGCTACCTGTTCCCCACAGGCCAGAATGGGCAATTAGATTATTACATCTTATAATCCTAACTGACTCAGGGAACCAGGTAGAAATTCGAGTTTAGTATGCCTGAACTCAGAATGATAAAATACATCTTTTAGTGAAGTTGGTTTTAACATTCTGTGTTTGAAAATACCACTTTTAGAAAGTGGGTATTTTCTTGCCTAACTATCCAAGCCTGCCTCTGCTAGGTTGTGTATTCCTTGTCTGGAGTTTGAGTGACAGGGGCTGGGGGCTGCCAGGAGACAGGGTGAGTCAGCACAGGGCTGAATAGAGAGATCTGCATGCAGATAGGAGGGAGGAGTTGCACCTGGGACCTGAATAGGGCTGTGCCTTCCCTCCACAATGCTGGCTCCACCTCCTGTGGTGTGTCTGATGTCCCTGGCCTACACTGTGAAAGGAAAGAAGGAGTCTTGACCACAAAGTGCTCCAAGACTGACCAGAACTGGTTTTGACTAGGCAAAGGCCTCTCTGCCTTCAGAGAACAAAGAGAAAAGTAGTATAAATATTGGGACCCAGACCCAAGAACTTTAGATCACTTCTGGAACAACAAGACGACCCTTTTGCCAAGGAGAAGAACCAAGGAAGCTGCAGGAGTTGGACTGCCCCTCTGCCAAGTGTGCTGTTTGCTGGGTTGGCCTGCAGTGGTTTCTTCATTGCCAAGGAAAGGAGAAGGAACTTTTAAAGAACTTTCATCATCTTGCAGAATATTACTCCAAGGGCTTGATTTGAGCTTGCCTCCTGACCGAAGTCTCAGGGATACCAGACTTCACCCCCTTCTGTTTGCCTGCATCTGGAACTTGCTGTTCTGGTGCTACAGAAGGAATTTGCAACACCGACGCCGGCGAGCGACGCCGGCGAGCGACGCCGTCTCCTGCATCGAAGCCGTGAGCGCTGCTCCGACTTGCAACGAAGACTCGACGCCGACCGCCGTGCCACCTCGACGCCAGCGAGCGACATCGTAAGCCTGCTATAGCCGTGAGCGCTGCTCCGACTTACGACGCTGGCCCGACACCTGCTGCTGTGCCGCATCGACTCCGAAGCTGACATCATCGCGGAGCCGATCGTCGACGTGGGTGGTCAAGAATTTATCGACATCGTGACATCGTACGGAACCGTGGCCTCGGCGCCATCGTGACGTCACCTCCTCTCCGGTCCGGAACCGACGCCTCCCCTGCCTGCGCAAGCATCCAGGTCACGACGCATCCTCTCCTCCGAAGCAAGGAACCGACGCCGCACCTCCCCGACGCCGTGAGCTGTCTTTGTTTTCGCTTTTCCAAGGTACTGTTCTTTGTGGGTCTGTTTTGACTCCGGACCCGACGCTGCGCACCTCGCGGTCGGCGCCGTACTTTGGGATTTCTTTGACCTCGACGTCGTGATAACTCCAGTTGGGGTTATTTGTTGCTAAAGACTGCTTTTAAGTGAAGAACCTATTTTTAAACCATTTCTACCATCTTGAAGTATTATTGATTACAGTATTGTGGATTTTTGTCGTTTGTGGTCTTGTGATAAATCTATATAAAGAATACTTATTTTTATAAAACCTGTGTGGTGTCCATCTGTAGTGTTTTCACTGTATTACTGTATGTGTTCACAAATGCTTAACACACTGCCTCTTAGATAAGCCTGCCTGCTCGTGCCAAGCTACCAAGGGGGTGAGCAGGGGTTATCCAGGTGTGTAATCCCCTTTCCCTGACTTAGAAGCAAGGGTCCCTATTTGGACAAAGGTGCATACCATTGCCAACTAGAGACCCCCAGTTCTAACAAAGAACAAGATCTCTGTTGCACATTTAATCACTATGGCAAATGAAGCACTCTCCTCCACTGGGAGTCCAAGGGGTGAAACCAACCCAGTTTCAAGGGAGGTATCCAGTCCACCGGCCTTCTGCAAGTCCATGTATGTATAATCATCATAATAGTGGGGATAAATCATCCCGGTCGTCATTATCAAGTTGAACAGAATCTCAGCCAAAAAGATTATGAAGCCTCTAGTCTAAAGAAAGCCTTGCGAAAAGAGGAAGTGTTTTGTCTGAATCAAGCATATGGGGACTGGGTACGCTGGAGTGTAGTGAAAGTGTGACCTTGGTCGGAGTCACAGTGGATTTGGCTTTAGGCTGAACACCAGAGTAAGCAGAGGCTCGACCTCCAGTGTCATCGAGACTGGTGTTGATGGAGAAAGGACTAGCTCAGATCTTGAAGCCAGAATGGAAGACTGCACTGGATTTGGTGAAGAACCTAAAGAAGGCTCTAGGGGCACAGATGTCATCGAGCGTGGAACCACCAATGGTAACACGACTGGAGGCCAGAGTGTATTTTAGGGGCCCAAAGGCGCAACAAAAAAAAAAGCATGAAGAGTGCCAAATTTACGCAGCATGGCCTCCTTAAAAGCTCCGACCTGATGCATTGTCACAAATGGCCCAGAAAAGCTGGGGTGCAACACGACCAGTTTACAGATTTGCTCCACAACCAGGGATTGGGAGCAAGATTGATTGGCACCTTGACACCCGACCAACTTTTTTTTGGACAGACAGTGATGGGATGGGGTTGAGTCAGCTTTGACTTCTTTTGCTTCTGCTTGGATTTAAAAACTTTGACCTACTAGACAACCTTGATTGCGAAGAGGACCTGTCACAAGAGCAGTCTCGAGAGCTGGAACGAGACTGTGCCCTCAAACAGGAGTAGGAGTTAAGTGAGGTCTGTGACTTCTTTCGATGTTTGGAGACATACAGCTTCACTTCATGGCCACAGATCGCCTTCAGGTGCATGAGGGCACATTCTCCGCATAACTTGGAGTCATACCCTCAGCCCAAATACCAGAGGCACACCTGGTGCGGGTCCATCAGCGTCATCTCCCTCCTACAGTCAAAGCACATTTTGAACTTTGTAGTCTTCGATGGGGTCATTGTTCCATTGCACAATGAAAAAGATTTTGGAATGAATTTGTCAACCGATGAGAAGGGAGCGGAGCTCTAGATCTACGATTGAAGGTGCGGAAAGAAAGGAACTGAAGTCGGCGCTCAATAGTGGTGCTGATGTGCAGCTCCTCTCCACTTCCACAGCAGAATGAGGCGTACATTGATTCTCGCGGCGCCACTGAGCCGAATGCAGGAATGCTGTGTGAATATTCCATATCCAGTCTGGCACATGGGGAATATTTTAAAGGTGAGGAATCTACAGTTAAAAGTATCCATCAGAATTGGGTCTCTTAAAAACAAAAAAATGCCAATTACTTTGGGAATGGCCTAGAAAAGGAAGACAGTCCCAATTCTTTGGTAGTCACTGTCATCTGCCTAAATATTTTTTAAAGTTTTTTGTTCACCTTGTCCTCCTCAACAAGGTGCTTACAAAAGAATCCCCCAATAAAGTAGGAGAGTCCAATAGAGAGTTTTAGTTATATTAGTAGTTACTTTGGTAAATGAAAACATGAGGGAAAGCCTCGGCATACCTGCATCACCTCAAAATGAGATCTTGTACAAGTCTTCAAGACACAAATATGAAGTACTCCGTAAGAAATTAAACGATTCTAATTGAGTCATTCCATTAAAAATGTCTCCACAAAATTGGTTGTGATCAAGAGGATACTCTTTACTTTCTTCATATAATGTGAAATGCGAATGCAGCCAACGCGTTTCGCCCCGTAGACACAGGGACTTCTTCAGGACTGACAAAATATGTAAAACATAATAAACAGTTAAGATCACACATACTAAATCTTTATTATCCTAAAACTCTTTAAAAATGTAGTTACCTGACAAATAAATGACACAAGACAGCCACAGGTCATGTGCCCCTAAATTAAAAAACATACGCTATATATGTACATGATATATTCAAACACAGATCACTGCAAACTAAACACAAGTTTCATATTGGCATCCTCTTTGTGCATTTCACAATATATGAAGAAAATAAAGAGTATCATCTTGATCACAACCAATTTTTTGGAGACGTTTTTACACAGTGGTGTTGCCAGCACCTTGTTACCTTGTCTCCTTCAAATTGCTTTATTTAAACTATGGCATCCTTTGATGATGACCAGGAAGAGGTGGCAAAGGATTTATTTGGTTCTTCTTCCAAAGCATTCAAAATAGATCACACATCTAAGAGGCCCTCCAATCAGGGTTTGAAGAATAAATGTACTAGACTGGAGAAATTAAAAAGCAAGAACTGTCTAAATGGTAGGATGGCATAATGCTAAATAAAAAAAATGGAAAAAAAGAAAGCCCCTAGGGGACTACATATTCTGACCTCCCCCAATTCGATGATCTAGATAGTGATTTATTACAGCAATAGTAGGAAAACATATATAATAGTTTGGCTGTTATGATGAACATTCTAATTAAACATGCTGTTAGTAAATCAACCAAACTTAGAGAAGAGATTAAGAAGTTGGAAAAAGAAGTCGAAGAACAGAATTTAAAAAAAGGCTACAGAAAAAGAATTATGCTATTCTTAAAATTAAGATTCAGAAACATCAAGAACTTGTCAAAGAAAGGAAGATGCAAAAGATATCTAGAGATGACAGAGGTTATAGTAGTGGCAGGGTGTTCCCATTTTTTCAAATAAATTAGATCAGCCCATTGCCACCCAGAAATATATACAAGGAGATAATTTAATAAGACAAATTAGTGAAGGTAGCAGCTCGGAAATGTCATCAATAGATGAATCTGTACCAACTACATCCAGTACCAGTGGCTTTAATCCAACAGACTCAACCGTTTTAGAGGAACTGAAAAGATTTCGGACGAGTTTCAAACAGAACCTCACCCACACAAAGGCTGGAAAAGAAAGAACAGACTCCAACATAGGAGTAAGAACGAGGAACTAGCTATAAAAAAAGACAATAGCTGGCCTCATCACTGCTGTAGAGGTTACTAATTTAGAGAATACGGTTGATATGGTAGTCAATTTGTCAGAATACACATTGAGTCAGGAAAAAATCGATGTGTTGAATAAAAGTTCAAGTTTTGCCCTACTAGCAAATGGGTTTTTTGGGATGTGCATGTTGATTTATACAAATTTGTTAGACTCTTGAAACTTGATTTTTGTTCCTATTTACTGACAGAAAATCTATGATGTGAATAAAACAGTACCAAGTCTAATATGACTATCTCTGATCTTCAGGATGTTCATTGTCTTCTATCCCTAGACCATGAGTATGGTGGTAATATAATTGAATTGTCGTGGGAATTGAATATTTTACTAGACCTCCAATGTGACAGTGGTTTGAAACCTCGATCGAAATGTATTCCACGGAACATTCACTTTCAAGGATTAGAATTATTTGCAAAACGGGTTATGTATGATCTTTAGAAACAGGAATATAAAGAGCTCTCGTCGAATCACGTTAGATCCAAGTCTGAAAATCTAACTAAGGATGAATTTAGAGCTGCCCAAAAATTAAGGGCAGAGGAATCAAAAAGGATTCGTGAGGCTGGCAAACGTGGTAATGTCATAATTATGAATGGTGTGGATTATTATAATGAAGTTTTATGACAGCTTAAACAAACAGTGTGTTATCAAATGTTACAACATAACACTATTGCACAAACCTCTTCTGCTTTCAACATTCGTTTGAACCATTGCCATGAAACTTGTCTTCTTTCTGACTCAGAATATAGATATCTTAAGGTTCTTTCAGATACCTTTGTCTGTATATGCTTCCAACGATACATAAAACAGCAGCGTTTACTCCTGGCCAACCGATAATATTGTGAATAAAGTCACCCACCGAACATGTGTCTGAATTTTCAGATGTATTTTTGAAACCTTTTGTTTACGAATTTACCATCTTATATTCGTGATACTACTGATATGTTAAGTAAAAATTAGGATGTTATCTGGGACTCAGAATAGAAGAGTTTTGTGACAGACGTAGAGAGTCTACTCCTTCATTAAGAGGGAGTTTGGTATGATGGCTTTGGCTCACTTTCTATCAACACACCGTGCTAACTTCTTGGAACATACTAATATGCTTTTGAGATGACAGAAATATTCTAACCAATAATTTCTTTCTTTATGAGGGACAGTAGTTCCACCAGAAGCAAGGGACTGCTCCCTCTTATGCCAACCTATTTATGGGTTGGTTTGAGGGGGCATCCCTGGTCCAGCAAAGCCTCAGAGTGGACCCCATATATACATTTCTGGGGTAGATATATTGAGAACATTAATATTATTTGGACTGGTATGCATTCACAAATGATGGCATACCATGAATATTTGAACAATACCAGCTGTAATGTGACATTGACTAAGACATTTTCACAAGACAGAAATATTTTTTGATTTACTTCTTTACATTAATGGTAACAGAATACAGAGTTCTCTATTAAGGAAATCTAAAAATAGTATTTTAACAGATGCTAGTGCCCATCCAATGAATAATATTAAAGTTATCCCATATGGAGAGATGCTCCGTGTTCGGAGAAGAGACAGAATGTGAAATTAACCTTAATTTGACCATCAATAGGATGATACAATGGGGGTACAACCCTTTAACTTTACAGAAAACCAAACAGAGGGCTAAAACAATCCCTAGACTGAATCTCATAAAAAATTAAAAGAAAGAGAAAAATGCAAATTGTTTGACAGTAAGAACAGTCAACAGGTATATAAAATTCTTAACAAACTCGGAGACCTTTTATCAACTGTATGGGGGTTGGAAATTATACAAACCAAGCAACCCTTGGTTACATATAAAAGGGAACGTACTATCAAGGAGTTCATTAGTCCTAGTTATACCCCTCCTTTGAACAAAAATAGGAACACATAATTGTCAGATTGACCACTACGTTTTTACACATGTATGACTTGCTGCTCTGTGCGTATGTTGGGTATTAATGAACAAGTTACTTACCTTTAAATGCCTTATATGGTAGAGGCAATATCTAGCCGCAGATTCCTCATCTTTGAATTTCCCCAGGCGTCAGACTGGATCTGGAAAAATTTTCATGAGCTGTACCCATGAGCGCCAGTTAGTGCCATCAATCAGCTCCGCGTGGCGTTGGCATCTGCGTTGGAAGTGACGTCCGCGTCACCTATATAGGCGCCACCTCGGCACGCTGACGTCTGTTACTATTCACGACTTTCCAGGCCAGAAGCGCAGAGCTATGAAGTGCACTGACACAGGTGTATTCAAATTAGGGACCTGAATGGGATCAGCCCTGAAGGAGGCTGGCTCAGTATATGGTGAACACCTATTGGTGATGCACCCTGCACTGAGTCCAGGCAACCATTAGTGATCGTGTAAGTGGTCCCTGATAACCAAAGCTCTTAATGGGTAGCTGTGGAAAGCAGCTAAAGCTTATCCGGGAGGATGTAAAGCAGGTGCATTTACCACACAAGTCAGTCAGCTCTGCTTACAGAAGAAAGAATAACACCAGTGTTAGAAAAATACAGCAGTATTTATTACACACCAACACTAAACTACTTTGGTATATCTCCTACCCAGAGATATCAATACACAACAAATACAGCACCAGACAGGTGAGTAAAGCACATAAAACACATGGGGCCCTATGGGGGGGGGGGGGCAAACCATATATTAGAAAATGGAATGTGAGGAATGCAAGACTACCAGCCAAGGTCTGCAGTACAGGGGAAGCACAGAACCACCAAAGGTAAGTAACTAGGAGTCCCTAGGCGCCCGGGTGCAGAGGTGATACCCTGCGTTACCTGTTGGAACCAGGGAGGGAGGAGAGCACCCCCACCCATGGATAGCCAGAGAAGCAGGATACCTACACCAGAGAGCCAAGGTGCATATGTGCGAAGTGTTGTCGGAACCGCCCATTGAAGTCAATGGGGAACCTCAGCTGTCTAGTTGCGACAGTGACCCATTGACAAGGTTGGAAGAATCCAGGCATGGATCCCGGACGAGGAGTACCTGTGGAGAGAGGAGACAGAGTCCAAGCCACCCGGAGTCATCCAAGGGGAGCAGGAGCACGATTCTAGCCCTCCTCGGGGGTACATCACAGTAGGATGGATGCCTTGAAGATGCAGTTTTGGAGTCCAGGTGATGCTATAGGATCACAGGAGCCGTCCACGAGCTGTCACACGCTGTAGGAGGCTGGCTTAATATATGGTGCACACTTATTTAAGTGAAGCACCTTGTGCTAATCCAGGCAACCCTTAGTGTGATTTTAGTGGTCTTAGGTAACCATAGAAAGCTCTTAAAATGGTAGCTGTGGAGAGAAGCTTTCAGGCTTATCTTGAAGGAGGGTTAAAGCAGCTTATTTTATCAGTTTAATCATGTAGTGTAGGTTAAACGAAAAAGAACCAGACAGGGTATATAAAAAAATGCCTATTTATTACACAACACTCACTAACACATTGGTATATCTCCTACCCGGAGATATAAACAAAAATACACAGCAATACTTCAATTGCAGATAGCACAAAATGCAGTAGTCTCCGGGGGGGGGACCAAACCATATACTAAGAAAGTGAAATGCGAACTGCAACCGAGGTTGGGACTTGGACCAGGAGACTCAGAGAAGCTGGGGACACAATGAACCACCCAAGGTAAGTACCCAGGAAACCCACGGAGGCTGTGTGCAGAGTGGAAAAACAGCTGCGTGTCCAATAGAAGTCGGCAGGGAAGTCGTGGTTGCAGTGTTCAAGAAGTGCCATTCCCAGTGGACCCTGAAGAAACCCCGTAGAAGGCAGAAGGTTGGAGAGTCACTCCACCCGTGGATACCCCAGGAACCAGGATACCTACTTCCAGGGAAGCCAGGTGCATAGATGCGAAGTGACGTCGGGTACCGCCGTAGACCACAATGGAGGACTTCAGGAAAGATGCTGCTGGAGAAGACTGTGCAAGAGTCCATTTGAATCCAAGGGTGGATTCTTGAAGTGAAGAACCTGCAAGCAGAGGGGACAGAGTCTATGCCACTCGGAGGTGACCAGGAGGCATGGAGGAGCACTGCCCACCGATGTCGGACAGTTCAGAAGAGCTGTGGGGACCAGGTGACGCTGAGGAAGACGTGCACGAGCTGTCCCATGTCGGAAGTCGAGAACCAGGGGGGTAGGTGTCCAGTGGGAGCACCAACAAGCGTTGGCAGCTGCAACAGGTGTAGAAAACAAAGAAGGAGCAATGTTGGGACCAGCAAGGTCCAAGGGACTCACCACAAGCAGGAGAGCCAGAGCAGGTCCGAGCAAGCATGGGAGCCCACAGGAGCAGAAGAAGACCCTCGAGAGGTCCTACAGGCCGAAGGCACTGGAGTCGTAAGAGGACCTTGAGCAGATCACTAAAGATTAAGGCCCACGGTGCAGAGGATGCAGTGAGGACGCTGTACTTGGCAGGAAGCGATGCTGGAGGCTGGAGCTTCTTGTAGCCCGAAGATCTCTGGAGTGTAGAGCCAAAAAGCCTAGGCAATGGCAAGTCGACGCGGTGCACAGGGGTTTGGTCCCAGTGGTTCCAACGAAGAATACTGGCCTCAAAATTGCACAGAGGACAGGTCAGTCCTTAAGGGAGTGGCAGAACCACAATCTCCTTTCGAAGTCTGTGGGGCATCAGGACCAGCAGACCGGTCAGCGTTGTTGAGGTGCCTGAAGATGCAAGGGAGTGACTCCTTCACTCCAAGGGAGATTACTTCGGGTGTCCTTGATGCCCACAGGCCTGTTGAAGATTCTGGAAAAAGGGCAGACACAGACGACGAAGAAGACGTGAAGAACAGCAAGACCAGGAGCAGCAGGAGTCTTCCTTGATGCAGTTTCAGTTCCAGGCAAAGTCCAAGTGTCCAGACGGTCAAATTGTGACGTGGTTTCAGGCTTGAGTCTTGTCCCAAGATGAATCTGAGGACCCACCAACAGGTAAGCCCTTAAATACCTTAGGAAAGGGGTTAGGACGACTCAGGGGTCCCTCCCAGAGGAGGGACTGGACAAAGGGGAGGATACTCCCATGTCCTTTGTCCAGTTTCTCGCCAGATCGGGAGCCAAGGGCTCCCTGAACTGGCTCAAACCGGAGTATGCAAGAAGGGCACCAAATGTGCCCTTCAAAGCAGTCTGGTGGCGCTGGCAAGCACCCCCACCTCAGTTCAATACACTAAGTCCTGTCTGGGAGGTGGTCACAGGAAACCTATTGTTCTACCTTCCCCTGCTCGAGCTCAGCTCAGCAGCAGGAGGGCAGAATCGTGTCAGGGATCAGCAGCAGCACTAGCTTACTGGCAGACCCTGAAAGGCTGTTACAGGGAGTACTGGGGGCTTCCTGAAGGAGCCCCCCAGCGCATGGAATCATACCTTCAACTCCTGTTGGGGTATGATTCCAAACTGTTTGATACCAAACATGCCCAGGTTTGGCACAGACACTACATAGTTAGCCATCACGTAATGACAGATGGCCACTATCAGATATCACAACTATCCCGTCCTTTACAAAATTAAAAAAACACCTAAAAGCCCTCCTCCTCAACCGCTCCCTCCCGAATGGATAGCCGCCGCCCGCACGCTATCCCTGACGCCAATGCTCTCTGACTCTACATCGCTCAGATCCACCTCAACCCGCTTCAAGACAAGTGTGCAAATAATTAAGCTGCCTCAAGACCTCAGACTACCTCATTAAAGCATTCAACGAGGCTACCTCAGGACTCAACCACTACCTCAAGATGCCTCAGCACTCTTGGACTGCCAAACTTTATGTTTTTAAGACTGCTCTACTATGTAACTATTATGAAACACTGTTGTAAAGCGCTCCGATACCCCCGGGTCAGGTCAGCACTATATAAAACTCCATAAATAAAAAAAAAATATATGCATCAAAATGGCTTGCCGCACTTACAAAGCCTAGAGAATCAACTCCAGGGTTTGTAGGGGTGTCCTCCTCTTGCCGGGGCACCCTCACACTTATAACCCAACACCCTGCCTTTAGGACTGAAAGGCCTGCCCTAGGGATGGCGTATAGCTTTTAAGTGTAGTGACCTCTTATATCTGTCGTAAGTGGTGCTGGCACCAGCTTACACGGGCTGCAATGGCAGGCCTGTAGCCGCAGTTTGTGTGGTCTCTCATGGGCGGTACATTACATGCTGCAGCCCATAAGAGACCCCTGGTGTACCTATGCCCTGAGTACCTTAGTACCATATACTAGGGACTTATAAGGGTACACCAGTAGCCAATTAGGGAGGTACAGAAGTACTTACCATAGTCAAGTTAGGGACAAAGCACAGTGACTGGGGTCCTGATTAGCACGATCCCAGTCTGACTAGTCAAAAAATAAAAACATACTGACACCAGCAAAAAGTGGGAGTAACCATGAAAGCCGATCCTACTTTCCCACACATGCCGATTGACGAATTGCAGGAGGGTCAGTGGCCAGCGGGACCACCAACAAGCCTTGGCAAATGTAACAGACATGTTGTAGGATGAATTGCAGGATTGAGGACCAGCAAGGTCCGAGGGAGTCACCCACTACAGGCAAGTCAGGGCAGGCCCTCAGCAAGCAGGAGAGCCAAGAGGAATCAATGGAGACCCCAGAAGGACCCTCTGGCAGCAGGCACAGGGAGTCGCAGAGAGGCCCCAGCAGCACACTGAAGATGGAAGCCCACGTCGCATGAGTTGCAGAGAGGACATCGCTCTTAGAGCTGTGTGATGCTCGGGGCTGGGGGCTTCTTGAGCTTGAAGATATGCGGATTGAAGAGTCAACAAGCCTTCGTAATAGCAGGCAGACGCGGCGCACAGGGACGCAGTTTTAGCAGCTCCCCGAGGGATTACAGTCTTCCAAGTTGCAGAGAAGACTGGTCCGGCATCTGGAGAGTCACCAAACCACCACCTCTGTTGCAGAGCCTTGGAGAGTCCGTGGAACAGCAGGATCCACAAGCCGATTGTCATCGTTGAGGTGCCTGTGGATGCAGGGGAGTGACTCCTTCACTCCAAGGGAGATTTCGTCCCGCTGTCCTTAATGCACACAGAGTCCTTGTAAGTCTGGAGGATGCATGGCCAAGAATGTTGCAGGATGGTTGCAAAGCACGGAGACGAAGTTGCAGTAGGAGCCTTCCTACAGGAGCAGTCTTGAGTCTGGACCAGCCCAACAGCAAAGTCCAGTGTCCAGCAGCAGAAGAGTCTTGTGGAGGATCCTTAAGACATATCTTGCAGAGGAATCCTTGTCCAGATGAATCTAGGGACCCATCGCCAGGAGAGCTCTTAAGTAACCAAGGAAGGGGGTTGGACAGCTTCTGCAGTGACCCACCTATCGGGGGGTCAGGGACATTACTCTGATGGACTGACCAGGCAGATGCTCCCAGGGGCCTCTGCTGATCTTGGAATCAAGATAGCAGAATAAAGTGGCCACCTGATAGAGCTCTGGGCACCTTCCTGGGGGAGGTGCTGGAAAGGAGGGTGGTCACTCCCCTGTCCTTCGTGTGGTTTCGCGCCAGAGCGGGAGCCAAAGGTTCCTGTATTGGAGTACACTGGTTTATGCAAGGAGGGCACCAAATGTGCCCTTCAAAGCAGTCTGGTGGCGCTTGAAAGTACCCCCACGCTAGCCCAGAGACACCTAATTCTAAGGGAGAGGTGGTTACACCTCCCCTCTACAGGAAATCCTTTGCTCTGCCTTCCTCTGCCCGAGTTAGGCTCACCAGCAGGAGGGCAGAACAGTGTCTGGGGTCGGCAGCAGCACTGGCTTGCATGCAGACCCTGTAAGGCTACACAGGTAGACATGGGGGGCCCTCTAAGGAGCCCCCCCAGTACATGGTATAATGCAACTAACACTGGAATCAGTGTAGTTGCATTAGTCCAACATGTTTGATATCAAACATGACTAGGTTAGGTGAAGCGAAGCCATTATGTAGTTGGACATCTCGAGTTTCCCAGTGTCCCCAACATACCTTAAAATTGCTTCCCCACACTTACAAATCCCAGAGAACGGAGTCCGGGGTTTGTAGGGGTGCCTTTGCTCATGCAGAGGTACCTTCACACTTAGAACCATGCACCCTGCCCATGAGTTGAAGGGCCTACCTTAGGGATGACTTATAGATTTTAAGTGCATTGACTGGGATATAAGGTAAGCCTTATATCTGGGGTGAAAGGTGCATGCACCATTTCACACAGGCTGTGATGGCAGACCTGCAGACACAGTGTGCATGGGCTCCCATGGGTAGCATAATACATGCTGTAGCCCATGGGAAACCCCTGGTGTATCAATGCCCTGGGTACCTTAGTACCATATACTAGGGACTTACAGGGGTACATCAGTATGCCAATTGTGAGGTGTAAAAAGTACTTATCAAACCAATTTAAGAGAGAGAGTACCGGCATTGGGGTCCTGGTTAGTAGGATCCCTGTGTACTACAGTCTAAACACACTGACACCAGGCAAAAAGTGGGGGTAATTATGCCAGAAAGATCCTACTTTCCTACAAGCCCTGACTCTAGAATTCTGTCTGCACAGCGGGGACAATGGGTGGGTCAGTAAGGAATCTGCAGCTAGAATTTGTCTATACCAGATAACGCTTTACCGAAGGTAAGTAACTTGTTCATCTGATAGAGACACCTAACCGCAGATTCTTTACCTTTGAATAGATATCCAAGCAATACCATCCACCAACAGGTGGGTCTGTGGACAAATTTAGACTTAGAAGTTCTGCAGGACCAAACGAGCTAAGTGCCCGTCCTTGCGGACCGGACTGTTCAGGAAATAATGCTTGGTAAACGTGTGCAGGGATGTCCACATTGCTGCCAGACAGATGTCCAGGACTGGAACTCCATGGGCTAACGCAGTGGTTGCAGCCTTAGCTCTAGTGGAATGAGCTCTTAAGCCTTCAGGAGGCTGCTTTTTTGCCAGTGCGTAGCAGATCTTGATGCAGAAAACGACCCATAAAAAATTGGTCCGTTTCTGCACCGCCTGAACTTTCTTCGCACCAACATATCCCACGAAGAGTTGGTCGTCCACCCAGAACTCTCTTGCGCAGTCAAGGTAGAACAACGACGCAATTTTTTCGGTCCAGACGGTGGAGTCGCTCCTCTTCTTTAGAGGGGTGTGGAGGAGTGTAGAAAGTGGGCAAGGTGACCGACTGGCCCACATGAAATGGCGTTACCCCTTTTTGCAGGAAAGAGGCCCTAGTGCAAAGCACCAGTTTGTCAGGAAAAACTGATAGGAAGGGAGGTTTGACTGATTAAGCCTGCAGCTCACTCACCTTCCTGGCCAATGTAGTAGCCACAAGAAAGGCTGTTTTGATGGTGAGCAGCCTGAGGGAACAATTGTGTAAAGGCTCGAAGGGAGCACACATCAGAAATTTGTGAACCACTTTAAGGTTCCACTGAGGAATAATAAAAGGGGAAGGTGGGAACATATGTACAAGAAATTTGAGAAATCTATTTACAGTGGCAGATTTAAATAAGGAAGGTTGGTCAAGCTTCCGCAAGAAGGCAGACAAAGCAGAAAGATACCCTTTCAGAGTGCCCAGAGCAGAGCCCTGCTGGGCAAGGGTCAAAATAAAAACTAAAATATCAGAAAGGGAGGCAGGAAAAAGATCAATAGACTTTTCTGTACAATATGACACAAGCTTTTTCCATCTGCAGGTGTATACCGTCTTGGTGGAGGCAGGCCTGGCTGCCAGAATAACTTTACAGACTTCGGGAGGAAGGTCAAAAGCGATCAACTGCTGCTGCTCAATCTCCACGCAAGAAGGCAAAGAGTCAACAGGTTTGGGTGGCGGACCCTCCCCTGCTGCTGCGACAGAAGATTCTACCGAAGGTGTAGCCTCATCGGAGGAAATATGCTCATGTTTCAGAAGCTTGGGATACCAGGCTCTCCGTGCCCAGACCGGAGCCACAAGGATGACTTTGGCACGGTCGTTCCTGATCTTCTTGAGTATTCTGGGCAGGAGTGGTTTGGGCAGAAAGGCGTGCAGGAGGCCTGAGTTCCACTGGCAAAAGAAAAGCATCTCAGAGAGAGAGCTGCCTTGGAAACTCCAGTGCGCAAAACTGCTGACATTGCGCAGATCAGCAGAGTCAAACAGATCTAACCAAGTCTCTTCCCACTGTTGAAAGAGACCTTGCGCCATGTCCGGGTGGAGATGCCATTCGTAATCCGCTAGGCATCTACAGCTGAGTTTGTCCGCCCTGACATTCAGGGAACTTGCCAGGTGTTGAACCACGAGGGAAATGCCCTGCTGTTCTAGCCAAGTCCAGAGACGTAGAGCCTCTTGACAAAGGGTCCACAACCCCACTCCGCCCTGTTTGTTGAGGACCACATGGCGGAGGTGTTGTCTGTGAACACTTGTATTAGCCTTCCCTTGATGGAGAGTAAAAAGTCTTTTAATGCCAGCCGGATCGCTCAGAACGCCAACAGGTTGATGTGGAGTCCAGATTATGCCCGGAACTAGAGTCTTCTGATCTCCACCTCTCCCAGGTGGCCCCCCATCACATGAGTGAGGCATCTGTCACTACTATGAGATCTGGTTGGTGAAGGAGAGGGATCTGCCTCTGACCCAATTGCGGTTCGTTAGCCATCACTGCAGGTCCAGTGAAGTTCCCTCCGAGATCTGAACCATGTCAGAGAGATTCCCATGAAGCTGCGGCCACTGGAACTTCAGGTCCCACTGCAGAGCATGCATTTGCTATTGGGCATGTGTCACTAACAGGATGCAGGAGGCCATGAGACCCAGCAGCCTCAGAGTCAGTTTCACCAAAATCCAGGATAGAGGCTGAACCATCAGTATCATATCCTGAATATCCTGGACTCGCTGCTCGGGAGGATAAGCCCGAAACTGCACTGTGGCCAGAACAGTTCAGATGAAAGGGTGCATCTGAGAGGAAGTCAGGTGTGACTTCGGCATCTTGATCGTGAACCCCAGCGAATGCAGGAGGTCCACCGTAGCCTGGAGGAGGGAGATGGCAGCATGGGGTGAGCACGCCTTTAGCAGCCAGTCGTCGAGATAGGGGAAGACTAGCACCCCTGATCTGCGATAGGACGAACACCCTTGTCCTTTTTCGGGACCAGAAAGTAGCGGGAATAGCATCAACAGCCTACTTCTGGCACTAGAACCCTCTCTATGGCTCCCTTGGCCAAGAGAGCCATGACTGTCTCCTATAGCAGGGACAGATGATCCACCGTCAGCCGGTCGTAAGAGGGAGGCATGGAGGGAGGGAGGGGGTAGTCTCGAAGGCGAGGAAGTAGCCTCTTTGGATGCTCTGCAGAAAGCACCTGTCGGATGTTAAGGACTGCCAGTAGTGGAGGTGATGGCCAATCCTGCCACCAACTGGACACCATGATCTAAAAGGGCAAGATTAGGAAGGTTTGAAGGCTGTGGTTGCCGGGGAGTGGTGACTGGACCAGACCGCTGGCTACCTGACCCAAGAGGCCGGTAGGAACCAGAGGGTGGGAAGCTTGCTCGGCTCGTTGGTTAGGATGAGGTTGGTGTGGCCACGAAAGAGGAGAAAGGCAGACTGGGGGCGTGGGTCAGCCGAGAGAGTCCCAAGGACTTGGCCAGAGCCCACGAGTCCTTAAAGCACTCCAGCACCGAGTCTGCATTGTCTCCGAAGAGACGGGTGCTATCACAGGGCATGTCCCTTGCTCACTTTGCCACTGGATTCAAGCTAGCCTGACTGATGAGGGGTGTTACCCTGAAACCGGTCCCAGGATGCTTGTTTCCAGTCCAGGGAAGACCTGGCTTGGCAGTTCGGACTGGACTGTACCCATGAGGCACAGGGTCAAGACTGATTTGCATATGGCTGGGTCTGAACTGGGGTGGCAAAGTGAGCTAAAGAACGATGATGGATTCAACATTGATCTGTGACTAGGGGTGAATGCCTGCCATGAGGGAAGCCTGGACATCCCCTGAAAAGCCAGATGTTCTCAGCCAGGTGTGGTGTCCGAGGTCCCCCGTCGACAAAACCACTCTGCTCAGCGAGTCGGTCGTGTCCAAGCCACAGCGTATAGTGAACTTCAGTGCATCTCTCCCGTCTGTAACTACCTGAGAGAGAATGGCCGGGCCTCCTTCGGAAAAAGTGGTAGCACTTGCACAACCGTTTCCCACAGCGTGTGGGAATTGTGACCCAATAAGCATGCGGTGTTCACTGACCACAATGCAAGGCCGGCGGAAGACATTTTCCTTCCCTAGCTGTCCAGCCTCTTGGATTCCCTGTCTGGGAGAATGGCAGGAAACGCGCCATGGGAAGTAGAGGTTTGGTCCACCAAGCTCTCGGGGGTAGGGTGTTGGGGCGAGGTAATTTGGGTCCCCTGGAGTGGGGCAATCGTCCTATTCACAAAAGCCCTTGTGCTGGGTTTCGACCAGGTCCCCAGAAGGACGTCGGTGAGGGCTTCTTTAAATGGGAGTACGGGTTCAGAGGAGGAGACTCGCGGTTGCAACACCTCCATCAAGATGTTAGTCTTGACTCCCGAGGGCAACTGGGGGTCGAGGACCTCAGCCGCCCTCCGCACCAACATTGCATTTGTAGTTCCCTGCTCCGTAGCCACGGTAGGGCGGGGAGAGCATGCTGGTATCTGGAGACACATCCAGTTTGCTGGCATCACCCAGTTCCTCATACACATGTCCTCATAAAACTCTTTGATTTGAGTGGGGTCGCTCCGGCTCCCAGAAAGCTGGGGAGGCGCGTAGTCGGCCAAGATGCAGGTTCAGAGGAACCAGGCTTCGAACACTGATGTCCCTTTGTCACGTCAGCCGATGGAGGAGACTACGTCAAAGCACGCTTCAAATTCTTGTGTTTTTTGTGCCTCTTACCGGACTGCCCTGATGACTTGTAGTGGGACAAAGAGGTCTTTGGACTTCATGAACAGTCCAGAGACTTTCCTCTTGAGCGGAACTGTGACTTCTGCAGAGTCACATGCTGTTCTGCTAGCAGCTCCAGGGACCACTCCCTCAAAGCCTTTGGTGCCATGGCCCGGCAGTCGGAGCACGACTTGGAGTCGTAGCCGCGCTGCAAACACCACAAACACAAGAAGTGTGGGTACGTCACCGACATGGCGTGTTGACAGGCGCACACGGTTTAAAACTCTACTTCCTCAAGGGCACCCTCGACACACCTGGAGGAAACCTCAAAAAAGAATGACAAAACGTTGCAAAATTCCTGTCAAAAACTGACAGAAGGGTAGGTCTTCTCTTTGATCAGCACTGGCTGGCGCAGAAAGAACTGACATCAGCACGCCGAGTTGGCATCTATATAGGTGACACAAATCACTTCCGGCGCAGACGCAGCCAACGATGCCACATGGCTATGCAATGAGTGGTATATTAATGCACATTTTGGTATTGAATAGATCTTATGGACATTAGAGTGTGGTGAGATACAATTTATTAGATATGATGGTGAAAGTGGTTTGTTTTTTATGACAGACTGCCATTCTGTCTTCAAAAACTGGGGACGTATGTTGTTTTTATAAGTTTTGATATAATTGCATATTTGGATAATATTTTTTGTGGTGTTTTGTAATTTTTGTATATGGTAATAGAGTACGATATCACCCATATAAATTTGGTATTTGATTCACACAGACATATTGATGTTTACTGACTGCTATTTGACAATTGTCATTGGAAGAATTTAGTTGTGCTTCCTCTTTAAAATGGTCGCCAAATAATTTGGATTTTTTTTGTCCATTTAAGTAGCTGTAAGCTGATGGAGGTTACATTGCTGTGTCGCCAAACAATTATTTTTGGTAAACATAGGGGTGTTGCGCCACTTGGATATGAGGTTGTGGCTCTCGTTTTCATTTCTGTCATGAGAGGGTATGGCTTTTGCTATGTTGCAAGCCATTTTGATTTGATTCTGGTGATTAAGTGTGCACACCAATGTTGTATGGGAGACTGTTGTTTCTCCGTTCAAGATGGCGGCTACTGAAACGTAAATACATGCATATGAGTGTATCCGGTAAGGTTTAGGCACAGTCTTTACTTCTAGGTTTTTAAGTATAAAATGGTGAAAACTGATGTACAGCACCCTTTTGTTTTACGAACATGACGCCATAGGCCTTGTTGAAATGATTATGGTGAGGACACTTGTTTTTAATAAAAAAACATTTAGCCTTAGTTTTTGGATTGCTTTTGGAGGCGTATTAATTGACAAGGAAGGAGAAGGTAATTACCTTCGGTAACGCCTTATCTAGTAGAGACATGATCTAGCCACAGATTTCTTGCCTGTGAACCTCCCAGACGTCAGACTGGATCCAGAAGATTTTCCTTGAACAGTACCCCTGGGCACCGATAGGTGGCGTCAGTCGACTCTGCGTGATGTCGTCGGCATCGTCTCAGTCATCATGACGTCCGTGTCGTCTATATAGGCGCCACCTCCGCGCTGATGTCGAACAAGTTACTTACCTTCTGTAACGATATATCTGTAAGAGACAGATTAGTTTTGGATTCCTCACCTTAGAATTACCCCCAGGCGTCAGACTTAATCCGGAGAATTTTTTACTCAGCAGTACCCCTGTGCGTCGATAGGTGGCGTTGGTCGACTCCGCGTTCGTCGTTGGCGTCGTGGTCGCCGGAATGACGTTGTGGTATCTACTTAGACGCTGTCCCCGCGCGCTGACGTCAGTTCTTTACACGACATTCAACGCCAGAAGCGCAGAGCCATGCAAGACTGACCACTGGTGCACGAAAACTAGGGCCCTAAAAGGGAGTCCCTTACCCTAGAAGTCAGTTCGCAGAACGGGGAGAATGGGTGGGGCGGTGAGGAATCCATAATATGTCTCTTACAGATATATTGTAACCGAAGGTAAGTAACTTGTTCATCTGAAAGAGACGAACAGGTTACTTGCCTTCGGTAACGATGTATCTGGTAGAGACACAGTCTAGCCGCAGATTCCTTAACTTAGAATATTCCCCAGGCGTCAGACTGGATCCGGAAACCTTTTTCCCCAGCAGTACCTCTGCACGCCGGGGGGCGGCGTCGCCTGGCTCCGTCCTGACGTCGTCCACGGAAGTGACGTCAATGGAGCCATATAGGTCCCCCCCGGCGTGCTGACGTCATTTTTCTGCGAAACTTTTCCGTGCCACAACGCGGAGCCACCACAAAAAACAGAGTACAGAAACAGTGTGCCAAAAAAGAGTAAAAATCATTGAAACAACAAATTTCATGAAACAACAATGAGAAGAAATCAGAGGATGATGAGAAACATCACCATATTGAAAGAGCACTCAACACTTAAAGGGACTAAAGGGAGCGAACAAACATCCGCCCCAGAAAAAGTCCCACCAAAGCGAAGAGCCGCGCCCCGTAAGAGGCAACAGCAGTGGAAATGAATGGCATAACAAATGAAGGACAATTTGTAACCACAGAGTGGAACTGGATGAAAGACAGTCAGTAACCACAAGACTGGAACAGCAGGACTCATGACAAGGGACCAGAAGTGAGCAACAACAAAGGATGCTCACCACACCCCCCACAATGACCTATGAACTGTAACATAGTCAAATAGAAGCACAACCCAATCGACTGCAGCAGAGACAAGGAGACCCCAAAGTAATGGGGAGAAATAGACAAGGGCAGAGGGAGGGCAGAGGGAGGGCAGAAGAACAGGAGAATCTCCACGCCATAGCAACCAGGGTGGAGGAACATGGAAAAGCACATAACCCAGCCACCCAAGAACCAAAACGGCGAAGAGCCAATGTGCCAAAACAGAATGACACACCCTGCCCCGGAGGCAGGTGAACTAGAAAACCCTTCAGGAAGACCAATGCCACCTGCAAGGAGACAAGTGGGTAGCATCTCACCTGGAAAGGCTCTCGCAGAACGGGGAGGATGGGTGGGCGTTAAGGAATCTGCGACTAGACTGTGTCTCTACCAGATACATCGTTACCGAAGGTAAGTAACTCGTTCATCAGATAGAGACATCTAGGCGCAGATTCCTTAACTTAAAATAGATACCAAAGCCATACCCCATTTGAGGAGGGTCTGCAACTGAAGGCACCAAGCTCCCAAGGGAAGTAAGCCATCAAGAACAGTGACGAAAACCAAGGTGGGGACAGCAATGCCAGCGCAGCTGACACCAGACCCATAAAGCTGAGCAATGCCTGCGGAGCTGACACTAGGCCACAAGTAAAAAATGGAGCATGAGCAAGGGAAACCAGGTACCACAATATGTCAGAGGACGGGACAAGTCCACTAGCAGCAAGACAGGGACGAAACGAAAGCACAAGTTACTAACTTGTGTAACGATATATCTGTAAGAGACAGTAGTTAGTGACAGATTCCTTACCTTAGAATATCCCCAGGTGTCAGGCTGGATCCGGAAAGTTTTGCGTAGCAGTACCCTTGCGCGTCGGTAGGCGGCGTCGTGCGGCTCAGCGTCCGTCGTCGGGATCGCCGGGATGACGTCGCGGGCAGAACTTAGACGCCGCCCCTGCGCGCTGAAGTCAGTTCTGTACACGACTTTCCGCGCCAGGAACGCAGAGCCATGCAAGAAGCTGACATTGGTGTCTGAAAAATACTAGGGCCCTGAAAGGGATGTCCTTAACCCTAGAAATCAGTTCGCAGAACGGGGAGGATGGGTGGGGCGGTAAGGAATCTGTCACTAACTACTGTCTCTTACAGATATATCGTTACACAAGTGAGTAACTTTTGCATCTGAAAGAGACACGTTAGTGACAGATTCCTTACCTTAGAATAGATACCCCAGCAATACCAACCCCGGTGGTGGGTCTGCGAACAAAGATCAGACAAGGAAGTCCCGGAGGACAGAACGGCCAAAGAAGCCGTCCCTCCGGACCTGACTGTCAAGGCAGTAATGCTTGGTAAAGGTGTGCAACGAGGCCCACGTAGCTGCCTGACAAATGTCCTGTAAAGGGACACCATGTCCTAAAGCCGTGGTGGCGGCTGTCGCCCTGGTGGAATGGGCACGCAATCCAACAGGGGGCTCCTTTTTAGCCAAAGAATAACAGGCCTTGATACACAAGACGACCCAGCGGGAGATGGTCCGCTTGTGTACCGCCCAACCTTTTTTGGCGCCCACGTAGCCAACAAAGACCTGGTCGTCCACCCGGAACTGTTGTGTGCGATTTAGATAAAAAGAAATCGCACGTTTTGGGTCCAGACGGTGGAGCCTCTCTTCCTCTCTAGAAGGATGCAGAGGCGGAAAGAAGGTGGGCAAAGTGATGGTCTGCCCAATGTGGAAAGCAGTAACCACCTTTGGCAAGAAGGACGGACGCGTCCTGAGAACAACCTTGTCTGGATGTACAGACAGAAAGGGAGGCTTGCAAGAAAGAGCCTGGAGCTCACTCACCCGCCGAGCGGAGGTGATAGCCACCAGAAAGGCTGTCTTCAGAGTCAGAAGACGAAGAGGACAGTTATGCAGAGGCTCAAAGGGAGCACACATGAGAAAGGTAAGAACCAGGTTCAAGTCCCACTGAGGCATCACAAACGGAACAGGAGGGAAGAGGTGTGTAATGCCTTTTAGGAATCTGTTAACAACAGGGGACTTGAAAAGGGAGGGCTGATCAGGAAGTCTGAGGAAGGCCGAGATTGCACAAAGATAGCCCTTGATGGTACCCAGGGCAGAACACTGTTGGGTCAGAGAAGCACAAGTTACTAACTTGTGTAACGATATATCTGTAAGAGACAGTAGTTAGTGACAGATTCCTTACCTTAGAATATCCCCAGGCGTCAGGCTGGATCCGGAAAGTTTTTGCGTAGCAGTATCCTTGCGCGTCGGTAGGCGGCGTCGTGCGGCTCCGCGTCTGTCGTCGGCGTCGTGATCGCCGGGATGACGTCGCGGGCAGTACTTAGACGCCGCCCCTGCGCGCTGACGTCAGTTCTGTACACGACTTTCCGCGTCAGGAACGCAGAGCCATGCAAGAAGCTGACATAGGTGTCTGAAAAATACTAGGGCCCTGAAAGGGATGTCCTTAACCCTAGAAATCAGTTCGCAGAACGGGGAGGATGGGTGGGGCGGTAGGAATCTGTCACTAACTACTGTCTCTTACAGATATATCGTTACACAAGTTAGTAACTTGTGCATCTGAAAGAGACACGTTAGTGACAGATTCCTTACCTTAGAATAGATACCCCAGCAATACCAACCCCGGTGGTGGGTCTGCGAACAAAGATCAGACAAGGAAGTCCCAGAGGACAGAACGGCCAAAGAAGCCGTCCCTCCGGACCTGACTGTCAAGGCAGTAATGCTTTGTAAACGTGTGCAGCGAGGCCCACGTAGCTGCCTGACAGATATCCTGCAGCGGAACACCGCGGCCCAAAGCCGTGGTAGCAGCCGTTGCCCTGGTGGAATGGGCACGCAGCCCAACAGGAGGTTCCTTCTTAGCCAAAGAATAGCAGGCTTTGATACACAAGGTTACCCAGCGGGAGATGGTTCTCTTGTGCACCGCCCGACCTTTTTTGGCGCCCACGTAGCCAACAAAGAGCTGGTCATCCACCCGGAAGTGTTGTGTGCGGTTGAGGTAAAAGGAAAGCGCACGCTTTGGGTGGAGCCTCTCTTCCTCTCTGGAAGGATGCGGAGGCGGAAAGAAGGTGGGCAAAGTGATGGTCTGCCCAATGTAGAAGGCAGTAACCACCTTTGGCAAGAAGGACGGACGCGTCCGAAGAACAACCTTGTCTGGATGAACAGACAGAAAGGGAGGTTTGCAAGAAAGAGCCTGGAGCTCACTCACCCGCCGAGCGGAGGTGATGGCCACCAGAAAGGCTGTCTTCAGAGTTAGAAGACGAAGAGGACAGTTGTGCAGAGGCTCAAAGGGAGCGCACATAAGAAAGGTAAGAACCAAGTTCAAGTCCCACTGAGGCATCACAAACGGAACAGGAGGGAAGAGGTGTGTAATGCCTTTTAGAAACCTGTTAACCACAGGGGACTTGAAAAGGGAGGGCTGATCAGGAAGCCTGAGGAAGGCAGAGATAGCACAAAGATAGCCCTTGATGGTACCCAGGGCAGAACCCTGTTGGGCCAGGGAAAGAAGGAACAGAAGAACCTCAGAAAGAGGGGCAGAAAGGGGATTCACAGCCTTTGCTGTGCACCATGCCACAAACTTGTTCCACCTGCAGGCGTATACCACCTTAGTGGAGGGACGCCTTGCTGCCAGAATTACATCACAAACTTCGGGAGGCAAGTCGAAAGGAATCAACTGCCGCCGCTCAATCTCCACGCAAGCAGGTGGAGACTGGACAGGTTCGGGTGGAGGACCGTCCCCTGCTGCTGCGACAGAAGATCCTCCCGAAGAGGCAGACGGATCGGGGATCTACGCTCATACTGAGTAGCTCGGGATACCAAACTCTTCGAGCCCAGTCCGGAGCCACAAGAATGACTTGGGCCAGGTCGTGCCGAATCTTTTTCAACACTCTGGGTAGAAGTGGTATAGGCGGAAAGGCGTACAACAGACCGCAACTCCACTCGCGACGAAAAGCATCGCCGAGCGAGTGCCGCCTTGGAAATTCCAACGCGCAGAACTGATGACATTGCGCGTTCTCTTCGGTGGCGAATAGATCTAACCAAGGCTCTCCCCACTGAAGAAAGAGTCCTTGCGCCACTTCCGAGTGAAGACGCCATTCGTGATCCATCATGCACCTGCGGCTGAGTTCGTCCGCCCTGGCGTTCAGGGAACCTGCCAGGTGTTGAACCATCAGGAACATGCCCTGATGTTCCAGCCATGTCCAGAGGCGCAGAGCCTCCTGACAGAGGGTCCACGACCCCACCCCGCCTTGTTTGTTGCAGTACCACATGGCGGTGGTGTTGTCTATGAACACCTGCACCACCTTCCTTTTGACAGAGGGAAGGAATGCCTTGAGTGCAAGTCGGATCGCCCGGAGCTCCAGAAGGTTGATATGGAGCCGGGACTCCGCCGGAGACCAGAGGCCTCTGATCTCCGCCTCTCCCATGTGACCGCCCCATCCCAGAAGGGACGCGTCCGTCACAACTGTGTGCTCTGGCTGGGGAAGGGAGAGGGATCTGCCCATGACCCATTGCCGGTTCGAGAGCCACCACTGCAACTGTCTTGCAGTCCCCTCCGAGATCTGGACGTGATCGGACAGGTTGCCCTGGTGCTGCGCACACTGGAACTTCAGGTCCCACTGCAGAGCCCGCATATGCCATCTGGCATGATCGACTAGCAGGATGCAGGAGGCCATGAGGCCCAGCAGCCTCAGGGTCATCCGTACCGAAACCCAGGATAAAGGCTGAAAGATCGGAATCATAGCCTGAATATCCCGGACTCGCCGTTCGGGAGGATAGGCCCGAAACTGCGTCGTGTCCAGAACTGCTCCGATGAAAAGGAGCTGTGGAGAAGGAATCAGATGCGACTTCGGCACATTGATGGAGAACCCCAGCGAGTGCAGGAGTTCGGCCGTAGTCTGGAGGTGGGAGACGACTGCCTGGGACGAGCCCGCCTTCAGCAGCCAGTCGTCGAGGTAGGGGAAGACTGAAACCCCTGCCCGGCGCAGATGAGCTGCGACCACCGCCATCACTTTCGTGAACACCCGAGGGGCACTGGTAAGGCCAAAGGGGAGCACGGTGAACTGAAAATGCTCGAGGCCTACCGTGAACCGCAGGTAATGCCGGTGGGCCGGCAGGACGGGTATGTGGAAATAAGCGTCCTGTAAGTCCAACGCTACCAACCAGTCTCCAGGGTCGAGGGCAGTCAAGACCTGAGCTAGGGTGAGCATCTTGAACTTCTCCTTCCGGAGGAAGCGATTGATGTTCCGGAGGTCCAAGATAGGACGCATGTCCTCCTTGTCCTTTTTGGGCACCAGAAAGTAGTGGGAGTAGCAACCACGCCCTGCTTCTGGGGTCGGAACACGCTCGATGGCCCTCTTGGCCAAGAGGGCCATGACTTCCTTCTGTAGAAGCATCAAGTGATCCCCTGACATGCGGTGGAATTGAGGGCATGGCTGGGGGGGCGGTCTCGAAGGGGAGGGAGTAGCCCCTTCGGACAATGTCCAAGACCCACCTGTCCGAGGTGATGGGACGCCAGTGGTGAAGGTGATGGCGGACCCTGCCCCCTACTGGCGTGCTGTGCACCTGAAAGGAGGGACTAGGAGGGCTTGGAGGCCGCGGACGGGTTGGAGGTGGTGGCCTGACCCGCACGCTGGTTGCCCGAACCGCCACGGCGGTATCCACGTCCTCGGCCACGCGAAGGAGCTTGCTGTGCGGGCCGGTGGCTGGGCTGCTGACGTGACTGGGCGCCCCTTCCGTGGCCACGAAAGGGGCGAAAAGCAGAGGTTAGCGGAGGGCGCACAACAGAAAGGCCCAGGGACTTGGCAGTAGCCCGTGAGTCCTTAAAACGCTCCAGCGCATGGTCTGCTTTGGAACCAAAAAGACCGACTCCATCAAAGGGCATGTCCATGAGTGTATTCTGGACATCACCCGAGAAACCAGTGGTCCTCAGCCAGGCGTGGCGACGCAGCGCCACCGTCGTTGCAAGCGATCTGCCCAGCGAGTCGGCGGTATCAAGGCCACAACGTATGGTGTACTTTGCCGCATCCCTACCTTCCGCAATGGCGCGGGTAAGCAGTGTCTGGACCTCCTCAGAACACTGGGGCAAAACAGTCGCCACCAAATCCCACAGAAAGTGGGTATATCGGCCCAAAAGGCAAGCGGTGTTCACCGACCGCAAGCCAGCACTGGAGGAAGAAAAAGCCTTCTTCCCAAATTGGTCCAGGCGTTTGGATTCCCTATCCGGAGGGGCGGTAGGGAAGGCGGTTTGGGAGGCAGAGGCTTGGACAACCAAGCTCTCGGGGGTGGGCTGTTGGGAGAGAAACATGGGGTCGCCCAGAGCAGGGCGATGGCGTCGGGCCACGTTCCTATCCACAGGAGCCCCTGTGGTGGGCTTGGACCAGGTGCCCAAAAGAACGTCAATCAGTGCATCATTAAACGGCAGCACAGACTCCGCAGAGGAGGCTGCCGGCTGAAGCACTTCCGTCAAGAGATTAGTCTTGACAGCCAGAGTAGGCAATTGGAGGTGCAAGGCTCCAGCTGCTCTACGCAACACCGTTGCGAAATTTGCTCCCTCCTCCGTAGCCACGGGAGGAGGAAGCATGCCAGTGTCAGGGGAAGTATCTAGACCACTGGCATCCCCAAGTTCCTCTGCCCAGTCCTGATCATACTCACACTGCCGTGTGAGAGGGTCTTCTGACCCCTCCCAGCTCTCCTGGTCCTCCTCTAGTGAAAAATATGGAGGAGGAGGGACATTTGGGACCCAAGGTCTCGTCGGCGCCGGATCCTGCGTCGGGCGACGCCGGTCCGGCTCCATGTCCGGACCCGGAAAGAGCTGAGGAGCGACGCCGTCCGGAGCCCCGGACGGCGTCAGAAGCGGCACCGGGGACATCGGCGTCGGCGGAGGCGTGGTTAGGTCAACCGGCGTCGATGGGGTTGCGGCACCACCGGGGCCGGGATCGAGGCCGGGGCCGGGCCGGGATCAAGGCTGGCGGGACAGGCGACGCCGGGACCGGAGTCGACGGCGACGCCCGGAGCAACCCCATCAGGGCCCGGGGGCCCGAAGGCGCACCGGAGGGACCTTGAGGCCCGAAGAGGCGGGCCATGGCCGACAGGAATTCCTGTACTTGGGCCGGAGTCGCCCCCGAACCCGGAAAGGACGGGTAATGCGGGGGCGGCTCGACAGGCACGTCCGGGGCCGCGGGGGCGGGGACGGCAGGGGCCTCAGCCGAGTCGTGAGACCGGCGAGGCGAAGTCTTAGAGCGATGATGCTTCTTAGACTTTTTGTGCTTCGACTTACCCGAGGAGCGCGAAGACTTGGACTCCGACGACTGGAGGGGACTCCGCGACCGGCCCCTCGACCTCTCCGGGACCGGGAGCTTGGTGTGGCGCGGAGCCGACTGCCGGACCTCGAGTAGCTTTCGAGACCGCTCTCGCAAAGCCTTCGGGTGAAGTTTCCGGCAGTCAGGACACGACTTCGTGTCGTGGTCTCGGCCGAGACAGAAGAGACAATCTAAATGCGGGTCTGTGATCGACATCATTCGACCACAGACGTCGCATGGCTTGAAGCCGGGCATCCCTATCGACACCTAGGAGTCGACAACTCGAAAAGAAAACAGTGAAAAATCACCAAAACATTTAGTCAAAAATTGACTAGGGCACTGATCTTCCCGGATCTGCGCTTACTGGCGCGGAAAAAGAAGAACTGACGTCAGCGCGCAGGGGCGGCGTCTAAGTACTGCCCGCGACGTCATCCCGGCGATCACGACGCCGACGACGGACGCGGAGCCGCACGACGCCGCCTACCGACGCGCAAGGGTACTGCTACGCAAAAACTTTCCGGATCCAGCCTGACGCCTGGGGATATTCTAAGGTAAGGAATCTGACACTAACGTGTCTCTTTCAGATAGAAGGAACAGAAAAACCTCAGAAAGAGGGGCAGAAAGGGGATTCACAGCCTTTGCTGTGCACCATGCCACAAATTTGTTCCACCTGCAGGCGTATACCACCTTAGTGGAGGGACGCCTGGCTGCCAGAATCACATCACAAACTTCAGGAGGCAAGTCGAAAGGAATCAACTGCCGCCGCTCAATCTCCACGCAAGCAGGTGGAGGCTGGACAGGTTCGGGTGGAGGACCGTCCCCTGCTGCTGCGACAGAAGATCCTCCCGAAGAGGCAGACGGATCGGGGGATCGACGCTCATACTGAGTAGCTCGGGATACCAAACTCTTCGAGCCCAGTCCAGAGCCACAAGAATGACTTGGGCCCGGTCGCGCCGAATCTTCTTCAACACTCTGGGTAGAAGTGGTATAGGCGGAAAGGCATACAACAGACCGCAACTCCACTCACGATGAAAAGCGTCGCCGAGCGAATGCCGCCTTGGAAATTCCAACGCGCAGAACTGATGAAATTGCGCGTTCTCTTCGGTGGCGAATAGATCTAACCAAGGCTCTCCCCACTGTAGAAAGAGTCCTTGCGCCACCTCCGAGTGAAGACGCCATTCGTGATCCATCATGCACCTGCGGCTGAGTTCGTCCGCACTGGCGTTCAGGGAACCTGCCAGGTGTTGAACCATCAGGAATATGCCCTGATGTTCCAGCCATGTCCAGAGACGCAGAGCCTCCTGACACAGGGTCCACGACCCCACCTCGCCCTGTTTGTTGCAGTACCACATGGCGGTGGTGTTGTCTGTGAACACCTGCACTGCCTTCCCTTTGACAGAGGGAAGGAATGCCTTGAGTGCAAGTCGGATCGCCCAGAGCTCCAGAAGGTTGATATGGAGCCGGGACTCCGCCGGAGACCAGAGGCCTCTGATCTCCGCCTCTCCCATGTGACCGCCCCATCCCAGAAGAAGGGACGCGTCCGTCACAACTGTGTGCTCTGGCTGGGGAAGGGAGAGGGATCTGCCCATGACCCATTTCCGGTTCGAGAGCCACCACTGCAACTGCCTTGCAGTCCCCTCCGAGATCTGGACATGATCGGACAGGTTGCCCTGATGCTGCGCCCACTGGAACTTCAGGTCCCACTGCAGAGCCCGCATATGCAATCTGGCATGATCGACCAGCAGGATGCAGGAGGCCATGAGGCCCAGCAGCCTCAGGGTCATCCGTACCGAAACCCAGGATAGAGGCCGAAAGATCGGAATCAAAGCCTGAATATCCCGGACTCGCCGCTCGGGAGGATAGACCCGAAACTGCGTCGTGTCCAGAACTGCTCCGATGAAAAGGAGCTCTGGAGAAGGAATCAGGTGCGAATTCGGCACGTTGATGGAGAACCCCAGCGAGTGCAGGAGTTCGGCCGTAGTCTGGAGGTGGGAGACGACTGCCTGGGACGAGCCCGCCTTCAGCAGCCAGTCGTCGAGGTAGGGGAAGACTGGAACCCATGCCCGGCGCAGATGAGCTGCGACCACCGCCATCACTTTCGTGAACACCCGAGGGGCGCTGGTAAGGCCAAAGGGAGCACGGAGAACTGAAAGTGCTCGTGGCCTACCGTGAACCGAAGGTAACGCCGGTGGGCCGGCAGGACGGGGATGTGGAAATATGCGTCCTGCAAGTCCAACGCTACCATCCAGTCTCCAGGGTCGAGAGCAGTCAAGACCTGAGCTAGGGTGAGCATCTTGAACTTCTCCTTCCTGAGGAAGCGATTTACGTTCCGGAGGTCCAAGATAGGACGCATGTCCTCCTTGTCCTTTTTGGGCACCAGAAAGTAGTGGGAGTAACAACCACGCCCTACTTCTGGGGTCGAAACGCATTCGATGGCACCCTTGGCCAAGAGGGCCGCAACTTCCTTCTGAAGAAGCACCAAGTGATCCCCTGACATGCGGTGGTATTGAGGTGGCATGGCTGGGGGGGGTGGTCACGAAGGGGAGGGAGTAGCCCCTTCGGACAATGTCCAAGACCCACTTGTCCGAGGTGATGGCACACCAGTGGTGAAGGCAGACCCTGCCCCCTACTGGCGTGCTGTGCACCTGAAGCACAAGTTACTAACTTGTGTAACGATATATCTGTAAGAGACAGTAGTTAGTGACAGATTCCTTACCTTAGAATATCCCCAGGCGTCAGGCTGGATCTGGAAAGTTTTTTGCGAGGCAGTACCCTTGCGCGTCGGTAGGCGGCGTCGTGCGGCTCCGCGTCCGGCATCGTGATCGCCGGGATGACGTCGCGGGCAGTACTTAGGCGCCGCCCCTGCGCGCTGACGTCAGTTCTGTACACGACTTTCCGCGCCAGGAACGCAGAGCCTTGCAAGAAGCTGACATAGGTGTCTGAAAAATACTAGGGCCCTGAAAGGGATGTCCTTAACCCTAGAAATCAGTTCGCAGAACGGGGAGGATGGGTGGGCGGTAGGAATCTGTCACTAACTACTGTCTCTTACAGATATATCGTTACACAAGTTAGTAACTTGTGCATCTGAAAGAGACACGTTAGTGACAGATTCCTTACCTTAGAATAGATACCCCAGCAATACCAACCCCGGTGGTGGGTCTGCGAACAAAGATCAGACAAGGAAGTCCTGGAGGACAGAACGGCCAAAGAAGCCGTCCCTCCGGACCTGACTGTCAAGGCAGTAATGCTTTGTAAACGTGTGCAGCGAGGCCCACGTAGCTGCCTGACAAATAACCGGCAGCGGAACACCGCGGCCCAAGGCCGTGGTAGCAGCCGTTGCCCTCGTGGAATGGGCACGCAGCCCAACAGGAGGCTCCTTCTTCGCCAAAGAATAGCAGGTCTTGATGCACAAGGTAACCCAGCGGGAGATGGTCCTCTTGTGCACCGCCCGACCTTTTTTGGCGCCCACGTAGCCAACAAAGAGCTGGTCATCCACCCGGAAGTGTTTTGTGCGGTCAATATAGAAGGAGAGCGCATGTTTTGGGTCCAGACGGTGGAGCCTCTCTTCCTCTCTGGAAGGATGCGGAGGCGGAAAGACGGTGGGCAAAGTGATGGTCTGCCCAATATGGAAAGCAGTAACCACCTTTGGCAAGAAGGACGGACGCGTCCGAAGAACAACCTTGTCTGGATGAACAGACAGAAAGGGAGGTTTGCAAGATAGAGCCTGGAGCTCACTCACCCGCCGAGCGGAGGTGATGGCCACCAGAAAGGCTGTCTTTAGAGTCAGAAGACGAAGAGGACAGTTATGTAGAGGCTCAAAGGGAGCGCACATTAAAAGGTAAGAACCAAGTTCAAGTCCCACTGAGGCATCACAAACGGAACAGGAGGAAAGAGGTGAGTAATGCCTTTTAAGAACCTGTTAACAACAGGGGACTTGAAAAGGGAGGGCTGATCAGGGAGCCTGAGGAAGGCCGAGATAGCACAAAGATAACCCTTGATGGTACCCAGGGCAGAACCCTGTTGGGCCAGAGAGAGAAGGAAAAGAAGGACCTCAGACAGAGGGGCAGAAAGGGGATTCACAGCCTTTGCTGTGCACCATGCCACAAATTTGTTCCACCTGCAGGCGTATACCACCTTAGTGGAGGGACGCCTGGCTGCCAGAATTACATCACAAACTTCGGGAGGCAAGTTGAAAGGAATCAACTGCCGCCGCTCAATCTCCACGCAAGCAGGTGTAGACTGGACAGGTTCGGGTGGAGGACCGTCCCCTGCTGCTGCGACAGAAGATCCTCCCGAAGAGGCAGACGGATCGGGGGATCTACGCTCATATTGAGTAGCTCGGGATACCAAACTCTTCGAGCCCAGTCCGGAGCCACAAGAATGACTTGGGCCCGGTCGTGCCGAATTTTCTTCAACACTCTGGGTAGAAGTGGTATAGGCGGAAAGGCGTACAATAGACCGCAACTCCACTCGTGACGAAAAGCGTCGCCGAGCGAGTGCCGCCTTGGAAATTCCAACGCGCAAAACTGATGACATTGCGCGTTCTCTTCGGTGGCGAATAGATCTAACCAAGGCTCTCCCCACTGTAGAAAGAGTCCTTGCGCCACTTCCGAGTGAAGACGCCATTCGTGATCCATCATGCACCTGCGGCTGAGTTCGTCCGCCCTGGCGTTCAGGGAACCTGCCAGGTGTTGAACCATCAGGAACATGCCCTGATGTTCCAGCCATGTCCAGAGGCGCAGAGCCTCCTGACAAAGGGTCCACGACCCCACCCCGCCCTGTTTGTTGCAGTACCACATGGCGGTGGTGTTGTCGGTGAACACCTGCACCACCTTCCCTTTGACAGAGGGAAGGAATGCCTTGAGTGCAAGTCGGATCGCCCGGAGCTCCAGAAGGTTGATATGGAGCCGGGACTCCGCCGGAGACCAGAGGCCTCTGATCTCCGCCTCTCCCATGTGACCGCCCCATCCCAGAAGGGACGCGTCCGTCACAACAGTGTGCTCTGGCTGGGGAAGGGAGAGGGATCTGCCCATGACCCATTGCCGGTTCGAGAGCCACCACTGCAACTGTCTTGCAGTCCCCTCCGAAATCTGGACGAGATCGGACAGGTTGCCCTGGTGCTGCGCCCACTGGAACTTCAGGTCCCACTGCAGAGCCCGCATATGCCATCTGGCATGATTGACCAGCAGGATGCAGGAGGCCATGAGGCCCAGCAGCCTCAGGGTCATCCGTGCCGAAACCCAGGATAAAGGCTGAAAGATCGGAATCATAGCCTGAATATCCCGGACTCGCCGTTCGGGAGGATAGGCCCGAAACTGCGTCGTGTCCAGAACTGCTCCGATGAAAAGGAGCTGTGGAGAAGGAATCAGATGCGACTTCGGCACATTGATGGAGAACCCCAGCGAGTGCAGGAGTCCGGCCGTAGTCTGGAGGTGGGAGACGACTGCCTGGGACGAGCCCGCCTTCAACAGCCAGTCGTCGAGGTAGGGGAAGACTGAAACCCCTGCCCGGCGCAGATGAGCTGCGACCACCGCCATCACTTTCGTGAACACCCGAGGGGCACTTGTAAGGCCAAAGGGAGCACGGTGAACTGAAAATGCTCGAGGCCTACCGTGAACCGAAGGTAACGCCGGTGGGCCGGCAGGACGGGGATGTGGAAATAGGCGTCCTGCAAGTCCAACGCCACCAACCAGTCTCCGGGGTCGAGGGCAGTCAAGACCTGAGCTAGGGTGAGCATCTTGAACTTCTCCTTGCGGAGGAAGCGATTGACGTTCCGGAGGTCCAAGATAGGACGCATGTCCTCCTTGTCCTTTTGGGCACCAGAAAGTAGTGGGAGTAGCAACCACGCCCTACTTCTGGGGTCGGAACATGCTCGATGGCCCTCTTGGCCAAGTTTGCCGTGACTTCCTTCTGTAGAAGCACCAAGTGATCCCCTGACATGCGGTGGAATTGAGGTGGCATGGCTGGGGGGGTGGTCTCGAAGGGGAGGGAGTAGCCCCTTCGGACAATGTCCAAGACCCACTTGTCCGAGGTGATGGGACGCCAGTGGTGAAGGTGATGGCGGACCCTGCCCCCGACTGGCGTGCTGTGCACCTGAAAGGAGGGACTAGGAGGGCTTGGAGGCCGCGGACGGGTTGGAGGTGGTGGCCTGACCCGCACGCTGGTTGCCCGAACCGCCACGGCGGTATCCACGTCCTCGGCCACGCGAAGGCGCTTGCTGCGCGGGCCGTTGGCCGGGCTGTGGACGTGACTGGGCGCCCCTTCCGTGGCCACGAAAGGGGCGAAAAGCAGACGTTTGCGGAGGGCGCACAACAGCAAGGCCCAGGGACTTAGCAGTAGCCCGTGAGTCCTTGAAACGCTCCAGCGCATGGTCTGCCTTCGAACCAAAAAGACCGACTCCATCAAAGGGCATGTCCATGAGAGTATTCTGGACATCCCCTGAAAAACCAGTGGTTCTCAGCCAGGCGTGGCGACGCAGCGCCACAGTCGTTGCAAGCGATCTGCCCAGCGAGTCGGCGGTATCAAGGCCACAGCGGATGGTATATTTAGCCGCATCACGCCCTTCCGCAATAGCGCGGGTAAGCAGTGTCTGGACTTCCTCAGAACACTGCGGCAAAACATCAGCCACCGAATCCCACAGGGAGTGGGTGTATCGGCCCAAGAGGCAAGCGGTATTAACAGACCGCAAGCCAGCACTGGAGGAAGAGAAAGCCTTCTTCCCAAAGTGATCCAGGCGCTTGGATTCCCTATCCGGAGGGGCGGTAGGGAAGGCTGTTTGGGAGGCAGAGGCTTGGACAACCAAGCTCTCAGGGGTGGGGTGTTGGGAGAGAAACAGGGGGTCGCCCGGAGCCGGGCGATGGCGTCGGGCCACGTTCCTATCCACAGGAGCCACTGTGGTGGGTTTGGACCAGGCACCCAAAAGAACGTCAGTGAGTGCATCGTTGAACGGCAGCACAGGCTCCGAAGAGGAGGCCGCCGGCTGAAGCACTTCAGTCAGGAGGTTAGTCCTGACGGCCACTGTAGGCAACTGGAGATTTAAGGCTCCAGCAGCTCTACGCAACACCGTTGCAAAATTATCCCCTCCTCCGTTGCCACGGGAGGAGACAGCATGCCAGAGTCGGGGAGGTATCCAGCCCACTGGAATCCCCAAGTTCCTCAACCCAGTCCGGGTCAAACTCGCACTGTTGTGTGAGAGGGTCGTCAGACCCCTCCCAGCTCTCCTGGTCCTCCTCAGGTTGAAAATATGGAGGAGGAGGGACATAAGGGACCCAAGGTCTCATCGGCGCCGGAACCGGCGTCGGGCGACGCCGGTCCGGCTCCATGTCCGGACCCGGGAGAACCGGGGAACGACGCCGCCCGGAGCCCCGGACGGCGTCGGAAACGGCACCGGGGACATCGGCGTCGGCGGAGGCGTGGTTAGGTCAACCGGCGTCGATGGGGGTTGCGGCACCACCGGAACCGGGGTCGAGGCCGGGGCCGGAGCCGAGGCCGGGACGAAGGCTGGTGGGACAGGCGACGCCGGGACCGGAGTCGACGGCGACGCCGGAGCAACCCCATCAGGGCCCGCGGGGCCCGAAGGCGCACCGGAGGGACCTTGAGGCCCGAAGAGGCGGGCCATGGCCGACAGGAATTTCTGTAGTTCGGCCGGAGTCGCCCCCGAACCCGGGTAGGACGGGTAATGCGGGGGCAACTCGACAGGCACGTCCGGGGCCGCGGGGGCGGGGACGGTGCCGACAGGGACCTCAGCCGAGTCGCACGACCGGCGAGGCGAAGTCTTAGAGCGATGGCGCCGCTTAGACTTCTTGTGCTTCGACTTACCGGAGGAGCGCGAAGACTTGGATTCCGACGAACGGCGGGGACTCCGCGTCCGGCCCCTCGACCTCTCCCGGGACCGGGGCTTGGCGCGGAGCCGACTGCCGGACTTCAAGGAGCTTTCGAGACCGCTCTCGCAAAGCCTTCGGATGAAGTTTCCGGCAGTCAGGGCACGACTTCGTGTCGTGGTCTCGGCCGAGACAGAAGAGACACTGGAGGTGGGGGTCCGTGATGGACATCATACGACCACATTCCTCGCAGGGCTTAAAGCCGGGCATCCCTACGACACCTTAGGAGTCGTGAAGACTCGTTGAAGAAAACAGTGAAAAATTTCACAAAAAGATAGTCAAAAAGTGACTAGGACACTGCTCTTCCCGGATCTGCGCTTACTGGCGCGGAAAAGAAGAACTGACGTCAGCGCGCAGGGGCGGCGCCTAAGTACTGCCCGCGACGTCATCCCGGCGATCACGACGCCGACGACGGACGCGGAGCCGCACGACGCCGCCTACCGACGCGCAAGGGTACTGCTACGCAAAAAACTTTCCGGATCCAGCCTGACGCCTGGGGATATTCTAAGGTAAGGAATCTGTCACTAACGTGTCTCTTTCAGATAGGAAGGACTAGGAGGGCTTGGAGGCCGCGGACGGGGTGGGGGTGGTGGCGTGACCCGCACGCTGGTTACCTGACCCGCCTCGGCGGGAGCCACATCCTCGGCCACGCGAAGACGCCTGCTGCGCGGGCCGGCGGCTGGGCAGTGGACGTGACTGAGCGCCCCTTCCGTGGCCACGAAAGGGGCGAAAAGCAGACTGTTGCGGAGGGCGCACAGCATAAAGGCCCAGGGACTTGGCTGTAGCCCGTGAGTCCTTAAAACGCTCCAACGCATGGTCTGCCTTATTGCCAAAAAGGCCGACACCATCAAAGGGCATGTCCATAAGAGTGTTTTGGACATCACCCGAAAAACCAGTGGTTCTCAGCCAGGCGTGACGGCGCAGCGCCACTGTCGTCGCAAGCGATCTGCCTAGCGAGTCGGCGGTATCTAGGCCACATCTGATGGTATACTTAGCCGCATCCCTTCCTTCCGCAATGGCGCGGGAAAGCAGTGCCTGGACCTCCTCAGGACACTGGGGCAGAACCTGCGCCACCGAATCCCACAGAGAGTGGGAATATCGGCCCAAGAGGCAAGTGGTGTTGACAGACCGCAAGCCAGCACTGGAGGAAGAAAAACCTTCTTCCCAAACTGATCCAGTCTCTTGGATTCCCTATCCGGGGGAGCGGTAGGGAAGGCGCTCTGGGAAGCAGAGGCTTGGACAACCAAGCTCTCAGGGGTGGGGTGTGTGGAGAGAAACAGGGGTCGCCCGGAGCAGGGCGATGGCGTCGGGATACGTTCCTATCAACAGGAGCCCCTGTGGTGGACTTGGACCAGGTGCCCAAAAGAACGTCAGAAAGTGCCTCGTTGAACGGCAGCAGTGGCTCCGAAGAGGTAGCCGCCGGCTGAAGCACTTCCGTCAGGATGTTAGTCCTGACAGCCACTGTAGGCAACTGGAGGTGTAAGGCCTCAGCTGCTCTACGCAACACCATTGCAAAGTTTGCTCCCTCCTCCGTTGCCACGGAAGGAGGAGACAGCATGCCAGAGTCCGGGGAGGTGTCCAGACCACTGGCATCCCCAAGTTCCTCAGCCCAGTCCTGGTCGAACTCACATTGGGCAGTGAGAGGGTCCTCAGACCCCTCCCAGTCCTCTTCGTCCTCCAAAGCAGGTTCAAAATAAGGAGGAGGGACATGCGGAACCCAAGGCCGCATCGGCGCCGGCGTCGAATGACGCTGGTCCGGCGCTGTGTCCGGATCCTGAGAGAACCGGGGAATGACGCCGCCCGGAGCCCCGGATGGCGTCGGGAACGGCACCGGTAATATCGGCGCCGGTGGAGGTGTCGTCAGGTCAACCGGCGTCGATGGGGGTTGCGGCAACAGCGGAGCTGGGGTCGAGGCTGGCGTCGCTGGCGGCGTCGGGACCGGAGTCGCCGGCAGCACCGTAAGCACCCCAGAAGGGCCCGCGGGGCCCGAAGGCGCACCAGGGGGACCTTGAGGCCCGAAGAGGCGGGCCATGGCCGACAGGAACTCCTGTATTTCGGCCGGAGTCGCCCCCGAACCCGGGAAGTGCGGGTAAAGCGGCGGCGGCTCCACAGGCAGTCCCGGCGCCGCGGGGACGGTGCCGACAGGACCCTCAGCCGAGTCGCGAGACCGGCGAGGGGAAGTCGTCGAGCAATGACGCTTCTTCGACTTCTTGTGCTTTGACTTACCGGAGGAGTGCGAAGACTTGGACCCCGACGACCGATGAGGACTCCGCGACCGGCCCCTCGACCTCTCACGTGACCGGGGCTTGGCGCGGAGCCGACTGCCGGACCTCGAGGAGCTTTCAAGACCGCTCTCGCAAAGCCTTCGGGTGCAAGGCCCGGCAGTCGGGGCACGACTTGGAGTCGTGGCTGAGGCAGTAGAGACAGTCTCGATGCGGGTCCGTGATCGACATCATCCGACCACAGGCGTCGCATGGCTTGAAGCCGGGCATCCCTACCGACACAGTCTGAGTCAAACGACTCGAGAAAAAACAGTGAAAAAATCACCAAAAAAGTTAGTCAAAAAATGACTAGGGCACTGCTCTTACTGGCGCGGAAAAAGAAAGAACTGACGTCAGCGCGCAGGGGCGGCGTCTAAGTACTGCCCGCGACGTCATCCCGGCGATCCAGACGCCGACGACGGACGCGGAGCCGCACGACGCCGCCTACCGACGCGCAAGGGTACTGCAACGCAAAACTTTCCGGATCCAGCCTGACGCCTGGGGATATTCTAAGGTAAGGAATCTGTCACTAACGTGTCTCTTTCAGATACACAGAACCAGAAGGGTCAGTGCACAATGGCAGAATGCCACAGCTGCCACGAAAGAGGGAAACTAAGAATAGGATCCCAGAAGTGGCAAGAGACAAACCCCAGCGAAGGGATTGAAACAAAATGACAGATTCAGAACACCAAATGAGCGGCACAGCATCAGGTGCCAGCAAAGGAAACACCAGTGGCAGAAGGCATCATGCCGAGACATACAAACTACGTCCAACAGGAGATACATAGATGGAAAGCACAAGAATACACGGACCAGATAGTGGGTACCGTGAAAAACACACCACTGCATAGGCCAAAGAAGCATGCGCGCCGACAGAGAAGGCTGGCGCAGCAGGAGGTAGTCAACCAGTCGACTGCACCCACAGGCACAATGACCAAAGGCCACCGGCAAGCCGGACGCACCCAAGCCATCTCCCATGAGGGACAGAGAGAGAAAGAGAGGAAATCTGGGCCAACACCCAGAAACCACAGCAGGGAAACCCCACATGCATGCCTGCCCTCTCATGTGCGTACACAGTACAGAGAAACACATGAAAAAGTCAATAAAGCGACAACCAAAGGGAAACTGGAGAAACCAAGGGAAACCGAGAGCCGCCCAAAAGGCACCAACGGCACCGATGTGAACGTAGCAGGACACAAAGGCCAGGAACAAAGAGGACAACCCCAACCCCCCGATCGTGATATGAAATGGCAGAGTCGTCACGAAAAAGGCGGGGCACTGACCACCACACTAAGGAAAAAGAGGGAGTCAGTAACCCTCAGACACAGAATATCTGAAAAAGTATAGCAAAAGAATGTCTGAAAAAGTATAGCCATAGACCGGATGATGCCAGAAAACATCTGGGGATAGGACAAATCTGTCGAAAAACGCAGCAGAGGCCAGGAGGAGAAACACCTGAGCTGTGTGCAGCAACAACAGAATAACCAAGTTCAGGCCGGGAACCGGCATAGGGAGGTAAAACGCAACAGGGAGCAGCCCTGGCGAAAACCCTACCGCCCATAGGCAAACCCCCAACAGGGGGTGCCCGAGCCTTTGCCAACACCAGGGAAGAAGACAACGCAGCCAAGACAGTGGCTCAAGGAACACCACAGGTCCCTGTGACACCGCACACACCCAGTGTGGACCACATGTTGTTGTATTCCTCTTAGGGTGTCCATACACGGGCTTTCCTGTATCATGTCCTTATATAGGCACAATTCGCCCTGCCCTTATATAGGCATAAAATCCCAGTCCTTATTTAGGCATTAAACCGTGCACTCCGAATACAGGCATGGTCTCCGACATCCGTCCACCCTAACGTCACAACGAGTTCTTGAAGAACAGACCCTTAGGCTTCGGGAATTTCCCTAGCACAGGACTATTGATTTCTTCAAGGACTCATCTATTATGCATGAACCATTATACCTTAGGGGTTCATTCATGACGTCTTCCGCTGTCCGATTCACGTCAATGCTAACATTCTGAGGTACCTCTCAGGTATAAATATACCTTCCCTACCCCTTGTAAACTAGAGGAGACCTCAACTTCAGAGGAGCCCGTTTCCCGGCCTGACGCACTGAGAAGACGCTGTCATCCCTGCACGCAGAGAGTCCAGTTTCCAGTGATCTGACTTCCCTTGCGGGGTGTTGGAGTTCGACTCTGGCAAGAGATTCCTACCTCTCTCATTCTAAAGGTATGGAGCTGACTAGAACCTAGAGGGACTCTTGGCATACTAGGCATACTAGACTTAACATACTCTTAGTATACCATAGTAAGGAATACTTCACCTACTTCATACCTCTCCCTACACCTAGGTTAGGTTAGGCACATTGGGGTAGAACTAGCTTAGAAACGCATCTTATGAGTACTCGCATTTTTAGTCTGTGTTATTTATGTAAATGAATATCTGCTAAAGATAATGCTATCGCAGTATTATTTATTTCTACTGCTTACGCTGTACATTATTTATCTCGCATACTGTCTTGTGATCGTAACAGCACATTTAACTTACACGAGAAACAAGACTGTTCAATAAATCTTTTATTGAAACGCCCGTCTATTCTTTCTGTGTAACTTTGAGGAAAACTAAGTATGCACGATTGAGCTGAGTGAAATAGTTATCTATTGTTTCCACGACTCTGGGACTCGTTCTGATTCTAAAGAGAAACAAAGTTGTCATGTTTTGCGGCTGCCAGAAACTACTCCCTTCTTGTCGTCAAGGAGTTTCTAGTGGCCTCTGAGCTAGCTGGCACAAGTAATTAAGTTTAATATACTCGATAGGGACATACTGACCTTAGTCCTATGTCAAACCTATAGGGGATATTATTCCAATGCGCAGAGCCTATTAGGGAAATTGGAGCTACACTACATGGCGCCCAACGTTTGGTAAGGCGGTAATTTAACGCTAGATTCTGAGTAACTCAGCCGTGCTTTTTTCTCTCAGAGACCCCTACCCATATACTCCAAAAGACGTCTGGAGTGGGCAGGGTTAAGTATCCACCATGGCTACATAGGGAAGTACCCTATATACTAGCTGTTTGGTTTACTCAACGTTGAAGGATACACTGTTCCAAAATATTGTGCACCTTATCTTTGTTTCCTTGAAACTTGTTCTACATTTTTCAAAAAAACAAAATGACTGAAACCGGAAACGGTGAAGCTGCGGCTGATCCAGCCCAAGCAGCAGTTTTTAACATTACAGGTTTAATTGAAACCGAGGAGGGTGTTATAGACATCCATCCAAACTTAAGAAGAGCCATCACTCTAAAACTTATAAAACATGGCCTACCACCAAGAGGCGGTAGAGCAGTTTTCGTGATAGAGGCACACGAATCCTTTCAGACAGAGGTATTCTATTCATGGGTAATATTTCCTGAATCCAATCCAGTAACACACATGTTTCACTTCTACAAAGAAGATGATCCACCAGAGGAATACATTCCTTTCGAGGATATAGAAATTCCATTAACATACCAAGAGCATCAACTCTGGTTTAAAGGCGCCCTAAAACATCACAAAAACATTACCAGGCTCGGTCCACTAGGTAGACCAGGAGCAACATGGCCGATTCTAGCCGGCTACACACCTCATCCTGACATTGAAGAGATGTCAGACGAGGAACTACTTACTCAACTTACAGAGTTAATAAAAATCTACAGACAATTGGTCCAATATGTCATGCAGACTTTCACAGTCCAGCAACCACTGACACTTCCAAATCCAACTCCCCAACAGGGGAATACACTAAAAATTACACCACAGACTCTCTACGCAGTCATGGGTAAAATGCCCACAAAATGTGAGCAAATTCCATTCTGGATAGCTCAAAAAATTACTCAAATCGAAGCAGTATTTCCAAATACTAGCCCGTATGAGAAACACAGAATACTAACAATCAGTTTACCGATGGGGATCACACCACAACTGGAAGACTGTACCACTTGGGGCTCAGTCTTTGCTGCCATCTATACTAAAACACATGGTATTCCATCAATTGCGGTAATACCTGATGTCCTGAAACAAATTCAAAATGAATATGGGGCAGAGCCTGCTCTAAATTTAAGTATGAAATTACTGAAAAATTTCGACCAGGTCTCAACAATAATATTATCGAATATTAAAGGGGAGGCAGCAGCAGTGGCGATCCGCCAAAAATTAAGGGAATTCGATGTTACAGAACATCAAACTGAACTACCCAGAATAATTGAACAATCTTATGCAGAATTAGGCAGAGATAGTTTGGGTGGAAGACCAGTGAAGCCGAAGCTATCTGAAAGTCCTGAGAAGGACTCAATTAAACAAACTCCTACATCTTCTAAAAAGAAGAGGGGGACTAATAAACAAAAGTCAAATGAGAAACGTTCTCAATCCCGGGGTAGGTCTCCTCAAAAGGAGCCCTCTGAAAGGAGGTATACCTCAGGAATAGGGATAATTTAAGAAAACCTGACAGGTATCAAGATACTGATACACGTTCCTCTCGTCCCTTTCAGATCTCATCACAGACTTCGGAAAGAAGAGGACGATCAGAGAACATAGAGAAGAACGCGTGAAATCCAAGGAAGATAAACACGCTCCAAAAAACAGAACAAAACCTCAATTCTCCAAAAAGAAAGTAGCAGGTCTGAAGATCAGACATGCCGAGAATACTGAGAACACAACTCAAGAACGGAGAATGGGCTCAGACAATGCTGGACAGTGCAGCAGAAGTCACAATAGTTCGCCAGAACCTGAAGGAACTTCTGGAGATAGTGGACTTGAATGAGTACATTACAGTTGAGACTGTAGATACCAGGGTTAGTACTCCACAAACGTTATATGAAATAACACTCCGGATGGAGGGAGACAAGCCAAGACAGGTGAAAGCACTTTTTTGGGAAAGACTATCGAGGGGCTATGACATACTTCTAGCAGAAAAAGACTGGCCACCACAATTTGTCAGGGAGTGCCCACACGGCGAGGACATTATTATGCCTGCCTTCTCCAACCATATTCCAATTCATCTAAAATATACTTATGCCAGGAAATGAGCAGTAGCCCAGGCCCCAGCATTATATAAAAATCATGTAGGATGGGATGAGGACTCACCTCACCATAAAATACATCTGAAACATGAACCAACTGCACAAAGGCAGTATCCAATAAAGCAAGAAGCTAAAAAACAGTTCAGGGAGATCTTAGATCAACTTGAATACCAAGGGGTGATTGAAACATGCACCTCCTCAATGAACAATCCTTTGTTTCCTGTCTCCAAACCAGACAATACATATCGTCTAGTTTTGGATTACAGACACCTAAACACTTGTTCTAAAACTTTTGCAGTGCAAAATGCACATAGCACAGAATTAATGAATAACATTGTGCGTAAAAAATACAAAACAACATTAGACATCTCAAATGGTTTCTTTTGTCAAAACATAGCACCTGAAAGCAGGTACTTAACAGCATTCTCCATAATGGGGACCCAGCGTCACTTTTGTCGACTCCCACAAGGGTTCAAGAACAGCCCAGGTTTATTCTCAGCGAGGGTAACGGAGTTACTACAAATTTATGACAATGAGGCATTGTCCTATGTCGATGACATCTATCTGACAGACGATGACCTGGACAAACACTTGAACAGGGTAAGCACCATTATATTGGGCTTCGCCTCTGAGGGCAACAAGTTCAACTTTAAAAAGTCCCGAGTTGCCCATCTCAATGTCTTATTTCTAGGATATGAGCTTTCAAGTGAAGGCAAGAGCTTGGCAGCTAACTTTTTAGAAAAGTGTGCGCTGCTCCAACCTCCAAAAACGCTAAAAAACATACAATCCATCCTGGGTTTCCTAAACTTTGGAAGAACATACATTCTAAATTACGCAGAAAGGGTTAAACCTCTCTACGCATTAATCAAACCTGATTTTTCAATCAAAAATTGGACAAACGAACACACAGAAATCTTGCGTTCACTCCAGGCTAACATGTTAGCAACAAATCACTTACAAACACGCGTAAGTCAACGGAACCTGGTGATCCGAATAATTTCGGGTCAATGCGGATTCACCTACTTAACCTTCAATGAGGGTGAGAAAATACCAATCGCATACAAATCTCATTTGTACACACAAGCGGAAATGTGCTTCAGTTCAACTGAAAAAATTCTAACAGAAGTTCAAACCGCTGTAGCAAAAGAAAGAGCCATAGCCCAAGGGAAACGCATTATTGTCGTAACCCCAGTACCAGCTTTAGAAGCGGTCACAAAAGCAAGCATTCCAAATGCTAAAGCATTACATCCAAGATGGATACAATGGGTTAATTCTCTTGCTGCAACAGATGTTGAATATGTTTTTGATCCTGATTTAAAAACACAAGCATTCCTGCAATATGAACAAGAATGTCCTCTGCCTACTAAAATTCTGCCTCTCGATCAGTACGAATTCATAATTTACACTGACGGATCCGCACAAGCCGCAACAGGGAGTAAGCAAGCTTACAGTGCAGCGTGTGCAATCGTTAAAGGTTGCATGCGAGATGGCATCTTCAGACCTATGGTCACAAAAACTCAATCTCTAGGGGATTGTACTGCTCAGCGAGCTGAACTACAAGCATTTAAACTGGCACTTGAAAGTACAGATCGAGAATTCCCCACACTAATAGTGTGCGATTCCTTTTACTGTGTTCAGTCGAATAATAAATATATACAAAACTGGCTAGAAAATGGTTTCAAAGATGCGAAAGGTGGCACAATAAAGCACAAAATGCTTTGGGAACAAGTAGTTCAGTTGAAAAACGAACTACCAAAGGCTCACGTGATCCACACACTGAGTCATCAACGTGATGGCGTTCACGTTGCAGGGAATTCATTGGCTGACGAAGCCGCAAAGGGGGCTGTTCAGACGGCTTCCGTAGCTGCGATCACTCGTTCAAAAACAAAAATAGACGGTGAGATAATGTTGGCTGTCAATGCTTCAAGCAAAGGCAGCAGTGCAGCGTTACCAAAAAAGTTTCCACTTAAGTACTCTTATGTAATTGATGCGAACAACGTTCCTTTTGCTCGAATCCCTGGAGTGGGGGATAGGGTAATCCCAAACATGGAACGTAGAGCAGCCTTGATTTATGAAACACATTTGGGGAGGGTCTGTCACATCAAGGGATCTCTAAAACAATTTTGACGTTAAAGGAGATGTACTGGTGGCCTGGAATGAATACAGAAATTCACATATTTATCAATAACTGCTTAGACTGTAAATTACAGCGGGAAAGCCACCAGACACCATGCTACAAATGTAGCTGCCCAGTACAGACACCACTGTTAGACAGCATTAGACTATCTACGCGCATGCGTCCTTCTGGACAAACGCAATCCCACAAATACTGAATCACGGTTCCTATGGATATGGCCTCAGCGCTTGGCTGATGCTCGAACTGTTATAAAAGATTTGCGAGTCTTTATCGGCACATACGCAATAGGCACGCTACATTCTGACCAGGGCCCTGCGTTTAGCTCTCGGGCTTACAAAGAAGCCATGGCCAGTCTGGGCGTTGCATTGCGGTACTCCTCTCCATTCCATCCTGAGGGAAATTCAGTTGTGGAAAGGAAAAACCGGGACCTAAAGCAGTCTATAACAGCTAGGGTATTAGGTTCGGGTGATGGGTGGGTCAAACATCTTAATGGGGTCCAACGCTCATTGAATAATCTGCCAAGAAGTTCTCTAGGGGGGTCACTCCATATGAGGTCCTATTTGGGACAAGAATGTGGGTACCAGATCTCGATCACGTAGGCACAGTGGTGGAAAATAAAACATTTGATATCAAAGATCGTTTGGCTGTTTTACAGGAACTGAATGAGTCAAGAACGAAACAAAGCAACGTATTCCTACAGCCAACCACCACTGGGGAAAAACAGGCGGTCCCAGAAAGGCCTGTCTGGATTCCAAAAGTTGGGGATCTAGTCAGAGAAAAAATTGCGGACAAGAAGGAATTTGGACCTTCTTACAGACAACCAGTACCTGTCCTAGCAGTTCAAGGAACAAGAACAGTACTTCTGCCGCCCCTTGCTGGAAGAAAGGAGAAAAGATTTGTGTCCATCAACCTCATCAAACCACAGTATGTGGCCAATACTAAATAGTAGGCCTCGTGGACTCCGACCTAGTAGCAGACACACTCCTCTCGCTACTATCCAAGAGGTTCAGACTGAAAGACTGATAACAATCGAGAATTCAGCTGTAACAGATGGAGGACTAAGCAACAACGCTATGGAACTCATCCCTCTTGAAAATCAAATAACAGTTCGTCCAAATACACCTGTCTACACCAATGTAGCACGTGATCAACTGGTTCCAGCGATTTCTACAAATCCTGATGCAATTCAAACAATTGATAGAACTGCTTCTGGCTATTTCATTAACTTTGATACGTTCTCAGAAGATCCGAGTGAACCTGAAACAACGCCAGCATCAATGAAATTCAAGCAGCAAGTACAAGACTTTCTTCACTTTCTGAAAAAGACTTATTTGGTTTCTCCATGGATTGAACTCTGGATTACATCTGGACTTTTTGTTTTCCTGCTCTGGCTAGCTTTGGTTACAACTGTGAGCATGCTTATAAGTGGCAGATACATCCATGTGAATACTGAAGGAAAAGACGTTAACGTACTTTTAAAACCTCATAAATCTTCCCATCGTGAAGCAAGAGACTTGTCAACAGTGAACATCACAGCTGTTCCTATACAGGATGGTATAGTGTGGGACAAAACAGATTTTGATATCTTCGGCCCGACGGAACAATTGAACATTCCACATTTGTTTAAAATTTCACTAAGTGATCTAATTTCGTCCAGTACCTATTCTGATGATTGGGACTTTGAGACTGTTAATGACAATGTTTGACCTAGAAAAATCTGCTGCATTTTCTAAAAATGAATATTTAGAGGGTTCATCAGACTATGAACAGCTGTATTGCTAGAACCATTATGGTCATCATTATTTGCATAAATCTGCATATCCTAGAAATGTGTTTATGTTTAACCAATGGGAGCATTGTCCTACACCACCACAAGGTAGTTCAAAAACATTTGCTAACAAGTTTCCATATTTTTTAGGGTACAATACATCTGATCCAGAAATGTTTTACTATAAAAATGTAAACAAGACGGGACTGAAAATTATGTTAACTAATACGAAACAGATTTACTCTGCAATATTTATTGCCCAACTGTCTAGACAGGGTTTCGACTTTTGGAAAGACACAATAGACACAAAAACTGTCTGGGGTACTAAAGATTGGCAAGTGCAAGGGATAGAAGCTTTATTTAGAGCCTGCATCATCCCTGAACAAATAATGTTTTTGAATGAAACTGTCCAACAAACATCTTGTCTTGGACTAGCCAAGATCAAAGAGATGAACACACCTTCTGTACCAACACCTGCCACTGATAATAATACACAGTCAGTGGTGACAGTTGACAATATACTACAACTCAACAGATCTAATCCTAATTGGAAAAAATGGTTGATCTGGCCCACAGACACGAACAACTGTCAGGAAAGATTCTTGAATAAAACTCAGGGCTTTACTACTCATAGGCCAGACCCAAGATACGTCCAAAGACAACATCCGGGGGTAGTAACAACATACAGTGTAGGTAAATTATGCCTCGATTGGCTGCAGAAATCTACACTACAGGATGTGAAACTACACTTATCCTTACTTAAAGAGGACGCAGACCTTAGGGAATTCTTGCTTGGACCAAGAAAACCGCGTCAAAAACGTTTCATATATGCCGGCATTTATGCTGCCTATAATGAAGCATGGAAGGTGTCACAGATGGAGGCTGCAGAACGAATACGTGAACTTGAGCGTATTAATTTAGAGAAAACTCTCTCTGTGGTCGACAATGGGTTAACAACTTTGTCCTCCAGAATATATTCATTGGATGGCATTGTATCCTCTGCTATCGACATACTAGAACAAGATTTGGCGATGTTACAGCAAGGCCAATCTCAATTGCGTTCTATTGTGTTATTAAACTGGACGCTGCAATCTTTGCGAGCGGGCTATGTGCCTTGGCGTTTCATCAACACATCGGCTCTGTTTGCAGAATACAATCTAACTGATAAACAGATCGAACTGGCACAAAGAGGAGCAAAGTATACAGTGTTGAACATTGGAAAACTGGAAAAGTTACCATTCACAGTGGCAGAAAAACCAGCTACAGAATGGCTCATTCATGGCAAAATCACATTACCTGTGACTACTTTTCAGTTTCAGTATTGCCTCACACAAATGCAAGCAGGCAAATATGAAAGGTTGGGTAAGGAATACATTAAGACATCTTGGGATTTATTGTATACATATAGATGTTGGAGTGGGGATCGTGAAGTGTTTTTGAGCGGTACACACTGTAAACGTGCACTGAGCGGTTCACTTATATGTCAGGACATTTCTTTACACGGGGTTTGTAATGGTACTGTGGCAAATTTGTCTTGCCATCAGCAGGGTACACCAGCTGCTGTGAATAATCCTACGTTTGGACAACTTTCTAATGGGAGTTACCTCATGTTGAATGATCAAAGTTGCTGCGGCATGTCGCCAGGCATCCCATATCTAGTAACGGTCAACTCCAGGGTCACTTGCTGTATGCAAGTATTGTTTGCCCCAATAGACACAGTCAGGGAGTCGCCTCTATGGCCTTCGCTGAACGTCTCTTTTATAAGATTTGATACTTTAAGCAGAATGAAAGCCATGCTTTTACAGCAAACAGTGCCTTTGACCTCGGTCAAAGAAACCTATGATCTACAAGTAGCAAGGACTTCGGCTGAGATACAGACTTTAATACGTACAAACTGCCCTATACATTTCGTAGAAATGATAACACGTATCTTCAACAGGTCTGATACAAGTGGAATTGTACATGTATTTAAGAGCATCTGTACCGGTCTGTTAGCACCTTTCCAGGCAATACTCGGAATCATCCCGAACTTTGCACATTCGGTGTTTGGTGGCATACCATAAATTCTAGCACTTGTTGCCGGAATTCTATTTCTCTTCCTGCTATTACGCTATGGCCAGCCTATTCGCAGACATCACTCCGAGCGAAATGGAGAAAGCTCTCCTTGAACGAAAATGCAGTGAGCGAATAGTACAGCTTTTGGGCATGACTCGTCTACGGGAACTTAATACCACGTGGTTCCTGTCATTCAGACCAATCTGGCAAGATTGCATCTTACCTGTTCTACGATGCCTGCTATGCGGTGAAGAATGCGTGTTGGACACCTGTCTAACATTTCCATCAGCTACGCCAACGGATGTCGATACTCTGCTGGTCCAGATAACGGCCCATGCTCTGTGTTGCCCCCAGAGGCTGCCTATCCTGATGTCAGCATTCATTGAGATCTCACAGACGCTTCCGGCTGCTGCTGAGGTACGAGAAAGATCTACAGGCACACAGGTAACAACGGACGCGAACATTGCTGCGGCAACCTATGCTGAAAGCGATGCTTCACATCTCTGTGCAATTAATCTACTACACGAGGTGTTCCAACTGACACCAACTTCAGTGGACGATGTTTTGTCTACAGAAATAGATGATCTCATGTTTACCCCAGACCCGTAAACTGACTCTGATTCAGCCCACAGTGTTCCAGAGATGCAGTAACAATTTGGCCTTCATACTTCAAAAACTTGGAACTCTTCCAAAAATTGAACTTTTTCCCATTTTTCGAACTAAAATGGCACTTCAATCTGCTTCAAGTAGAACTAGCCTTATAGTACAGACTTCGCGGTACTTCCTCAGACACTTTTTTCATCGCGTTAGTCTAAAAAAGTTCATTAATTTCCATGACGCACAAGTTACTAACTTGTGTAACGATATATCTGTAAGAGACAGTAGTTAGTGACAGATTCCTTACCTTAGAATATCCCCAGGTGTCAGGCTGGATCCGGAAAGTTTTTGCGTAGCAGTACCCCTGCGCGTCGGTAGGCGGCGTCGTGCGGCTCCGCGTCCGTCGTCGGCGTCGTGATCGCCGGGATGACGTCGCGGGCAGTACTTAGGCGCCGCACCTGCGCGCTGACGTCAGTTCTGTACACGACTTTCCGGGCCAGGAACGCAGAGCCATGCAAGAAGCTGACATAGGTGTCTGAAAAATACTAGGGCCCTGAAAGGGATATCCTTAACCCTAGAAATCAGTTCGCAGAACGGGGAGGATGGGCGGGGCAGTAAGGAATCTGTCACTAACTACTGTCTCTTACAGATATATCGTTACACAAGTTAGTAACTTGTGCATCTGAAAGAGACACGTTAGTGACAGATTCCTTACCTTAGAATAGATACCCCAGCAATACCAACCCCGGTGGTGGGTCTGCGAACAAAGATCAGACAAGGAAGTCCTGGAGGACAGAACGGCCAAAGAAGCCGTCCCTCCGGACCTGACTGTCAAGGCAGTAATGCTTTGTAAACGTGTGCAGCGAGGCCCACGTAGCTGCCTGACAAATAACCGGCAGCGGAACACCGCGGCCCAAGGCCGTGGTAGCAGCCGTTGCCCTGGTGGAATGGGCACGCAGCCCAACAGGAGGCTCCTTCTTAGCCAAAGAATAGCAGGTCTTGATGCACAAGGTAACCCAGCGGGAGATGGTTCGTTTGTGCACCGCCCGACCTTTTTGGCGCCCACGTAGCCAACAAAGAGCTGGTCATCCACCCGGAAGTGTTTCGTGCGGTCGATATAGAAGGAGAGCGCACGTTTTGGGTCCAGACGGTGGAGCCTCTCTTCCTCTCTGGAAGGATGCGGAGGCGGAAAGAAGGTAGGCAAAGTGATGGTCTGCCCAATGTGAAAGGCAGTAACCACCTTTGGCAAGAAGGACGGACGCGTCCGAAGAACAACCTTGTCTGGATGAACAGACAGAAAGGGAGGTTTGCAAGATAAAGCCTGGAGCTCAATCACCCGCCGAGCGGAGGTGATGGCCACCAGGAAGGCTGTCTTTAGAGTCAGAAGACGAAGAGGACAGTTATGCAGAGGCTCAAAGGGAGCGCACATTAAAAAGGTAAGAACCAAGTTCAAGTCCCACTGAGGCATTACAAATGGAACAGGAGGAAAGAGGTGTGTAATGCCTTTTAAGAACCTGTTAACAACAAGGGACTTGAAAAGGGAGGGCTGATCAGGGAGCCTGAGGAAGGCCGAGATAGCACAGAGATAACCCTTGATGGTACCCAGGGCAGAACCCTGTTGGGCCAGAGAAAGAAGGAACAGAAGGACCTCAGAAAGAGGGGCAGAAAGGGGGTTCACAGCCTTTGCTGTGCACCATGCCACAAATTTGTTCCACCTGCAGGCGTATACCACCTTAGTGGAGGGACGCCTGGCTGCCAGAATCACATCACAAACTTCGGGAGGCAAGTCGAAAGGAATCAACTGCCGCCGCTCAATCTCCACGCAAGCAGGTGTAGACTGGACAGGTTCGGGTGGAGGACCGTCCCCTGCTGCTGCGACAGAAGATCCTCCCGAAGAGGCAGACGGATCGGGGATCTACGCTCATACTGAGTAGCTCGGGATACCAAACTCTTCGAGCCCAGTCCGGAGCCACAAGAATGACTTGGGCCCGGTGGTGCCGAATCTTCTTCAACACTCTGGGTAGAAGTGGTATAGGCGGAAAGGCGTACAATAGACCGCAACTCCAGTCGTGACGAAAAGCGTCGCCGAGCGAGTGCCGCCTTGGAAATTCCAACGCGCAGAACTGATGACATTGCGCGTTCTCTTCGGTGGCGAATAGATCTAACCAAGGCTCTCCCCACTGTAGAAAGAGTCCTTGCGCCACTTCCGAGTGAAGACGCCATTCGTGATCCATCATGCACCTGCGGCTGAGTTCGTCCGCCCTGGCGTTCAGGGAACCTGCCAGGTGTTGAACCATCAGGAACATGCCCTGATGTTCCAGCCATGTCCAGAGGCGCAGAGCCTCCTGACAAAGGGTCCACGACCCCACCCCGCCCTGTTTGTTGCAGTACCACATGGCGGTGGTGTTGTCGGTGAACACCTGCACTACCTTCCCTTTGACAGAGGGAAGGAATGCCTTGAGTGCAAGTCGGATCGCCCGGAGCTCCAGAAGGTTGATATGGAGCCGGGACTCCGCCGGAGACCAGAGGCCTCTGATCTCCGCCTCTCCCATGTGACCGCCCCATCCCAGAAGGGACACGTCCGTCACAACTGTATGCTCTGGCTGGGGAAGGGAGAGGGATCTGCCCATGACCCATTGCCGGTTCGAGAGCCACCACTGCAACTCTGTTGCAGTCCCCTCCGATATCTGGACGTGATCGGACAGGTTGCCCTGGTGCTGCGCCCACTGGAACTTCAGGTCCCACTGCAGAGCCCGCATATGCCATCTGGCATGATTGACCAGCAGGATGCAGGAGGCCATGAGGCCCAGCAGCCTCAGGGTCATCCGTACCGAAACCCAGGATAAAGGCTGAAAGATCGGAATCATAGCCTGAATATCCCGGACTCGCCGTTCGGGAGGATAGGCCCGAAACTGCGTCGTGTCCAGAACTGCTCCGATGAAAAGGAGCTGTGGAGAAGGAATCAGATGCGACTTCGGCACATTGATGGAGAACCCCAGCGAGTGCAGGAGTTCGGCCGTAGTCTGGAGGTGGGAGACGACTGCCTGGGACGAGCCCACCTTCAGGAGCCAGTCGTCGAGGTAGGGGAAGACTGAAACCCCTGCCCGGCGCAGATGAGCTGCGACCACCGCCATCACTTTCGTGAACACCCGAGGGGCACTGGTAAGGCCAAAGGGGAGCACGGTGAACTGAAAATGCTCGAGGCCTACCGTGAACCGAAGGTAACGCCGGTGGGCCGGCAGGACGAGGATGTGGAAATAGGCGTCCTGCAAGTCCAACGCTACCAACCAGTCTCCGGGGTCGAGGGCAGTCAAGACCTGAGCTAGGGTGAGCATCTTGAACTTCTCCTTCCGGAGGAAGCGATTGACGTTCCGGAGGTCCAAGATAGGACGCATGTCCTCCTTGTCCTTTTTGGGCACCAGAAAGTAGTGGGAGTAGCAACCACGCCCTACTTCTGGGGTCGGAACATGCTCGATGGCCCTCTTGGCCAAAAGGGCCGTGACTTCCTTCTGTAGAAGCACCAAGTGATCCCCTGACATGCGGTGGAATTGAGGTGGCATGGCTGGGGGTGGTCTCGAAGGGGAGGGAGTAGCCCCTTCGGACAATGTCCAAGACCCACCTGTCCGAGGTGATGGGACGCCAGCGGTGAAGGTGATGGCGGACCCTGCCCCCGACTGGCGTACTGTGCACCTGAAAGGAGGGACTAGGAGGGCTTGGAGGCCGCGGACGGGTTGGAGGTGGTGGCCTGACCCGCACGCTGGTTGCCCGAACCGCCACGGCGGTATCCACGTCCTCGGCCACGCGAAGGCGCTTGCTGCGCGGGCCGTTGGCCGGGCTGTGGACGTGACTGGGCGCCCCTTCCGTGGCCACGAAAGGGGCGAAAAGCAGACGTGAGCGGAGGGCGCACAACAGCAAGGCCCAGGGACTTAGCAGTAGCCCGTGAGTCCTTGAAACGCTCCAGCGCATGGTCTGCCTTCGAACCAAAAAGACCGACTCCATCAAAGGGCATGTCCATGAGTGTATTCTGGACATCCCCTGAAAAACCAGTGGTTCTCAGCCAGGCGTGGCGACGCAGCGCCACCGTCGTTGCAAGCGATCTGCCCAGCGAGTCGGCGGTATCAAGGCCACAGCGGATGGTATATTTAGCCGCATCACGCCCTTCCGCAATGGCGCGGGTAAGCAGTGTCTGGACCTCCTCAGAACACTGCGGCAAAACAGTTGCCACCGAATCCCACAGGGAGTGGGTGTATCGGCCCAAGAGGCAAGCGGTATTAACAGACCGCAAGCCAGCACTGGAGGAAGAGAAAGCCTTCTTCCCAAAGTGATCCAGGCGCTTGGATTCCCTATCCGGAGGGGCGGTAGGGAAGGCGGTTTGGGAGGCAGAGGCTTGGACAACCAAGCTCTCAGGGGTAGGGTGTTGGGAGAGAAACAGGGGGTCGCCCGGAGCAGGGCGATGGCGTCGGGCCACGTTCCTATCCACAGGAGCCCCTGTGGTGGGTTTGGACCAGGCACCCAAAAGAACGTCAGTCAGTGCCTCGTTGAACGGCAGCACAGTCTCCGCAGAGGAGGCCGCCGGCTGAAGCACTTCAGTCAGGATGTTAGACCTGACGACCACTGTAGGCAACTGGAGATTTAAGGCTCCAGCAGCTCTACGCAACACCGTTGCAAAATTAGCCCCCTCCTCCGTTGCCACGGGAGGAGACAGCATGCCAGAGTCAGGGGAGGTATCCAGACCACTGGCATCCCCAAGTTCCTCAACCCAGTCCGGGTCAAACTCGCACTGCTGTGTGAGAGGGTCCTCAGACCCCTCCCAGCTCTCCTGGTCCTCCTCAGGTTGAAAATATGGAGGAGGAGGGACATCAGGGACCCAAGGTCTCATCGGCGCCGGAAACGGCGTCGGGCGACGCCGGTCCGGCTCCATGTCCGGACCCGGAGAGAACCGGGGAACGACGCCGCCCGGAGCCCCGGACGGAGTCGGAAACGGCACCGGGGACATCGGCGTCGGCGGAGGCGTGGTTAGGTCAACCGGCGTCGATGGGGGTTGCGGCACCACCGGAGCCGGGGTCGAGGCCGGGGCCGGAGCCGAGGCCGGGACGAAGGCTGGTGGGACAGGCGACGCCGGGACCGGAGTCGACGGCGACGCCGGAGCAACCCCATCAGGGCCCGCGGGGCCCGAAGGCGCACCGGAGGGACCTTGAGGCCCGAAGAGGCGGGCCATGGCCGACAGGAATTCCTGTATATCGGCCGGAGTCGCCCCCGAGCCCGGGTAGGGCGGGTACTGCGGGGGTAACTCGACAGGCACGTCCGGGGCCGCGGGGGTGGGGACGGTGCCGACATGGACCTCAGCCGAGTCGCGAGACCGGCGAGGCGAAGTCTTAGAGCGATGACGCCGCTTAGACGTCTTGTGCTTCGACTTACCGGAGGAGCGCGAAGACTTTGAATCCGACGAACGGCGGGGACTCCGCGTCCGGCCCCTCGACCTCTCCCGGGACCGGGGCTTGGTGCGGCGCGGAGCCGAATGCCGGACTTCGAGGAGCTTTCGAGACCGCTCTCGCAAAGCCTTAGGATGAAGTTTCCGGCAGTCAGGACACGACTTCGTGTCGTGGTCTCGGCCGAGACAAAAGAGACACTCGAGGTGCGGGTCCGTGATCGACATCATGCGACCACATTCCTCGCAGGGCTTAAAGCCGGGCATCCCTACGACACCTTAGGAGTCGTGAAGACTCGTTGAAGAAACAGTGAAAAAATTCACCAAAAAAGATAGTCAAAAAGTGACTAGGGCACTGCTCTTCCCGGATCTGCGCTTACTGGCGCGGAAAAAGAAGAACTGACGTCAGCGCGCAGGGGCGGCGCCTAAGTACTGCCCGCGACGTCATCCCGGCGATCACGACGCCGACGACGGACGCGGAGCCGCACGACGCCGCCTACCGACGCGCAGGGGTACTGCTACGCAAAAACTTTCCGGATCCAGCCTGACGCCTGGGGATATTCTAAGGTAAGGAATCTGTCACTAACGTGTCTCTTTCAGATATGAAATGACTTTTGATTTTGAACAACTTATCGATCATTTTTTTGTCACATGTAAATATTACTGCTTATTTCATTCAAATTGCATTTTATTTTAAAAATATGCCTGAAATGAAAAGCAATGCTTAAAATGTACAGTACCTTTTGCATTCTAATGGGTTTTTAAATGCCTTTTTAAACGGTTTTAAGAAATATTTTAGCAATATGCGGTACTCCATTTAATGTTTAGCATTTTAAATGTTTAGCATTTTAGTATTATCGTACACACGAAAGTGGAGTGGGTGCTGTATTCCTCTTAGGGTGTCCATACACGGGCTTTCCTGTATCATGTCCTTATATAGGCACAAGTCGCCCTGCCCTTATATAGGCATAAAATCCCAGTCCTTATTTAGGCATTAAACCGTGCACTCCAAATACAGGCATGGTCTCCGACATCCGTCCACCCAACGTCACAACGAGTTCTTGAAGAACAGACCCTTAGGCTTCGGGAATTTCCCTAGCACAGGACTATTGATTTCTTCAAGGACTCATCTATTATGCATGAACCATTATACCTTAGGGGTTCATTCATGACGTCTTCCGCTGTCCGATTCACGTCAATGCTAACATTCTGAGGTACCTCTCAGGTATAAATATACCTTCCCTAGCCTTTGTAAACTAGAGGAGACCTCGACTTCAGAGGAGCCCGTTTCCCGGCCTGACGCACTGAGAAGACGCTGTCATCCCTGCACGCAGAGAGTCCAGCTTCCAGTGATCTGACTTCCCTTGCGGGGTATTGGAGTTCGACTCTGGCAAGAGATTCCTACCTCTCTCATTCTAAAGGTATGGAGCTGACTAGAACCTAGAGGGACTCTTTGCATACTAGGCATACTAGACTTAACATACTCTTAGTATACCATAGTAAGGAATACTTCACCTACTTCATACCTCCCCCTACACCTAGGTTAGGTTAGGCACATTGGGGTAGAACTAGCTTAGAAACGCATCTTATGAGTACTCGCATTTTTTAGTCTGTGTTATTTATGTAAATGAATATCTGCTAAAGATAATGCTATCGCAGTATTATTTATTTCTACTGCTTACGCTGTACATTATTTATCTCGCATACTGTCTTGTGATCGTAACAGCACATTTAACTTACACGAGAAACAAGACTGTTCAATAAATCTTTTATTGAAACGCCCGTCGATTCTTTCTGTGTAACTTTGAGGAAAACTAAGTATGCACGATTGAGCTGAGTGAAATAGTTATCTATTGTTTCCACGACTCTGGGACTCGTTCTGATTCTAAAGAGAAACAAAGTTGTCATGTTTTGCGGCTGCAAGAAACTACTCCCTTCTTGTCGTCAAGGAGTTTCTAGTGGCCTCTGAGCTAGCTGGCACAAGTAATTAAGTTTAATATACTCGATAGGGACATACTGACCTTAGTCCTATGTCAAACCTATAGGGGATATTATTCCAATGCGCAGAGCCTATTAGGGAAATAGGAGCTACACTACAATGTGGGGGCCGCCCAGGTCCCAGAAAAACCCGGGCCGGAGCGGAATGGAACAAAGCGCCCACAGGAACGCGCACCCACGCCCAAGACAGCCAAAGTGCTAAGAGCAGAACTGAAGGTGGAAAGAAGAGCCAAGTGCAAGGCAGGAGGACGTGAACCCCCCTTTGGGGCAAGCCGGAACGGCAGAACCCCAACAACACACCGGAGCAGACTGCATCCACAGACGCATGAGAGTGCAACGGAACAACCGTAGGCAGCAAGAAGCTCCAGGAGAGGGACACGCCACCCCGATGGTCTCAACAGAGGAGATGTACCACCACAGCGGTAAGCATAGAACAAAGGGGAAATGCCCACAGCAGAACCCACAGGAAAATTCCCTAGAGGGACAGAAAAGAACAAAGAGAGCTCCACAGGAGGCTCCGAAACTTCCTGGCAAGGAAGAGGAACTACACAGCAGCCAACAAATACCCCACATAGGGTAAGGCACATCCCTTGAAAAAACGAGGGACACCTCTTGAGGCAAGCTCATAAGCAGAGGTCGAAAAGAATATCCTAAACAGCTGCCTAGCTGCACCATAAGGAAGAAAAGAACACAGCTGATCAGCCATACAGACCGTCTGGGCAATAAGCCTGGAACCCAGAAACGGAAATCATAAAAGCAGGGATAAGACTGCAAACGAAAACACAAGTCCTCCAAGAGGACTGAAAACCTGGCAGTCATCGAAATCCAGAGAGGAGGCGCCGGACCGCCGAGTCGGCATGCCCATCAAACAGATTGACCCCATAAAAGGGCAGATCCCCGAGATGCTCTTAAACATTGTCAGGGAAACTGCCATCGCGGAGCCACGCATGGCGATGCAGAGCAACTGACCTGGCCATAGCCCGACCCCCAAAGTCAGGGGTGTCCATGGCCGACCGGACGGAAAACTGCGTCATGTCGCGGCCATCCCGAATAAGGTGGACCAGGTCAGCACGAGGGCCCTCTGGCAACGAGGGGAGGAGCCGCTCGACTGAGTCCCAAAGGGCAAAAGTGGCCCGAGCAAACACACAGGACATGTTCAAAGACCGAAGGCCTGAGCTGGTGGACGCAAAGACACTGCGGCCACACGACTCCAACCACCTAGACTCCCGAAGCAACGGAGGAGGAGAGGAAGGGAACGCTGCCTGGACTGAGCCCTAGGATGGAGGGACAAACCGGCATGGTCGTCTGGAGCCGGGCGATGGCGATGCACAATAGCGCGACTCGCGGGATCCACTGATGAGGGTCTGGTCCAAGTCCCCAGAAGGACATCATACAAGGACCCGCCAAAAGGCAACAATGGCTCCACATCCACCGTGTCCTGGTGGAGAAGACCCAACAAAGGAACCGAAGGCAGGGAGACAGAGGGCATCTGCAACTGCAAGATATCCGCAGCCCTGCGAACCGCCCTCGCAAACTCAGCGCCAGCCTCCGTGGCCATCCAAGGCAGAGACAGCAAGTCATCCATTGGGGACGGCTGCAGGCTAATCCGTCCACCCAAACGACAGAGGCCCTGCAAAAGGCTGAGCCGGCCAGTGCCCCATGGGCCCCTGCTCTGCCATGGGCCCCTGCTCCATGGAGCAATGAAACAACCCCGGGGGCGGAGAACCCACTGGGGTCACGTCCTCTACCAGTAGAGGAACAGCTGGGGACGGAACCAGCGTCGATCGACCTCGAGACGGTGTCGGATCGACGTCGACGACCCCCGGAGAGGCCTGGTCCGCCCGGCGTCGGGCCGGCGTCGACTCGACCTCCACCAAGGCAGGAGCCTGCGGGCAGGAACAACGTCGACTCGGAGTCTAGCTCCGCGCTGCAGCCGCCTCCCGCAATGACGCAGGGAGCCCCGCAGGGCTGTGCGAAGACGCATGAGGAGGGCCAGACGTCGCAGTGGGATGCCCTTCTGGGCCGTGTCCAGACGTCGCAGCGACCCCAGAACCGGAGTCAAGGTTCTCGGCCGGCGCCGAAGGAGAACCCGCCGGCAAACCCCCGACCTGAGTCCCTACCCCCACTGTGGGGCCCGAAGGCGCGCCAGGGAGAGGGGGTGACCCAAAGATGGCCTGCAGAGCCTTGGAGTAGGCTTCCATCTGGGTCCGAGTCGCACCCACACCAAGAAACGGAGGGTAGGCTGGGGCCGACTCCTGAGGGCCCATGTCCGGTGAAGACCGGGAGCAGCGAGCCCAGACGTCACGCTTGTGCGAGGTCGACGACCTCCGTGACTTCTTCCGGTGCTTACCTGACGTAGGCGAGCGACGTCCACGGGAACGACTCCAGGACCTGTCCCGGAGAGGAACCTCAGCGTGGGAAGAAGAACTGCGCCGTATGGATCCTTCCGCCGCGAGGATTCCGACCGGGACATCCGGGCGGACATCAACTTCATCCATCGTTCCTGCAGGGACCTTGGTTTCAGCTGCCGGCAGGCGTCGCACTCGACGGAGTCGTGGTGCTCGCCTAGGCACCACATACAGATCTCATGGGGGTCCGTCGCCGACATCTGCCACGAACAGGACGCACACAACTTGAAGCCCGAAGGCATCGGCACACTGTTTCCGACGAGAAAAGGCGTTGGGAAGGCCTGAAAATAAACAGGCCAGAGGAACCGCTTCTCCCGGATCCGCGATTGGACGCGGAAAAGAAGAAAACTGACATCAGCATGCCGGGGGGACCTATATGGCTCCATTGACGTCACTTCTGTGGACGATGTCAGGACCGAGCCGGGCGACGCCGCCCCCCGGCGTGCATAGATACTGCTCGGGAAAAAGTTTTCCGGATCCTGTCTGACGCCTGGGGAATATTCTAAGTTAAGGAATCTGCGGCTAGATGTCTCTATCAGATAATTAGTTATGGATTCATCACCTTAGAATAGACACCACAGCAATACCAACCCGGTGGTGGGTCTGCGAACCAAGTTCACACCAGAAAGTCCTGGAAAACCAAATGGCCGAAGAAGCCGTCTTTCCGGACTTGGCTGTCCAGGCAGTAGGGCTTGGTAAACGTGTGCAGTGAAGCCCATGTAGCTGCCTGGCACATGTCATGAAGAGTGACTCCACGTCCCAAAGCAGTAGTAGCTGCTGTTGCCCTGGTGGAAGGGGCACGCAACCCTACTGGAGGTTCCTTTTTCGCCAAGGAATAGCAGATTTTTATACAAAGAACGACCCATCGAGAGATGGTCCGTTTAGGTATGGCCCGATCTTTCTTGGTGCCCACCTAGCCAACAAAGAGTTGGTCATCCACCCAGAATGGTCTTGTGCGATTCAGATAGAAGGAAAGCGCACGTTTTGGATCCAGCCAATGGAGCCGCTCTTCCTCTTTAGAAGGATGCGGAGGCGGAAAGAAGGTGGGCAAAGTGATGGTCTGTCCTATGTGGAAAGAGGTAACCACTAGGGGAAGGAAAGAAGGCCTAGTGCGAAGGACCACCTTGTCCAGATGAACAGCCAGGAAAGGAGGTTTAGAAGAAAGGGCTTGAAGCTCACTCACCCTGCGTGCAGAGGTGATGGCAACCAAGAAGGCAGTTTTCAAAGTTAAAAGTCTAAGAGGACAATTATGTAGCGGCTCAAAGGGAGCGCACATATGTAAGTCAGAACCAAGTTCAAGTCCCACTGAGGCATTACGAAAGGAATAGGAGGGAAGAGATGAGTAATGCCCTTAAGGAATCTATATACAATAGGGGACTTGAAAAGAGAAGGTTGATCAGGAAGCCTAAGAAAGGCTGAAATGGCTGAGAGATAGCCCTTAAGAGTTCCCAGAGCAGAGCCCTGCTGGGCCAACGAAAGGAGGAACAAGAGAACCTCAGAAAGAGGGGCGGAAAGGGGATCCACAGCCTTTGCTGTGCACCATGCCACAAATTTGTTCCATCTGCAGGTGTATACCGTTTTAGTGGAGGGACGCCTGGCTGCCAAGATAACGTTACAGACTTCGGGAGGAAGGTCGAAAGCAGTAAACTGCTGCCGCTCAATCTCCACGCAAGGAGGTGGAGGCTGGACAAGTTCGGGTGGAGGACCGTCCCCTGCTGCTGCGACAGAAGATCCTCCCGAAGAGGCAGTCTGATCGGAGGATCGATGGCCATGTGTAACAGCTCGGGATACCAGACTCTTCGTGCCCAATCCGGAGCCACAAGAATGACTTGGGGCCCGGTCGCGCTTGATCTTCTTCAGCACTCTGGGCAGAAGTGGTATAGGCGGAAAGGCGTATAGAAGACCGCAACTCCACTCGCGATGAAAAGCGTCGCCTAGTGAGTGCCGCCTTGGAAATTCCAACGCGCAGAACTGCTGATATTGCGCGTTCTCTTCGGTGGCGAATAGATCTAACCAATGCTCTCCCCACTGCTGAAAGAGACCTTGCACCACCTCCGAGTGAAGACGCCATTCGTGATCCATCATACACCTGCGGCTGAGTTTGTCCGCTCTGGCGTTCAGAAAACTTGCCAGGTGTTGAACCACCAGGGATATGCCCTGATGTTCCAGCCATGTCCAAAGATGGAGAACCCCTTGATATAAGGGTCCACGACCCCACACCGCCCTGTTTGTTGCAGTACCACATGGAGGTGGTGTTGTCCGTGAACACCTGCACTACTCTTCCCCGGACAGAGGGAAGGAATGCCTTTAGTGCAAGACAAATCGCCGAAGCTCCAGAAGGTTGATGTGGAGCTCGGACTCCGCCGGAGACCAGAGGCCTCTGATCTCCGCCTCTCCCATGTGGCCGCCCCATCCCAGAAGTGATGCATCGGTCACCACTGTGAACTCTGGTTGGGGAAGGGAGAGGGATCTGCCATTGACCCAATCCTGGTTCGTGAGCCACCACTGCAATTATCGAGCAGTGCCCTCCGAGATCTGGATGCAATCGGACAGATTCCCCTGATGCTATGCCCACTGGAACTTTAGGTGCATGCACCCCTTACTGTGATGTAGGCTACCTATATCACTACATAGATACACACATATAAACCTATAAGTCACTCCTATGGCAGGCCTTATCAATCCTGAAGGCAGAGTGCTTGGTTCCTATGTGAGAGGGTGCCCCTGCATGAGCAGAGCCCCTCTGCAGCATTCGGAGACCCTTCTCTGATGCTGTTTGTAGTGCAGCCTGACCGTATACTCTTAAGCGCATTATAACCTCGCGTTAAATGCTAACTTTGGGATGGCTGCACGGAAACATGTCGTGTTTGGTGTCAAACATCTTGGAATACTACCCCCCCGCCACTTCTGGCGGCGGGGGTAGCTTTCCACCCTTCTAGAGGGATAGACATGTACCTACTGTGGAAACGCGGTAGAATCCTGAAGAGCCCTGGCATCACAAAATGGATGCCACCAGTCACAGACACTGGGCTGCCCTCCTGCTGATGACCGAAACTCGCAGTGGAGGAAGCCCAACAATAGGTATCCTGTCACAGGAGGGTGTGACCACCTTCCAGACAGGGTTTAGTGTATTGGGGCTGGGTGGGTGCACTCTTAGAGTGCTTTGAAGTCCTGCACTGGGGAGCAGAAGGCTCCTCTGTGCATATGCCAGTTCAAACCAGCTCAGGGGCTACCTGCCCCTGCTCTGGCGCGAAACTGGACAAAGGGAAGTGGGTGTAGCCACCCACTCCCCTGACCCCTCCAATAGGTGGGGTCATAGAGCTAGTCCCTCCCTTTCTTTTAGTATAAGAGGGGGAACCTGTGCATTGCAAACTAGATCTCCCTGGACGACGCTCTTAAGAAGAATCCTGGACCTTCGACGTTCCACTACCTCTGGAAGACTGAAGAATATCCCTTGGAGTCAAGGACTGACTCCCCTGCTTGGCAGGCACCAAAAACTACAATGACGGTCGCAAACTACGCCGCTCCCGCCGGAGCCCGAAGTCCCTGCAGCCCAGGAAGAGGATTTCCTGACTTCTCCAAGGCCATTGTGAGTCCCCAGCGAAGCTGAGGCAAGTGGACCCCACGTGTGACGAGGAACCGCAGTCCCTGGGTACCGTGCACTATTGTCGAGTGCAACCCCTTCACGACGTTCTACGAACTTGTGCTTTGGACCACGTGTGGTCCCAGCCTCTAGCACGAATCCCTCCGAAGATCAGAGGCCTACCCCGTCCCGAGTGACCGTGGGCCCTGTTGAAGGAATCCCCCCCGAGGCGTCTTCGCGATCCCTGGCCAGCCGGCTTGTGGGTCCCCTGAAGACTTTTCTAAAGAACCACAGGGCTCCCCTGGTTGCTCCAGGCCTGCCCTGACTTACCCTCGCTGGGTGAGTTCCCCAGACCTTGCTGGTCTGCACCATTGACTTTTTACGCTTTCCACGAGACTTGCTGCTACCAAGACTTCTTGGCTCCAATCGGGTTGCCGACACCGCAGTCAGCTGCAGACTTCGTGGGACACGCCGAATCCAGCTCCTGGTCGTCGTCGACGCCTCCTGGACCTCGTGGCCGAAGAGTCAAGACACCCGTGAACGACCTGAATCTGCCGACGACGGTGGGCATTCATCTTCCTTGCCCCGGGTCACTGCCCAGTGACTTTGAACACTGTCCCCTCTGCTTTCAGGTCTTCCTTCTTCCGAATCCAGGCTTGGATTCCACCGGACACTTCTTCGGACTTCACAAGCAGCAAGTCTTCATTGGCTCCCATTGAAAACAACGCCGCGACCCGACACCAAAGGACACCTATGCACCCGGCTTCCCTGGGTGAGGTAACTCCAGCACTGCGGTGCTCCTGTGGGTGTTGGCCCTAGAACTACTTACCCTGTAAGTGACTTGCTTGTAGCTACTCCCGAAGTGCCCTTAAACTCTTCATTTCTAACCGCGACTTGCCCCATTGAAGGCTACGGCGATCCGCGCCTGTGTTCACGCACTGCACGCGTCCCCCGTGGGTCCTTTACTTACCTGCCTTGGGTGGTTTCGTGAGGCCCCAACACTTCTGAAGCCCCTAGGCCTTGTCTCTTTGCAAGTCGTTGTTTCTAAGTCTCTTTTTTAGTATATGGTCTGGTACGCCCCTAGGGCCCCAGCCATATTTGTGCTTAATTTATGGTGAAACGTTGATTTGTGCATATGTTCCTGACTTCTAATCTCATAAAGAGATTAGTAGAGAGTTGTTTAATAATAAATACATATATATTTGATATATATACCTGTGTGGTGTCTTTTCATTTGGTGATTCAAGAGATTGTGTGGTAAAACAAGCTGCTTTACATTCCTCCAAGACTTAGCCTGAAGGCTGCTCTCCACAGCTACCACTAGGATAGCTTTCTATAAAGGTTGTCTTAAACCTACCTACCATAAGAGTCGAATTGTACTGGTGCAAGGTGTCCACTTTAACTAGTGAACAGCATATACCAGGCCAACTTCTCACAAGGTGGAATGGATGGAGGGGTGGTCTCGAAGGGGAGGGAGTAGCCCCTTCGGACTATCTGCAAAACCCACCTGTCCGACGTGATATTGAGGCAGTGGGGGAGGTGATGGCGAATCCTGCCGCCCACTGGCGATTGATGGGCCTGAAAGACCGGACTAGGAGGGTTTGGAGGCTGCTGCAGAGGGGGCGCTGGTTGACTGACCCGCCCGCTGGCCCCCTGACCCACGGCGGTGGGAACCACGTCCCCGGCCACGCAGAGGCTGGACAGCTTACGCAGGCCTGTGGCTCTGGGCGGAACGTGGCGGGGCACCCCTTCCGTAGCCACGAAAGGGGCGAAAAGCAGACTGCGCTGGGCGGGAGGTGGCCCTAGAATCCTTAAAGCGCTTGAGCGCGTTGTCTGCCTTGTCGCCAAACAGGCGACAGCCATCAAAGGGCATGTCCAAAAGCGTTGCTTGGACATCACCCGAAAAGCCAGTGGACCTCAACCAGGCGTAGTGCTACTGAAGTGGAAATCGTCCTGCCCAGTGAGTTGGCGGTGTCCAGCCCACACCTGATGGTGAACTTCGCTGAGTCTCTCCCTTCGGCAACAGCACAGGAGAGCACGGCCCGGGCCTCCTCTGGGCACTGTGGCAGCACCTGCGCAACCGTGTCCCACACAGAGGGGGAGAAACGGCCCAATAGACATGCGGTGTTCACCGACCACAGTCCCAAGCTGGAGGAAGAAAACATCATCTTCCCAAGGTGGTCCAGCTTCTTGGATTACCTATCAGGTGGAGCGTTAGGGAATGCGCCTTTGGACGTTGAGGATTGGACTACCAAGCTCTCAGGGGTAGGATGGGAAGAGAGGAAAATGGGGTCGCCCAGGGTTGGGCGGTGGCGTCGGGCAATCATCCTGTCCACAGGAGCCCCTGTGTTGGGCTTGGACCAAGTGCCCAAAAGGATGTCCGTAAGGGCCTCATTAAACAGCCTCAGGGGCTCCGAAGAGGCCGCTGCCGGTTGAAGCACCTCTGTCAGGAGGTTAGTCCTGACCGCCACCGTAGGAAGCTCGAGGTTTAGGGCCTCGGCTGCCCTACGCAACACCACTGCGTAAGATGCACCCTCCTCCGTAGCCACGGTAGGGGGAGATAGCATGCCAAGGTCTGGGGAGGTGTCCAGACCACTGGCCTCATCCATCTCCTCTCTCCAGTCCGGTTCCTCAAACTGGTCTGCAAGAGGGTCCACAGACACCTCCCCGTCCTCCTCACCCTCTCCTGTGAGCCACTCAGGACGGTAGGAAACATCAGGAGAGAACAGGGGTACAAAAGTACCTGTTGGCGCCGGTCCAGACGTCAGGTGACGTCGGTCCGGCTCCGTGTCCTCATCAAGGGGGAGGCCGGGGTCGACGCCGGCTGGGGACACAACCGGCGTCGGGGTGTCGTCACTGGATTCGGCGCCAGAGGAGGTGTCACGAGGTCGACCGGCGTCGATCCGGATCCAGGCCTGGATCCTTGGGGGCCCTGCGGCGCCGGAGCCGAAATCTAAGGCCTAGAGCCCCCAACCGAGTCCGCGGGGCCCGAAGGTGCGCCGGCGGAGTCGGGCTGCCCGAAGATGGAGTGTAAGGCTTCGTAAAAGCTTCTAAGCTGGGTAGGGGTTGCTCCGGGTCCTGGAAAGGGAGGGAAGGCCGGAGTAGACCCAACAGGCTCCGCTGGCAGAGCCAGACGACTACCTTTCGCTTCCCGCGTCGGCCGACGGACGGGGAAAACGCGAAGAGCGACGATGCTTCTTCGCCTTCTTGTGCTTCGACTTACCCGAAGACTTCGATGACGAGTGGTGGTGGTGGCTCCGCGACCAGTCCCGCGACCTCCCTCTCGACCGGGACCTCAAACGGAGATGAGCGGACTGCCGGGCCTCGAGAAGCTTTCGGGACCGCTCCCGCAAAGACTTTGGGTTCATGGCCCGGCAGTCGGAGCACGACTTCGGGTCGTGGTCGCACTCCAGGCACCAAAGGCACATGAGGTGCGGGTCCGTGACCAACATCAATTTGCGACAGGAATCGCAAGCCTTGAAGCCGGTCCGACGTGACATCCATCCGTGCACCAGGAGTCGATCAACTCAAAAAAGGTGTCGACAAAAGTCGCAAAAAGTGGAGTCAAAAAGTGACTTGAGGTACCGCTCTCTCTGGATCTGTGCTGGCTGGCGCGGAAAAAGAAAGAACTGACGTCAGCGCACGAGGGTGGCGTCTAAGTAGATACCGCGACGCCAACAACGAACGTGGAGTCGACCGACGCCACCTATTGACGAGCAGGGGTACTGCTGAGGAACAAATTCTACGGATCCAGTCTGACGCCTGGGGGTAATTCTAAGGTAAGGAATCTAGAACTTATAGTCTCTTTCAGATGGGGAAAGCCCTGACATGAAGAACTGAACCGCAGTGCAGGAAGGATGGGTGGGTTGCTAAGGAATCTGTGGCTAGATCATGTCTCTACCAGATGCACAAGTTACTAACTTGTGTAACGATATATCTGTAAGAGACAGTAGTTAGTGATAGATTCCTTACCTTAGAATATCCCCAGGCGTCAGGCTGGATCCGGAAAGTTTTGCGTAGCAGTACCCTTGCGCGTCGGTAGGCGGCGTCGTGCGGCTCCGCGTCCGTCGTCGGCGTCGTGATCGCCGGGATGACGTCGCGGGCAGTACTTAGGCGCCGCCCCTGCGCGCTGACGTCAGTTCTGTACACGACTTTCCGCGCCAGGAACGCAGAGCCATGCAAGAAGCTGACACAGGTGTCTGAAAAATACTAGGGCCCTGAAAGGGATGTCCTTAACCCTAGAAATCAGTTCGCAGAACGGGGAGGATGGGTGGGCGGTAAGGAATCTATCACTAACTACTGTCTCTTACAGATATATCGTTACACAAGTTAGTAACTTGTGCATCTGAAAGAGACACGTTAGTGATAGATTCCTTACCTTAGAATAGATACCCCAGCAATACCAACCCCGGTGGTGGGTCTGCGAACAAAGATCAGACAAGGAAGTCCTGGAGGACAGAACGGCCAAAGAAGCCGTCCCTCCGGACCTGACTGTCAAGGCAGTAATGCTTAGTAAACGTGTGCAGCGAGGCCCACGTAGCTGCCTGACAGATAACCGGCAGCGGAACACCGCGGCCCAAGGCCGTGGTAGCAGCCGTTGCCCTGGTGGAATGGGCACGCAGCCCAACAGGAGGCTCCTTCTTAGCCAAAGAATAGCAGGTCTTGATGCACAAGGTAACCCAGCGGGAGATGGTCCTCTTGTGCACCGCCCGACCTTTTTGGCGCCCACGTAGCCAACAAAGAGCTGGTCATCCACCCGGAAGTGTTTTGTGCGGTCGATATAGAAGGAGAGCGCACGTTTTGGGTCCAGACGGTGGAGCCTCTCTTCCTCTCTGGAAGGATGCGGAGGCGGAAAGAAGGTGGGCAAAGTGATGGTCTGCCCAATGTGGAAAGCAGTAACCACCTTTGGCAAGAAGGACGGACGCGTCCGAAGAACAACCTTGTCTGGATGAACAGACAGAAAGGGAGGTTTGCAAGAAAGAGCCTGGAGCTCACTCACCCGCCGAGCGGAGGTGATGGCCACCAGAAAGGCTGCCTTTAGAGTCAGAAGACGAAGAGGACAGTTATGCAGAGGCTCAAAGGGAGCGCACATTAAAAGGTAAGAACCAAGTTCAAGTCCCACTGAGGCATTACAAACGGAACAGGAGGGAAGAGGTGAGTAATGCCTTTTAAGAACCTGTTAACAACAGGGGACTTGAAAAGGGAGGGCTGATCAGGGAGCCTGAGGAAGGCCGAGATAGCACAAAGATAACCCTTGATGGTACCCAGGGCAGAACCCTGTTGGGCCAGAGAGAGAAGGAACAGAAGGACCTCAGAAAGAGGGGCAGAAAGGGGATCCACAGCCTTTGCTGTGCACCATGCCACAAATTTGTTCCACCTGCAGGCGTATACCACCTTAGTGGAGGGACGCCTGGCTGCCAGAATCACATGACAAACTTCGGGAGGCAAGTCGAAAGGAATCAACTGCCGCCGCTCAATCTCCACGCAAGCAGGTGGAGACTGGACAGGTTCGGGTGGAGGACCGTCCCCTGCTGCTGCGACAGAAGATCCTCCCGAAGAGGCAGACGGATCGGGGGATCTATGCTCATACTGAGTAGCTCGGGATACCAAACTCTTCGAGCCCAGTCAGGAGCCACAAGAATGACTTGGGCCCGGTCGTGCCGAATCTTCTTCAACACTCTGGGTAGAAGTGGTATAGGCGGAAAGGCGTACAACAGACCGCAACTCCACTCGCGACGAAAAGCGTCGCCGAGCGAGTGCCGCCTTGGAAATTCCAACGCGCAGAACTGATGACATTGCGCGTTCTCTTCGGTGGCGAATAGATCTAACCAAGGCTCTCCCCACTGTAGAAAGAGTCCTTGCGCCACTTCCGAGTGAAGACGCCATTCGTGATCCAACATGCACCTGCGGCTGAGTTCGTCTGCCCTGGCGTTCAGAGAACCTGCCAGGTGTTGAACCATCAGGAACATGCCCTGATGTTCCAGCCATGTCCAGAGGCGCAGAGCCTCCTGACAAAGGGTCCAAGACCCCACCCCGCCCTGTTTGTTGCAGTACCACATGGCGGTGGTGTTGTCTGTGAACACCTGCACTACCTTCCCTTTGACAGAGGGAAGGAATGCCTTGAGTGCAAGCCGGATCGCCCGGAGCTCCAGAAGGTTGATATGGAGCCGGGACTCCGCCGGAGACCAGAGGCCTCTGATCTCCGCCTCTCCCATGTGACCGCCCCATCCCAGAAGGGACGCGTCCGTCACAACTGTATGCTCTGGCTGGGGAAGGGAGAGGGATCTGCCCATGACCCATTGCCGGTTCGAGAGCCACCACTGCAACTGTTTTGCAGTCCCCTCCGAGATCTGGACGTGATCGGACAGGTCGCCCTGGTGCTGCGCCCACTGGAACTTCAGGTCCCACTGCAGAGCCCGCATATGCCATCTGGCATGATTGACCAGCAGGATGCAGGAGGCCATGAGGCCCAGCAGCCTCAGGGTCATCCTTACCGAAACCCAGGATAAAGGCCGAAAGATCGGAATCATAGCCTGAATATCCCGGACTCGCCGTTCGGGAGGATAGGCCCGAAACTGCGTCGTGTCCAGAACTGCTCCGATGAAAAGGAGCTGTGGAGAAGGAATCAGATGCGACTTCGGCACATTGATGGAGAACCCCAGCGAGTGCAGGAGTTCGGCCGTAGTCTGGAGGTGGGAGACGACTGCCTGGGACGAGCCCGCCTTCAGCAGCCAGTCGTCGAGGTAGGGGAAGACTGAAACCCCTGCCCGGCGCAGATGAGCTGCGACCACCGCCATCACTTTCGTGAACACCCGAGGGGCACTGGTAAGGCCAAAGGGGAGCACGGTGAACTGAAAATGCTCGGGGCCTACCGTGAACCGAAGGTAACGCCGGTGGGCCGGCAGGACGGGGATGTGGAAATACGCGTCCTGCAAGTCCAACGCTACCAACCAGTCTCCTGGGTCGAGGGCAGTCAAGACCTGAGCTAGGGTGAGCATCTTGAACTTCTCCTTCCGGAGGAAGCGATTGACGTTCCGGAGGTCCAAGATAGGACGCATGTCCTCCTTGTCCTTTTTGGGCACCAGAAAGTAGTGGGAGTAGCAACCACGCCCTACTTCTGGGGTCGGAACATGCTCGATGGCCCTCTTGGTCAAGAGGGCCGTGACTTCCTTCTGTAGAAGCACCAAGTGATCCCCTGACATGCGGTGGAATTGAGGTGGCATGGCTGGGGGGTGGTCTCGAAGGGGAGGGAGTAGCCCCTTCGGACAATGTCCAAGACCCACCTGTCCGAGGTGATGGTGCGCCAGTGGGGAAGGTGATGGCGGACCCTGCCCCCTACTGGCGTGCCGTGCACCTGAAAGGAGGGACTAGGAGGGCTTGGAGGCCGCGGACGGGTTGGAGGTGGTGGCCTGACCCGCACGCTGGTTGCCCGATCCGCCACGGCGGAATCCACGTCCTCGGCCACGCGAAGACGCCTGCTGCGCGGGCCGGTGGCTGGGCTGCTGACGTGAAGGGGCGCCCCTACCGTGGCCACGATAGGGGCGAAAAGCAGAAGGCAGCGGAGGGCGTGTAGCAGAAAGGCCCAGGGACTTGGCAGTAGCCCGTGAGTCCTTAAAGCGCTCCAACGCATGGTCTGCTTTGGACCCAAAAGACCGACTCCATCAAAGGGCATGTCCATGAGAGTATTCTGGACATCCCCTGAAAAACCAGTGGTTCTCAGCCAGGCGTGGCGGCGGAGCGCCACCGTCGTTGCAATCGACCTGCCCAGCGAGTCGGCGGTGTCAAGGCCACAACGGATAGTGTATTTGGCCGCATCCCTTCCTTCCGCAATGGCGCGGGAAAGCAGTGCCTGGACCTCCTCAGGGCACTGGGGCAAAACATCCGCCACCGAATCCCACAGAGAGTGGGTATATCGGCCCAAAAGACAAGCGGTGTTAACGGACCGCAAGCCAGCACTGGAGGAAGAAAAACCTTTCTTCCCAAACTGATCCAGGCGTTTGGATTCCCTATCCGGAGGAGCGGTAGGGAAGGCGGTTTGGGAAGCGGAGGCTTGGACAACCAAGCTCTCAGGAGTGGGGTGGACAGAAAGAAACAGGGGGTCGCCCGGAGCGGGGCGATGGCGTCGTGACACGTTCCGATCCACAGGAGCCCCTGTGTTGGGCTTGGACCAGGCGCCCAAAAGAACGTCTGTGAGGGCGTCGTTAAACGGCAGCACAGTCTCCGCAGAGGAGGCTGCCGGCTGAAGCACCTCTGTCAAGATGTTAGGCTTGACCGTCAAAGTAGGGAGCTGGAGACGTAAGGCCCCAGCAGCCCTACGCAACACCGTACCAAAATTGGCCCCCTCCTCCGTAGCCACGGGAGGAGACAGCATGCCAGTGTCAGGAGAAGTATCCAGACCACTGGCCTCCCCTAGACTCTCTGTCCAGTCCTCATCATACTGACAGTTGCGAGTCAGAGGGTCATCAGACCCCTCCCAGTCCTCCTGGTCCTCCTCTGGTTCAAAATAAGGAGGAGGAGGGACATTTGGGACCCAAGGTCCCATCGGCGCCGGAGCCGGCGTCGAGCGACGTCGCTCCGGGTCCATGTCCGGAGCCGGAAGGAACTGGGGGACGACGCCGCCCGGAGCCCAGGGCGGCGTCGAGAACGGCACCGGAGACATCGGCGCCGGCGGAGGTGTCGTGAGGTCGACCGGCGTCGATGGGGGTTGTGGAGCCGGGATCGAGGCCGGGGCCGAAGCCGGAGCCGGGATCGAGGCTGGAGGCCCGGGCGACGCCGGAGCCGGAGCCGCCGGCGACGCCGGAGCAACCCCATCAGGGCCCGCGGGGCCCGAAGGCGCACCGGAGGGGCCTGAAGGCCCGAAGAGGCGGGCCATGGCCGACAGGAACTCCTGTACCTTGGCCGGATCCGCCCCCGAACCCGGGAAGGGCGGGTATGACGGGGGCGACTCCACAGGCAAGTCCGGGGCCGCGGGGCGGGGACGGTGCCGGGAGGGGCCTCAGCCGAGTCGCGAGACCGGCGAGGCGAAGTCCGAGAGCGACGATGCTTCTTGGACTTCTTGTGCTTAGACTTACCGGACGAAGAAGACTTCGACGCCGACGACCGGTGTGCACTCCGCGAGCGACCCCTGGACCTCTCACGCGACCGGGGCCTCCGTGGAGCCGAATGCCGGGCCTCGAGGAGCTTTCGAGACCGCTCTCGCAAAGCTTTCGGGTTGAGGGCCTGGCATTCGGGACAAGACTCGGTGTCGTGGCCTCGGCCGAGGCAGAAGAGACACTCCCAATGCGGGTCGGTGACGGACATCATCCGCGCACAGGCGCCGCATCGCTTGAAGCCGGGCATCCCTACGACACCTTAAAGATGGAAAAAACAGTGAAAAAATCACCAAAAATAATGGTCAAAAATTGACCAGGGCACTGCTCTTCCCGGATCTGCGCTTGCTGGCGCGGAAAAGAAGAACTGACGTCAGCGCGCAGGGGCGGTGCCTAAGTACTGCCCGCGACGTCATCCCGGCGATCACGACGCCGACGACGGACGCGGAGCCGCACGACGCCGCCTACCGACGCGCAAGGGTACTGCTACGCAAAACTTTCCGGATCCAGCCTGACGCCTGGGGATATTCTAAGGTAAGGAATCTATCACTAACGTGTCTCTTTCAGATAAGGCATTACCGAAGGTAAGTAACTTATCCATCTGATCGAGACATCTAGCCGCAAATTCCTTACCTGTGAACAGATACACAAGCAATACCATTCCCGAAGGAGGGACTGCGGACAGTTTAAAACAGAACATCCTGTATGACATAACGACCAAAGATGCCTTCCCTACCGACCGGATTGTCCAGGCCATAATGCTTAGCAACCGTGTGCAGGGATGTCCACGTAGCTGCCTGGCAGATGTCGAGGACTGTGACACCACATTGGAGAGTCGTGGTGGCTGATTTAGCTCTGGTAGGACGAGCTCTGAGGCCTTCAGGAGGCGGTTTATTTGCCAGAGCGTACCATATCTTAATGCAGAGGATAAACCATTGGGAGATGGTCCCTTCTTTGCGCCAGCATACCCCATAAAGTGTTGGCCGTCCACCAGGAACTCTTTAGTGTGGTTAACGTAGAACGATAATGCTCTTTTTGGGCCCTGACGGTGGAGATGTTCTTCTTCCTTAGAAGGATGCAGCGGAGCATAGAAGGTGGGCAAGGTGACAGACTGCCCTAGGTGGGAAGGTGCCCCCACTTTAGGCAAAAAAGAAGCCCTAGTGCGGAGTCCTACCTTGTCTAGGAAGACGGTCAGGTAAGGAGGCTGAGAAGAAAGTGTACGCAACTCGCTCACCCTTCTGGCAGAAGTTATTGCCACTAAAAAGGCTGTCTTGATGCTGAGCAGCCGGAGGAGGCAATTGTGCAGTGGCTCAAAAGGTGCACACATTAGATAAGTAAGGACCAACTTAAGGTCCAATTGGGGCATGACAAAAGGTGAGGGGGAAACAAATGTGTAAGCCCCTTCAGAAATCTATTTACAATAGGAGACTTGAATAGGGACGGTTGGTCTGGCAACCGTGGAGAGGCAGAAAGGGCTGAAAGGCAACTGTACGAAAGTAGGATCTGCTTTCATGGCTACTCCCACTTTTTGCTGATGTCCGCATGTTTTTTTGTGACTAGCCTGGCTGGGATTCTGCTAATCAGGACCCTAGCCACTGTGTTTCCTCCTTAAATTTGCTATGGTAAGTACTTTGGTACCTCCACAATTGGCTATTGGTGTACCCTTGTAAGACCCTAGCATATGGTACTAAGGGACCCAGGGCATAGGTACATCAGGGGTGTCCCATGAGCTGCAGCATGTATTATGCCACCCATGAGAGACCACTCAAACTGTGGCAACAGGGCTGCCATTGCAGCCTGTGTAAGCTTGTGCTAGCACCACTTACGACAGATATAAATTTCCTTATATCTGAGGTCACTACACTTAAAACCTATGTCACCCCTAAGGCAGGCGTTTCAATCCTGAAGGCAGGGTGCTTAGTTATAAGTGTGAGGGTGCCCCTGCATGAGCAGGACACCCCTACAATCCCCGGAGTCAATTCTCCAGGCTTTGTAAGTGCGGTCAGCCATTTAATACATGTAGTGGACACCAGTCAATACGAGATGTCTAACTATATAGTGGCTGCACCAAATCCGGTTATGTTTGGTATCAAACATGTTGGAATCATATCCCAAAACCAATTCCAGTGTTGGAAGTATGATCCCATGTATAGGGGGGCTCCCTAGGGGTACCCCTCTGTACTCCCGGTTACAGCCTTTCAGGGTCTGACAGCAAGCTAGTGTTGCTGCCGACCACAGACATGATTTAGCCCTCCTGCTGCTGAGCCAAGCTTGAGCAGGGGAAGGTAGAACAATAGGTTTCATGTCACAGGGAGGTGTGACCAACTCCCCAGACAGGACTAAGTGTATTGGGGTGGGGTGGGGGCACTTGCCAGCACCACCAGACTACTTTGAAGGGCACATTCAGTGCCCTCCTTGCATACTCCAGCTGGAACCAGTTCAGGGAACCCTTGGCTCCCGCTCTGGTGCGAAACTGGACAAAGGACATGGGAGTATTCTCCCCTCTGTCCAGCCCCTTCTCTGGGTGGAACCAGAGTCATTCCAACCCTTTCCCCAGGGTACTTAAGGGCTTACCTGTGGGTGGCTCTTCAGATTCGTCATGGGACAAGACTTAAACCTGAAACCACATCACTCTTCGACCGTCTGGACACTTGGACTTCGCTGGACTTCGTCTGGAACCAAAACTGCATCACGGAAGACTCCTGCAGCTCCTGGTCGTGCTGTTCTGCAAGTCTTCTTTGTCGTCTGTGTCTCTGCTTCTTCCTGGATCTTCAACAGACATGTGGGCATCAAGGACACCCGAAGTAATCTTCCTTGGAGTGAAAGAGTCACTGCCCTGCATCTGCAGGCACAGCAACAAAGCTGAACGGTCTGCTGCTCCTGAAGCCCACAGACTTTTAAAGGCTCAGCAACACATGTGGTGACTCTGCAACTCCCTCGAAGCCTGACCTGTCTTCTGTGCAACTCTGAGGCCAGTATCCCTCGTCGGAACCGCTGGGACCGAACCCCTATGCACCGCATCGACATGTCGTTGCCAAGGCTCGTTGGCTTCGCACTCCAGAGATCTTTAGGCTACAAGAAGCTCCAGCCTCCCTTCCTGCCAAGATCTTCGTCCTCACTGCATCCTCATCTTTGGTGAGCTGCTCAAGGTACTCTTGCGACTCCTGTGCCTTTTGTCTGTGGGTCCTCCTGAGGGTCTTCCTTTGCTGCAGTGGGCTCCCATGCTTGTTTGGGGCCTGCTCTGACTCTCCTACACTTAGTAAGTCCCTTGGACTTTGTTGGTCCCAACATTGCTTCTTCGTTTTTCCCACCTGTTGCTGCTGCCAAGGCTTGTTGGTGCTCCCGCCGGACACCGACCCCTTGGTTCTCTACTTCCGACGTGGGACAGCTCGTTCAAGGCTACTGGTCTTCCTCAGCGTTACCTGGTCCTCACAGCTACAACAACAAGCATCCTCCGACATCAGTGGGCATTGCTCTTCCGTGCCTCCTGGTCACCTCCGAGTGGCATAGACTCTGTTCCCTCTGTTTGCAGGTTCTTCACTTCAAGAATCCACCCTTGGATTCCACCGGACTCTTGCACCTTCTTCGCCAGCGGCATCTTTACTGAAGTCCTCCATTGTAGTCTACGGTGGTTTCCGACATTACTTCACACCTATATACCCGGCTTCCCTGGTGTAGATATCCTAGTTCCTGGGGTATTCATGAGTGGGGTGTATCTCCAACCTTCTGTCTTCCACAGGGTTTCTTCAGGGTCCACTGGGAAGGGTCCTTCTTCCTAAAAACTGCAACAGCGACTTTCCCATTGACTTCTATTGAGTATGCGGCTGTGTTTCCATTCTGCACACAGCCTCCGTGGGGTTCCTGGGTACTTACCTTGGGTGGTTCCTGGGTCCCCAGTTCTTCTGAGTCTCCTGGTCCAAGTCCCGACTTCGGTCGCTGTTCGCATTCCACTTACATGGTTTGGTCTCCCCCTGGAGACAACTGTGTATTGTGCTAACTTACCTCTTGCAATTGAAGTATTGTATTTGTGTTGATATTTACGGCTAGGAGATATACCAATGTGTTAGTGAGTGTTGTGTAATAAATAGACATATTTTGATATATACACTGTGTGGTTCTTTTTCGTTTAACCTACACTACATGATTAAACTGGTAAAACAGGTTGCTTAGCACTCCTTCTGGACTAAGCCTGAAGGCTGCTCTCCACAGCTACCATTTAGAGAGCTTTCTAAGGTTCTCTAAGACAACTAAACGCACCATATGGGTTGTCTGGATTAGTGCAAGGTGCTTCACTTAAATAAGTGTGCACGATATACTAAGCCAGCCTCCTACAGTAACCCTTTAGAGTGCCCAGAGCAGAGCCCTGCTGGGCAAGAGTTAGGATGAAAAGGAGGATGTCAGACAGGGAGACAGACAGAGGGTCAACAGACCGTTCTGTACAGTATTTACAAAATATGTGCTATCGGCAGACGTATATCGACTTAGTAGAAGGATGTCTGGTTGCCAGAATAACTTTGCATACTTTGGGAGGAAGGTCAAAGGCTATCAACTGTCGCCGCTCAATCTCCACGCAAGGAGGCGGTGTATTGACCGGTTCGGATGGAGGACCCTCCCCTGCTGCTGCGACAGAAGATCCTCCCGAAGGGGCAGCCTGATCGGAGGATCGATGCTCATCTGCAGAAGTTCGGGATACCAAACTCCCCTTGCCCAATCCGGAGCAACAAGAATGACTTTTGCCCGGTCGCTCCTGATCTTCTTGAGCACTCTGAACAAGAGTGGTATGGGCAGAAAGGCATATAGGAGGCCTGAGCTCCACTCGAGACGAAAAATGTCTCGAACTCCAACGCGCAAAACTGCTGACAGTGCTCATTCTCTTCAGAGGCAAACAGATCTAACAAAGGCTCTCCACACCACTGAAAGAGTCTTTGCGCCACCTTCGGATGGAGACGCCAATCGTGATCCGCTAGGCACCGATGGCCGAGTTTGTCCGCCCTGGCATTCAGGGAACTTATCAGGTGTTGAACCACCAGAGATATACCCTGTTGTTCCAGACAAGTCCAGAGACGCAGGGCCTCCTGACAGAGGGTCCACGAACCCACCCCGCCTTGTGTGTTGCAGTACCACATGGCGGTGGTGTTGTCCGTGAACACCTGAACCAGCCTTCCATTGAGAGATGGCAAGAAAGCTTTCAGCGCCAAATGGATCGCATGGAGCTCCAACAGGTTGATGTGAAGCCCAGCTTCCGCCGGAGACCAGAGTCCTCTGATCTCCACCTCCCCCAGATGGGACCCCCAACCCAGGCGTGATGCGTCTGTCGCCACTGTGAGATCGGGTTGGGGAAGGGAGAGGGGTCGGCCTGTGACCCATTTGCGGTTTATTAGCCACCACTGCAGATCTCGCGCAGTTCCCTCCGAGATCTGGACCAGGTAGGTGAATTTCCCATGATGCTGTGCCCATTGCAACTTCAAATCCCACTGCAGAGCCCGCTTGTGCCATCTGGCATGATTCACTAGCAGGATACAGGAGGCCAGGAGGCCCAGCAGCCTCAGAGTCAGTCTCACCGAAATTCAGGATAGAGGTTGAAACATGGGTATCATAGCCTGAATATCCTGGACTCACAGTTTGGGTGGATAGGTCCAAAACTGCACCATGTCCAGAACATCTCCGATGAAAGGGAGTGTCTGAGAAGGAGTCAGGTGTGACTTCGGCATGTTGATAGTGAACCCCAGGGAATGCAGTAGGCTCGCCGTAATCTGGAGGTGGGAGCCGGCCCCCTGGGGCAAGCCCGCCTTTAACAACCAGTCTTCGAGATAGGGGAAGACTGGAACCCCTGATCTCCGCAGATGAGCTGCGACCACTGCCATCACCTCGGTGAACACCTGAGGGGCCCTGGGGAGGTCGATGGGGAGCACAGTAAACTGAAAGTGCTCGTGGCCCACCGTAAACGGCAGGTAGCAGTGATAGGCTAGCAGGACGGGAATATGGAAATAAGCATCCTGCAAGTCCAATGCTACCATCCTTTCTCCCAGGTCCAAGGCAGACAGAACCTGAGCAAGGATGAGCATCTTGAACTTCTCTTTTTTGAGGAAGCAGTAAAGGGTTCCGAGGTCGAGGATAAGAAGAAGGCCTTCATCTTTTTTGGGGACCAGAAAGTAGCGGGATTAGCAACCACAGCCTATTTCTGGCCCTGGAACTCTCTCTATGGCCTCCTTGGCTAAGAGAGTAGTAACTTCCTCTTGAAGTAAGGCAAGGTGATCCTCCGTGAGCCGATCGTATGTAGGAGGCATGGAGGGAGGAGTAGTCTCAAAGGGGAGGGAGTAGCCCCTTCAGACTATCTGTGGAACCCACCTGTCCGAGGTGATGTCCTAGCAGTAGTGGAGGTGATGGTGTATCCTGCCACTAACTGGAGGCCCATGATCTCGTAGAATCGGACTAGGAAGGTTTGGAGGTGGAGGGGGGAGTTGTGGCCTGACCTGACCTCTGGCCATCCAACTCATGGTGTCGGAGCGACCCACGGACGCGCGGAAGTTGCAGGACTTGCGCAGTCCTCTTGCTATGCTAAGGCTGGCATGGGTAGAAGCCCCTTCCATAGCACGAAAAGAGCGAAAGACAGACGCAGGACGAGATGACATAGAGAGGCCCAAGGACATGGCTGTAGACCACAATTCCTTGAAGCACTCTAGCGCCGTGTCCGCCCGATCTCTGAAGAGGCGAGAGTCATCAAAGGGCATGTCCATAAGGTTGGCTTGGACATCCCCAGAAAAGCCAGACGTTCTCAGACCGGCGTGGCGTCTAACAGCCACCGTCGAGGGTATTGCGCTGCCTAGCGAGTCTGTCGTGTCAAGGCCACAGAGTATGGTAAACTTCGCTGCATCTCTCCCGTCTGCAACAGCTTGGGAGAGGATAGCCCGGGCCTCCTCTGGGCCTTGTGGCAGCACATGCGCAACCGTCTCCCATAACGAAAGGGAGTAACGTAACCAAATGATTTTGTTGTTTACCGACCGCAATGCTATGCTGGTGAAAGAAAATATTTTGTGGCCGAAGATATCCAGCCGTTTGGATTCCCTATGCGGGGGTGCGGAAGGGAACGCGCCAGGAGAAGTAGAGGCTTGGACTGCCAAGCTCTCGGGGTCGGGTGAGATGTGTGGAAAGCTGGGTCGCCCGGTGCAGGGCAATGTCGGCGGGTGATTGTTCTATTCACAGGGGGCCCTGTGCTGGGCTTGGACCCGGTGCTCAGGAGAACATCAGTTAAGGCCTCATTAAATGGCAGCAAGGGTTTTGAGGTGGAGACCCCACGCTGCAGGACCTCCGTAATGACATTGGTCTTGACCACCACAATAGGAAGCTGCAGGTCCAAGACCTCCACAGCCCTGTACCACCATTGCATTCATTCATTTCATTTCAGGTAGCCAAGCCACTAGCATCACCCAGTTCCTGATACCAGTTAATTTCTTCTGAATTAACCAGGACTTCTAAAGAGCCCTGCGTCCCCTCCTCCAATCCTACCCCCTCCAAATAAGGCTGAGGATGTGACAGAGTCCGAGGGCTCTGCAGGCCTCGGCATCAGTGGATGTTCGTCCGGCTTCATGTCGTTGGGGATGAGAATGGGGCTGATGCAGCCGGTGGCGTCGGGAGTCTCGGCATCAGACGCAGCGCTGGAGAAGGTCGAGGAATTGCGACCTGTGCCGGTCCAGATATGGGAACAGATCTATGAGGAGCCATGGGTGCTGGGGCCAGAGCCGACAGCGCAGAACCCAATGGAACTCCTTCCTCGAGCCCACAGGGCCCAAAGGCACGCCAGCAGGGTCAGGTGGCCCAAGAATGGCGCAAATGGCGTAAAACAATTCTTTCAATTGAGCAGGGGTCGGTCCCAGTCCTGGAAAGGGAGGGAAACATGAAGCCGCCACAGGCACATGCTCTGCAGAACGAGGCCGTGAATGCCGAGACACTTCCTGTCGCGTCGGGTGACGGATGGGGTGAAGTCGAAACACGCTTGCCTTCTTGTGCTTTTTTGTGGTGCTTCGGTGTTCGGACCTTCCTCTTGACTGGGAACGAGACCTCCGAGGCGCCTGACGCCAGGCCGCAAGCAGCTTTAGGGACCACTCCCTCAAAGCTTTAGGAGCCACGGCCCGGCAGTCGGAGCACGACTTCGGGTCATGGTCGCACTCCAGGCACCAAAGACACACATGGTGAGGATCAGCAACCGACATGGCGCGGTGACAGGCGCTGCACTGTTTGAATCCCGGGGCTTTTTTGGGCCAATGGAAAAAATGTCGACAAAAAGTCGAAAAAAAAGTCTGTCAAAAAATGACAGGGGTTAGCTCTCTTCAACGGATCTTCGCTGGCTGGCGTGGAAAGAAAAGAACTGACATCAGTGCGCCAAGGTGGTGCCTTTATAGATGACGTGGACGTCACGATGATGGAGACGACGATCTCACGCGGATTCGACCGAAGCCACCTATTTGATCGCAGGGGTACTGCTCAAGAAAAATCTTCCGGATCCAGTCTGACGCCTGGGAAGTTCACAGGTAAGGAATCTGCGGATAGATGTTTCAAATCATATACTATGTGTTAGATCAAAATTTGGTCACTGTTCTTGCCTTTTAAATACTGGAAATATTGCGCGCTGAATGTCCGACCCTGTAAAAGATATCCCCCCGTTCCTTCGGAGATCGTGTCCTCCCCAGTTCCATCTCCCATCTCTTCTGACCTGCAGATTTGGTTGGCTGTTCCGGGGGCCGCAACATGTGATAAAGCTCTGTGATGAGCCGTTTATTTGACTGCTTGGAGAGTAGCCACTTTTCGTAGGGAGTAAGCCTTCTCTCTGCGCCTTGACGTATCTGGGGCTGCATTATCCAGTGGCTTATCTGATAATGGTATTGTTCGGTTTCGGGCATTGCAAAGTCAGATCGGAAGTCTGCGAAAGACAGGGGGCCCTCAGCATCAAAGAAGTGGCCTATTAATCTATGTCCCTCCCCGTCCCAGTGTCTGAAAGCTACCAGGTAAAGACCCAGGGTGAAGTCAGGGTTATTGGTTATGGGGGTGAGCGGCGATGGGAAAGTAGTAAGGCCGCTGCGTGTAGCTGTTGCGTCCCAAGCCTTTAGGGTGACCCTTGTGATAGGCAAGCCATATAGCCCGGGGGCCCAAGAGGCTTTGCGGAGGAAAGGAATCTTCCAGAGGGGCTGGCCCGCCAATGCTCGCTCCATAAATAGCCAGTTTTTCTCAGATTCCTTCTGAGACCACTCTAGCAAGGTGCATAGCTGAGTGGCCTTATAGTAGCGATCTAGATGAGGGATCTCCAGGCCCCCTTTGCCACGGTGTCTAAAGCTCATATCTTTACTCATCCTTGGTTTCTTATCTGCCCAAACAAAGGAAAGGAACTCACTCTGAAGCTGTTTCAGTATGCCTGAGGAGGGTTCTATGGGCAATTTCTGAAAGAGGTACAGGATTTTGGGAAGAGCGCTCATCTTAAGGGCTGCCACCCGGCCCAACCAGAGAGGCCAAACGGTCGCCAGCAGTGCAGGTCTGGTCGGATCTGCTTTAACAGATGAGAATAATTTAAGGAAACTGTTTCTTGGGTGTATACCGTCAGTTTGATGTCTAGATAAGGTATGGCTTTCTGATCCCACCAAATGGGGCAGGCCTGTTTAAGTATGGCAATAGCAGGCGACTGTAAAGAGAACCCTAGGGCTTGCGATTTTGACACGTTGACTCGAAAGCCAGATGCGATCGCGAACGTTTCCAGTTCAGAGAGAAAAGCCGGTATCGACGTCGCGAGGGCCTCAAGCGTAGCGATTACGTCGTCCACGTACAAGCTGGTGTGGCGCTCTCCTCCAAAGTGGACCCCTATAATCCGTTGGTTTTCCCGTACCCTCTGTGCTAGCGGCTCCATGTATAGGGCGAACAATAATGGGGATAGCGGACAGCCCTGTCTGGTTCCTCTTGCTATCGGAAAGTGGTCCGACATAAAGCCATTTACTCGAACAGTAGCAGAGGGATGGCTACAGCTGCTAAACACCCACCTACGGAAGCGGCTCCCTACCCCGAACTGCTCCAAGGGAACCTCTAGGAAAGGCCAATGCACTCTGTCGAACGCCTTTTCGGCGTCAACGGACAACACCACTCGCTCCACTGACTGGCAGTGGGCCTTGTCCAGGAGGTGGAGCAGCCTCCTAGTGTTATCGCTGCATTGTCTGGTCGCCACCAATCTGGCCTGATGGGGGTCTATTAGCCCCGGCATCAACGGCCCCAATCTAGCCGCTAAGAACCCTGTGAAAAGCTTGAGATCGATGTTCAACAAGGATATAGGCCTATAAGAGGCACAGTACCAACTATCCTTGCCAGGTTTAGGGAGGATGACTACCGAGGCTAAGAGCATCGTGGGCGGGATCTCAGAGGTGACTCCTATTGCGTTAAAGAGCCATGTCAGTACCGGGGCTAAGATGGGGCAAAATGTTTTGTAAAAGATGGGGGTGAACCCATCCGGGCCTGGGGATTTGAGAAGCTTGAGCCGGGCTATTGCTGAGATAACTTCCTCGACACGGATTGGACTGTCGAGGGAGGAGGCCTGGTCCGGCGTTAGACGGGCGTGGGTTATACCTTTAAGATATTTAAGGGAGTCCTGTTCTGATATTTGCTGCGAAAGAGTAAAGTTCTGCATAAAAATCTCTAAATGCCCGAGAAATGTCCACTTCTTGCGTATATTCGACGCCCTGGGTACCACAGATCTTTTGAACCGTCGCTGCCTGGTGCTGAGTGCGTAATTTGTGGGCTAATAAGCGGCCGCATCTGTCTCCCCCCGTATAGAACAGGTGTTTCAAGCGTAAGGCAGCGTATTCCGCCCTATCCAGGTCTAAGCTAGCTTATTGGGTTCGCGCAGCTTCTAACTGTCTCCACACCAGAGGAGCCCCAGTCCGTTTGTGTATTCCTTCTAATTCTAGAACCTGTTTGGAGAGTTCCTCCATTTTCTCCCTGCACATCTTATTGTCTGGTGAGGACGTGGCGATGAAGTCACCCCTCGCCACTAATTTAAGTGTTTCCCATAAGGATGCTACAGATGTGTCCGGAGTGTCGTTAATCAATAAGAAGTCCTCAAACGTCTTAGTTAAACGCATGATGACTTCAGGGCGATGGAGGAGAATGTCCCTTAGCCTCCAGGAATATGATGGCCGGGGTGTAGGGGGGAGTGACAATGCTAGAGTTAATGCTGCGTGTTCAGACAGCGCCCTAGGTTCGATAGTTGGATCTTGTGACAAGGAAAGGAGGAACTGGGAACCTAGGAAGTAATCTAACCTGGCATAGGTCTTATGGGCATGGGAGTAGAAGATGTAATCGGCTGTGCAGGGATGGAAGAAGTGCCAGATGTCAACTAACCCCAGATCGTGTAGCCACTGTTGCCCACTCTTGGACAAGGCCCCAGTCTGTCCCCGTCTCTGAGCTGAGCGGTCTAGGTGACTATTGAACACTCTGTTCAGGTCGCTCCCTATAAGTATCTGCCGGTCCGAAATGGGGGACCCTAGGTCTGCAACTGCCTTTCGAAGGAATACCTCCTGACCCTCATTGGGAGCATAAATCGTGGCAAACGTAAATGTGTGTGCGCCTATGGCTATAGAGAGAGCCAGAAGTCTCCCTTTGATCTAGGCTATCTTTGCCCCCACCACCCCTTTGAAATTGCGAGATATAACGATGGCAACACCTGCTCTCTTGGTGGGAAGGGAAGAGAAATATTGCTGTGGGAAGGCCTTGGAGCGTAGTCTATGGGTATCGCTGTACAATAGGTGGGTCTCCTGCAGTAAGCATATATGCGCGCTCGAGTAAGACAGGATGGCCTTGCACTTAGTAGGGTTATTGAGCCCTTTTACATTCAAGGTTAGGATTTTAACGCTCATCGATATATGAGATGGGGGCTGGGTGCACTATTGAAACAAGGCGTTGATATGTATCTATGATGCCTACGGGTGAATGAGACCACATATGCCGGGGTCGGGTCCAGCGGGCACCATATGCATGTGTGCGGGGCGGGCGCACAGATGGGGGGGGGGTGGAGGCCTACAAAAAAATAATAACAGAACCCCAACATAACTGCATTAATATGGTAAAGAATCATCTGACCGTCAATGTCCGGAGCTTACGACTCCTGGGAAGAGGAGTATGGGGTACCAGTGGCTGGTGCCTCCCCGCTCCCCCCCGGCACAGCCCATGTGCATATGTGAAGCAGTTCCAACAGAGGGAAGGGGAGCTAATAAGTGACCGCTAGTTCTCTTCTGCAGTTTCTCTGTGCTTATTCCGAAGACGCTCCAGTCAGGGATGCCAGAACCGCCTACCATTCCTTGGCCATAGTATCTGAATCCGGGCACGACTATGGGCTGGGCGGCTTGATGGTGGTCCATCCGTGGCCACTGCGGCGTCTGAGGCTTTGGCGATTCTGTTGCGGCCTGTCCTCTGTGGGTTCCTCGATATTCAAAAGCTTGTAAGCCGCTGACAGAGAGCGGATCTGTCTAAAGCTCGCCCCTTGAAGTGAAAGATCAGTCTAAAAGGCTGCCCCCATGAGTATTTGATGCCGGATTCTCTTATGTGGGTCGTGATCGGGGGAATGACTTGCGCTTGATTATGGTGGAGGCTGCCAAGTCCTGATACAGTGTGGGTTTTTGACCTTTGTATATCCGTGTTGTTTCTAGATTCACGAAGTATACGTTCTTTTAGCTGGTAATCATGCACACAGGTCAAAATGTCCACTTGGGGGGTGGGGTTGTTCTCCTAGGACCAACTCTATGGGTGCGGTCCAATTTGGGAATTCGGAGGACTCACCTAGGATTGAGCGAAAGAGGTCCGCCACCAGTGCTTCGATGCCGCTGTCCCCCTCCCCTTGTGCCATGCCGCGAATGTTGTTCCACCGGGACCTATTCTCCAGGTCCTCGGTGTGGGCCTGAAGGTCAAGGTTCTGTTCCTGCAGCTTGAGGACTTCTTGTTGGAGGCTCTCAATTTCCTCGTCGCGCCCCGTTTCGTGCTCCTCTAGGGTATTCACCCTTTCTCCCAGAGAGTCTTCGTCTCGGCGTACCGCCTGCAAATCCGCCGAGAGGTCCCGTTTCATGGCAGACAGATCTTCCCGCGGGGAGGAGAAAAGTGATTCTATAAAAGATCAGCTAACTGGGGCCTCCGGTCCCTCCACCTCTTCCATGCCCTTCGCTATGGGTTGGCCCTCCACCTGCGGGGCCGTTGATTTGAGCAGCATGTCTTTCACTGATCTGTCTTTTCAGCCTTTGGCGGCTGCCATACCTCCGCATTGCTGCTTTCGTCTGGGGTATGAGCAAGTCTAGTGTGGATGTCCTGTGGGCATGAAGGCACCACACAGAGGTGCGTAGATGTTTCCTTTCACCCGCTCCTGCTAAATCTCAGCTTCTCCCTGTTCGTCCTCTCGCCCCGATGGGCTCTCCCGTCCGGTCAGTGCGGCCCTCAAGCCCAGGCCTCCGTGGTCGTGATGGGCAGAGGTGGACCTCGTGCCGCAGGTCTGGCCAGGAAGGAATCCACCCACACAGGGGCCCAGCGCGGTCACCTCCGCTGGGTCACCTTAATGTAGAGGGGCTCCTCACAGCATGAGGGTGAGTGGCAATTGCTCTAAGCTTCGGAGTCCATGTGCGCCCCCGGATCTGTCCCTCTGGACTGCCCCCGATATTTAGGAAGAGGCTCGCGGAAGTGGGGGTGGTGTCCTCTCGCTCTCGGCTGCTCCCCGATGGCCTTGGCCCCAAATAAGTCGCCAGGGGATGCCTCGCGCTCACCGGGACAACTGTAGCTGAATCACCTCTATGCCAGTCTCTCCTGCCTCCGCGGTCAATCCACTCTTCTCGCTCAGTCTTTTGGGCCTGGGCTCCATTCTCCGCTGCGTCCTCCTCCACAACGCAAAATCAGGCGGTGGGGCCACGTACAGTAGGGTCCACAGATGGGCAGGACACGGCCAGGCCCCCGCAGCCGAGGCCTCGTATGTGCTTTTGCCCGGGTCCCCCCGCTTCAAGAACGGCCAGCTATGCCTCCCTCCGGGTGCAGCCGAGGCAGGCGGGAGCAGAGAGCCACGAAGATGCGCCCTACCAGGTCGCCATCTTGGCCACGCCCCCTGAAATAATTTTTTTTAACTGCTGTATCTATTTATTCTGATACGGAGACTGACTGTAATAAATTGGTGAGTGTTAAAAAAAACATTCTTAGGTATAATTAGTGACCTATCCTAATGAATGTATTTATCTATGCTTATTAATACAGGTGGCTTAATACTATGCTGTGACTGTCTCTTGTATTGTATTATGAGAAGATATGTATTTTATCAAACGAGGAAACAGAATTCGAGCTAAGTATTGTACACTGATATAATCTTACATGAGGACCTTAAATCGGTCTAATACAACAAACGTTTTACATACATATGATTTGTGTAGTATAATAAATGTACTCCAGATTAATAAAAAGGCATTCAAAAGCCACTCTACCTTTAATATTTCCAGGACAACAGCAGCCTGGAGCACTCCATCATAATGCTGCAATAAACAGTGCTCTGTTATGCCTGGTTTGGTCATGACGTGAAACAGCAAGGCTTCCATCATTCCCTTGCACACTGGTTTATTCAAGCTACCATCCACAATTCGCCAAGGCCTTCCAACGAAGCATATATTTTCATATTCCCTTTGGCAAGAAAAGAAGAAAATATTAAAGTTTCCATCTTTAGAGACCCAATAGTTAACAACATTCTAAATCTTATTCTCTTCCTTTAAACAAGCAGGGGCTAATACTTTTATCTATCTAAATAAATTGCTGAGTAGAGTAGACAGAAGATGCATTTTGATGGATTGGAGAACGACCACAAGATCCACAGAGATTGATTAGTAACAGTTTCCATTCACTTACCAAGTTATCTTTGATTCACAATGTATGTAAAATTACTAATACAATACCCCTATGAGTCCACAACAGAATATTTTGCTTAAAGAACAAGTTACTTACCTTCGGTAACGATATATCTGTAAGAAACATAGGTTAGTTATAGATTCCTTACCTTAGAATTAACCCCAGGCGTCAGACTGGATCCGAAAAGTTTTTTTGTCAGCAGTACCTCTGCGCGTCGGAAGGTGGCGTCGGTCGGCTCCGCGTCCGTCGTTGGCGTCGTGGTCGCCGGGATGACGTCGCGGTAGCTACTTAGGCGCCGCCCTCGCGCGCTGACGTCAGTTCTGTACACGACTTTCCGCGCCAGAAACGCAGAGCCATGAAAGACACCGACCACTGGTGCACAAAACTAGGGCCCTGAAAGGATGCCCTTAACCCTAGAAATCAGTTCACAGAACGGGGAGGATGGGTGGGGTGGTAAGGAATCTATAACTAACCTATGTTTCTTACAGATATATCGTTACCGAAGGTAAGTAACTTGTTCATCTGAAAGAAACATGTTAGTTATAGATTCCTTACCTTAGAATAGATACCCCAGCAATACCAACCCCGGAGGTGGGTCTGCGAACCAAGATCACACCAGAAAATCCTGGAGAACAGAACGGCCAAAGAAGCTGTCTCTCCGGACTTGGCTGTCGAGGCAGTAGTGTTTCGTAAATATGTGCAACGATGCCCACGTAGTTGCCTGACAGATGTCATTCAGAAGGACCCCTCGTCCCAAAGCAGTAGTGGCTGCCGGCGCCCTGGTGGAGTGGGCGCGCACCCCACTGGAGGCTCCTTCGCCAGAGAATAACAGGCTTTGATACACAAGACGACCCATCTGGAGATAGTCCGCTTGTGTACTGCCCGACCTTTTTTGGCACCCACGTAGCCAACAAAGAGCTGGTCATCCACCCGGAACGGTTTTGTGCGGTCCAGATAAAAGGAAAGCGCACGTTTTGGGTACAGACGGTGGAGCCTCTCTTCCTCTTTCGAAGGATGCGGAGGCGGAAAGAAGGTGGGCAAAGTGATGGTCTGCCCAATTTGAAAGGCAGTGACAACTTTGGGAAGAAAGGATGGACGAGTCCTGAGAACCACTTTGTCCGGATGTACAGACAGAAAAGGAGGCTTGGATGACAGAGCCTGGAGCTCAATCACTCTTCTGGCAGATGCACAAGTTACTTACCTTCGGTAACGATATATCTGTAAGAAACATTAGTTAGTGATAGATTCCTTACCTTAGAATTACCCCCAGGCGTCAGACTGGATCCGGAAAGTTTTCGTCAGCAGTACCCCTGCGCGTCGGAAGGTGGTGTCGTGCGGCTCCGCGTCCGTCATTGGAGTCGTGGTCGCCGAGAGGACGTTGCGGCAGCTACTTAGACGCCGCCCTCGCGCGCTGACGTCAGTTCTGTACACGACTTTCCGCGCCAGGAACGCAGAGCCATGCAAGATACTGACCACTAGTGCATTGAAACTACGGCCCTGAAAGGGATGACCTTAACCCTAGAAATCAGTTCGCAGAACGGGGAGGATGGGTGGGGCGGTAAGGAATCTATCACTAACTAATGTTTCTTACAGATATATCGTTACCGAAGGTAAGTAACATGTGCATCTGAAAGAAACACGTTAGTGATAGATTCCTTACCTTAGAATAGATACCCCAGCAATACCAACCCCGGTGGTGGGTCTGCGAACCAAGATCACACCAAGAAGTCCCGGAGAACAGAACGGCCAAAGAAGCCGTCTCTCCGGACTTGGCTGTCCAGGAAGTAGTGCTTAGTAAAAGTGTGCAACGAGGCCCACGTAGCTGCCTGACAGATGTCTTGTAAGGGGACACCACGTCCCAATGCCGTAGTGGCAGCCGTCGCCCTGGTGGAATGGGCGCGCAGCCCCACCGGAGGCTCCTTTTTCGCCAGAGAATAACAGGCTTTAATGTACAAGTTACTAACTTGTGTAACGATATATCTGTAAGAGACAGTAGTTAGTGACAGATTCCTTACCTTAGAATATCCCCAGGCGTCAGGCTGGATCCGGAAAGTTTTTGCGTAGCAGTACCCTTGCGCGTCGGTAGGCGGCATCGTGATCGCCGGGATGACGTCGCGGGCAGTACTTAGACGCCGGCCCCTGCGCACTGACGTCAGTTCTGTACACGACTTTCCGCGCCAGGAACGCAGAGCCATGCAAGAAGCTGACATAGGTGTCTGAAAAATACTAGGGCCCTGAAAGGGATGTCCTTAACCCTAGAAATCAGTTCGCAGAACGGGGAGGATGGGTGGGCGGTGAGGAATCTGTCACTAACTACTGTCTCTTACAGATATATCGTTACACAAGTTAGTAACTTGTGCATCTGAAAGAGACACGTTAGTGACAGATTCCTTACCTTAGAATAGATACCCCAGCAATACAAACCCCGGTGGTGGGTCTGCGAACAAAGATCAGACAAGGAAGTCCCGGAGGACAGAACGGCCAAAGAAGCCGTCCCTCCGGACCTGACTGTCAAGGCAGTAATGCTTTGTAAACGTGTGCAGCGAGGCCCACGTAGCTGCCTGACAGATATCCTGCAGCGGAACACCGCGGCCTAAAGCCGTGGTAGCAGCCGTTGCCCTGGTGGAATGGGCACACAGCCCAACAGGAGGCTCCTTCTTAGCCAAAGAATAGCAGGCTTTGATACACAAGGTTACCCAGCGGGAGATGGTTCTCTTGTGCACCGCCCGACCTTTTTGGCGCCCACGTAGCCAACAAAGAGCTGGTCATCCACCCGGAAGTGTTGTGTGCGGTTGATATAAAAGGAAAGCGCACGTTTTGGGTCCAGACGGTGGAGCCTCTCTTCCTCTCTGGAAGGATGCGGAGGCGGAAAGAAGGTGGGCAAAGTGATGGTCTGCCCAATGTGGAAGGCAGTAACCACCTTTGGCAAGAAGGAGGGACGCGTCCTAAGAACAACCTTGTCTGGATGGACAGACAGAAAGGGAGGTTTGCATGATAGAGCCTGGAGCTCACTCACCCGCCGAGCGGAGGTGATGGCCACCAGAAAGGCTGTCTTCAGAGTCAGAAGACGAAGAGGACAGTTATGTAGAGGCTCAAAGGGAGCGCACATAAGAAAGGTAAGAACCAAGTTCAAGTCCCACTGAGGCATCACAAACGGAACAGGAGGGAAGAGGTGTGTAATGCCTTTTAGAAACCTGTTAACAACAGGGGACTTGAAAAGGGAGGGCTGATCAGGAAGCCTGAGGAAGGCCGAGATGGCACAAAGATAGCCCTTGATGGTACCCAGGGCAGAACCCTGTTGGGCCAGGGAAAGAAGGAACAGAAGAACCTCAGAAAGAGGGGCAGAAAGGGGATTCACAGCCTTTGCTGTGCACCATGCCACAAACTTGTTCCACCTGCAGGCGTATACCACCTTAGTGGAGGGACGCCTGGCTGCCAGAATCACATCACAAACTTCGGGAGGCAAGTCGAAAGGAATCAACTGCCGCCGCTCAATCTCCACGCAAGCAGGTGGAGGCTGGACAGGTTCGGGTGGAGGACCGTCCCCTGCTGCTGCGACAGAAGATCCTCCCGAAGAGGCAGACGGATCAGGGGATCGACGCTCATACTGAGTAGCTCGGGATACCAAACTCTTCGAGCCCAGTCCGGAGCCACAAGGATGACTTGGGCCCGGTCGCGCCGAATCTTCTTCAACACTCTGGGTAGAAGTGGTATAGGCGGAAAAGCGTACAACAGACCGCAACTCCACTCACGACGAAAAGCGTCGCCGAGCGAGTGCTGCCTTGGAAATTCCAACGCGCAGAACTGATGACATTTCGCGTTCTCTTCGGTGGCGAATAGATCTAACCAAGGCTCTCCCCACTGTTGAAAGAGAGCTTGCGCCACCTCCGAGTGAAGACGCCATTCGTGATCCATCATGCACCTGCTGCTGAGTTCGTCCGCCCTGGCGTTCAGGGAACCTGCCAGGTGTTGAACCATCAGGAAAATGCCCTGATGTTCCAGCCATGTCCAGAGGCGCAGGGCCTCCTGACATAGGGTCCACGACCCCACCCCGCCCTGTTTGTTGCAGTACCACATGGAGGTGGTGTTGAACACCTGCACTACTCTCCCCTTGACAGAGGGAAGGAATGCCTTCAGTGCAAGTCGGATCGTCCAGAGCTCCAGAAGGTTGATATGGAGCCTGGACTCCGCCGGAGACCAGAGGTCTCTGATCTCCGCCTCTCCCATGTGGCCGCCCCATCCCCGGAGGGACGCATCCGTCACCACTGTGTGCTCCGGTTGGGGAAGGGAGAGGGATCTGCCATTGACCCAATGCCGGTTCGTGAGCCACCACTGCAATTGTTGTGCAGTGCCCTCCGAGATCTGGACGTAATCGGACAGGTTCCCCTGATGCTGCGCCCACTGGAACTTCAGGTCCCACTGCAGAGCCCACATATGCCATCTGGCATGATCGACAAGCAGGATGCAGGAGGCCATGAGGCCCAGCAGCCTCAGGGTCATCCTGACCGAAACCCAGGATAGAGGCTGAAAGATCGGAATCAGAGCCTGAATATCCTGGACTCGCCGTTCGGGAGGATAGACCCGAAAGTGCGTCGTATCCAGAACCGCTCCGATGAAGAGGAGCTTCTGAGAGGGAATCAGGTGCGACTTCGGCACATTGATGGAGAACCCCAGCAAATGCAGGAGGTCGGTCGTAGTCTGGAGGTGGGAGACGACTGTCCGGGGCGAGCCCGCCTTCAACAGCAACTCGTCGAGATAGGGGAAGACTGAAACCCCTGATCTGCGCAGGTGAGCTGCGACCACTGCCATCACTTTCGTGAACACCCGAGGGGCGCTGCTAAGGTCAAAGGGGAGCACGGCAAACAAAGTGCTCATGGCCTACCGTAAACCGCAGGTAACGCCGGTGGGCTGGCAGGACGGGAATGTGGAAATATGCGTCCTGCAGGTCCAACGCTACCAACCAGTCTTGCGGGTCGAGGGCAGACAAGACCTGAGCAAGAGTTAACATCTTGAACTTCTCCTTCCGGAGGAAGCGATTGACGTCCCTGAGGTCCAAGATAGGACGCAGGCCCTTGTCCTTCTTGGGCACCAGAACGTAGTGGGAGTAACAACCACGTCCTACTTCTGGCGCAGGAATGCGCTCGATGGCCCCCTTGGCCAAAAGGGCCGCGACTTCCTGTTGAAGAAGTGTCAAGTGATCCCCCGACATGCGGTGGTACCGGGGTGGCATGGCTGGAGGGGTAGTCTCGAAGGGGAGGGAGTAGCCCCTTCGGACTATTTGTAAAACCCACCTGTCCGAAGTGATGGTGCGCCAGTAGGGGAGGTGATGGCGAATCCTGCCACTCACTGGCGTTTGATGGGCCTGAAAAACCGGACTAGGAAGGTTTGGAGGCAGATGTGGCTGGGGTGGAGGTGGACTGACCCGCCCGCTGGCCCCCTGATCCGGCTCGGCGGGTTCCACGTCCGTGCTGAGAGTGTTGCTGCGCAGGCCTGTGGCTCTGATACGAACGTGTCGGGCGCCCCTTCCGTGGCCACGAAAGGAGCGAAAAGCAGAAGGCGGAGGAGGGCGCGTGGCGGAAAGACCCAAGGACTTGGCCGTAGCCCGCGAGTCCTTAAAGCGCTCCAACGCACGATCTGCTTTGTTGCCGAAAAGGCGAATGCCATCAAAGGGCATGTCCATCAGAGTGTGCTGGACATCCCCAGAAAAGCCAGTTGTTCTCAGCCAGGCGTGGCGCCCTTCCCAGCAAGTCGGCGGTATCAAGGCCACAACGAATAGTGAACTTGGCTGCATCTCTCCCTTCAGCAATAGCTTGAGAGAGCACTGTCGGGGCCTCCTCCGGACATTGAGGCAGCACACGCGCCGCCGTATCCCACAGAGAGTGGGAATAACGGGCCAAGAGGCATGCAGTGTTCACAGACCGCAGCCTTGAACTGGCGGAAGAAAAAATCTTCTTCCCGAACTGTTCCAGTTTCTTGGATTCCCTATCCGGTGGTGCGGTAGGGAATGCGCTCGGGGACGCAGAGGCTTGGACAACCAAGCTCTCAGGGGTAGGGTGTTGGGAAAGGAAAAGGGGGTCGTCCGGGACCGGGCGATGGCGTCTGGCCACGTTCCAATCCACAGGAGCCCCTGTGGTGGGCCTGCATCAAAAGAACGTCTGAAAGTGCATCGTTAAAAGGCAGCAGTGGCTCCGAAGAGGTAGCTGCCGGCTGAAGCACTTCTGTCAGGAGGTTAGTCCTGACGGCCGTTGTAGGGAGCTCAAGGTGGAGGGCCTCGGCCGCCCTACGCAACACCACTGCGTAACTTGCACCCTCCTCCGTAGCCATGGTAGGAGGAGACAGCATGCCAAGGTCAGGAGAGTTATCAAGACCACTGGCATCCCCCAACTCCTCTGCCCAGTCCGGGTCAAACTCGCATTGTGCTGCGAGAGGGTCCTCAGACCCCTCCCAGTTCTCCCCTTCCTCCGAAGGCTGATAAACAGGCCGAAAATAAGGAGGACGGACATAGGGATAGAAATCCCCCATCGGCGACGGAATCGGCATCGAGCGACGCCGGTCCGGCGCCGTTTTCACATCGGGGCTGAAACCGGGGGCGACGTCATCCGGTGGGCCGGGCGACGTCGGAGGTGGTGCCGGTGGGCTCGACGGCAGTGGAGGTGTCACAAGGTCAACCGGCGTCGACCGGGATCCAGGCCTGGATCCATGGGGGTCCTGCGGCGCCGGACCCGTCAGCGATGCCGGAGCCGTTGGCAGTAAAGAGCTAGGACCCCCAGTCGGGCCTGCGGGGCCAGACGGCCCACAGAGGCGAGTCATGGCTGACAGAAATTCCTGCAGCTGGGCCGGAGTCGCCGACGGACCCGGGAAGGGCGGGTAGGCCGGGTCTGGTGGCTCAGTGGACTAATGCGTCAACTGCAGGGGCCTGTGTTCGACCTCATGGTCACAGGTTCAAATCCCGGCGGGTCCACTCAGCCTTTCATCCATCTGAGGTCGATAAAATGAGTACCATTGAGTTGGGTAACAACAAACATCTATTATTCAGCGCCAAGATACCCGTAGTGGTGAACGTGCGCTTTACAAATACACATGTTATGTTATGTTAGGCTCCACCAGAGCCGCGGGGGGGCACCACCCGCAGCCTCAGCCGCGTCGCGCGACGGGCGAGGGGAAGTCGGAGAGCGACGGCGCTTCTTCGACTTCTTTGAGTGCTTCGTCTTACCTGACCCCGAGTGCGAAGACTTCGATCCCGACGAACGGTGGTGGCGGCTCCGCGACCGGTCCCTCGACCTCCCACGGGACCGGGACCTTGAACGGCGCGGAGCCGACTGCCGGACTTCCAGCAACTTTCGGGACTGCTCCCGCAAAGACTTCGGCGCCATGGCCCAGCAGTCGGAGCACGACTTGGGGTCGTGGTCGCGCTCCAGGCAGTAAAGACACACGCGGTGCGGGTCCGTCACCTATATCATTCGATGACAGTCCCCGCAGGTCTTGAAGCTGGGCATCCCTACTGCACCAGGAGTCGACATCGACTCGAAAAAACAGAGACAAAAAGCCTTGAAAAAACTCAGTCAAAAAGTGACTGGGGGAACCGCTCCCTCCGGATCAGCGCTTGCTGGCGCAGAAAAAGAAAGAACTGAGGTCAGCGCGCGAGGGCGGCATCTAAGTACCTGCCGCGACGTCATCTCGGCGACCACGGCGTTAACGACGGACGCGAAGCCGCACGACGACACCTTCAGACGCGCAGGGGTACTGCTGACGAAAACATTCCGGATCCAGTCTGACGCCTGGGGGTGATTCTAAGGTAAGGAATCTATCACTAACGTGTTTCTTTCAGATGTGATGGCCACCAGGAATTCAGTCTTAAGAGTTAAAAGCCTCAAACGACAGTTGTGAAGCAGCTCAAAGGGAGCGCACATTAAATAGGTTAAAACTAGATTCAAGTCCCACTAAGGCATAACGAAAGGAATAGGAGGAAAGAGATGAGTTATGCCTTTTAAGAAAAGATTTACACCCGGGGACTCTAAGAGAGAAGGCTGATCAGGAAGCCGAAAGAAGGCTGATCAGGAAGCCGAAGGAAGGCAGAGATGGCCGAAAGATGGCCCTTGATAGTGCCCAGAGCAGAGCCCTGCTGGGCCAAAGAGAGGAGAAACAAAAGAACCCCAGAAAGAGGGGCAGAAAGGAGATCCACAGCCTTTGCTGTGCACCATGCCACAAATTTGTTCCACCGGCAGGCGTATACCGTCTTAGTGGAGGGACGCCTGGCTGCCAAGATTGCATAACAAACTTCGGGAGGCAAGTCAAAAGACGTCAACTGCCGCCGCTCAATCTCCACGCAAGGAGGTGAAGGCTGGACAGGTTCGGGTGGAGGAACGTCCCCTGCTGCTGCGACAGAAGATCCTCCCGAAGAGGCAGTCGGATCGGAGGATCGATGGCCATGTTGAGCAGCTCGGGATACCAGACTCTTAGTGCCCAATCCGGAGCCACCAGAATGACTTGGGCCCGGTCGCGCCTGATCTTCAGCACTCTGGGCAGAAATGGTATAGGCGGAAAGGAGTACAACAGACCACAACTCCAATCGCAACGAAAGGCGTCGCCTAGCGAGTGCCGCCTTGGAAATTCCAACGCGCAGAATTGCTGACATTGCGCGTTCTCTTCGGTGGCGAATAGATCTAACCAAGGCTCTCCCCATTGTTGAAAGCGACATTGCACCACCTCCGAGTGGAGACGCCATTCGTGATCCATCATGCACCTGCGGCTGAGTTCGTCCGCCCTGGCGTTGAGGGAACCTGCCAGGTGTTGAACTACCAGGGATATGCCCTGACGTTCCAGCCATGTCCAGAGGCAGAGGGCCTCTTGACAGAGGGTCCACGACCCCACCCCGCCCTGTTTGTTGCAGTACCACATGGCGGTGGTGTTGTACGTGAACACCTGCACTACTCTTCCCCGGACAGAGGGAAGGAATGCCTTGAGTGCAACACGAATCGCCCGGAGCTCCAGAAGGTTGATGTGGAGCCCGGACTCTGCCGGAGACCAGAGGCCTCTGATCTCCGCCTCTCCAATGTGGCCGCCCCATCCCAGAAGGGATGCGTCGGTCACCACTGTGTGTTCTGGTTGGGGAAGGGAGAGGGATCTGCCATTGACTCAATCCTGGTTCGTGAGCCACGACTGCAGTTGACGTGCAGTGTCCTCCGAGATCTGGACGCAATCGGACAGATTCCCCTGATGCTGCGCCCACTGGAACTTCAGGTCCCACTGCAGAGCCCGCATATGCCACCTGGCATGATCGACCAGCAGGATGCAGGAGGCCATGAGGCCCAGCAGCCTCAGAGTCACTCTGACCGAAACCCGGGATAGAGGCTGAAAGATCGGAATCATAGCCTGATTATCCCGGACTCGCTGCTCGAGAGGATAGACCCGAAACCGCGTCGTGTCCAGAACCGCTCCGATGAAGAGGAGCTTCTGAGAGGGAATCAGGTGTGACTTCGGCACATTGATGGAGAACCCCAGCGAATGCAGGAGGTCGGCCGTAGTCTGGAGGTGGGAGACGACTGCCTGGGGCGAGCCCGCCTTCAACAGCCAGTCGTCGAGATAGGGGAAGACTGAAACCCCTGATCTGCGCAGATGAGCTGCGACCACCGCCATCACTTTCGTGAACACCCGAGGGGCGCTGGTAAGGCCAAAGGGGAGTACGGTAAATTGAAAATGCTCGTGGCCTACCGTGAACCGTAGGTAACGCCGGTGGGCCGGCAGGACGGGGATGTGAAAATAAGCGTCCTGCAAGTCCAACGCTACCATCCAGTCTTGCGGGTCAAGGGCAGACAAGCCCTGAGCAAGCGTCAACATCTTGAACTTCTCCTTCCGGAGGAAGCGGTTGACGTTCCTGAGATCCAAGATAGGACGCAGGCCCTTGTCCTTCTTGGGGACCAGAAAGTAGTGGGAGTAACAACCACGACCTACTTCTGGGACAGGAATGCGCTCGATGGCTCCCTTGGCCAAGGGAGCCATCCTCCGACATGCAGTGGTATCTTGGTGGCATGGCTGGAGGGGTAGTCTCGAAGGAAAGGGAGTAGCCCCTTCGGACTATTTGCAAAACCCACCTGTCCGACGTGATGGTGCGCCAGTGGGGGAGGTGATGGCGAATCCTGCCGCCCACTGGCGTTTGATGGGCCTGAACGGTCAGACTAGGAGGGGTCGGAGGCTGCTGCGTTGTGGGGTTGGTGGACTGGCCCGACCGCTGGCCCCCAGAACCATGACGGTTGTTCCCACGTCCCCGGCCGCACGAAGGTTGGGTAACTTGCTGCGGCCTGTGGCTCTGGGCGGGACGTAGCGAGGCACCCCTTCCGCAGCCACGAAAGGGGCGAAAAGCAGACTTCGCATGGCGGGTGGAGAGGCCCAAGGACTAGGCCGTAGCCCGTGAGTCCTTGAAACGCTCTAGAGCGTTGTCTGCTTTGTCGACAAAAAGGCGACGGCCATTAAAGGGCACGTCCATCAAGGTGTTCTGGACATCCCCTGAAAAGCCAGTCAACCTCATACAGGCATAGCGATGAAGTGCTACCGACGTTGAAATGGTCCTGCCCAGAGAATCAGCGGTGTCCAGCCCACAACGTATGGCAAACTTTGCTGCATCACTCCCGGCGGCCACAGCCTGGGAGAGCACTGCCCGGGCCTCCTCCGGACACTGAGGCAGCACCTGCGCCACCGTATCCCACACGGAGTGGGAATAACGGCCCAAGAGACATGCAGTGTTTACCGACGCAGTCCTAAGCTGGCAGAAGAGAAAATCTCTTCCCAAGGTGGTCCAGCTTCTTGGATTCCCTTTCCGGGGGAGCGGTAGGGAATGCGCTTATGGAAGTGGAGGCTTGGACTACCAAGCTCTCCTGGGTGGGGTGTTGGGAGAGGAAAGTGGGGTCGCCCGGAGCCGGTGTCGGGCAATCATCCTGTCCACGGAAGCCCGTGTTGGGCCTGGACCAGGTGCCCAAAAGGACGTCGGTGAGGGCCTCATTGAACGGCAGCAAGGGCTCCGAAGAGCTCGCAGCCGGTTGAAGCACCTCCGTCAGGAGGTTAGTCCTGACCGCCACCGTAGGAAGCTCGAGGTTGAGAGCCTCGGCCGCCCTACGCAACACCATTGCGTACGACGCTCCCTCCTCCGTAGCCACGGTAGGAGGAGACAACATGCCAAGGTCAGGGGAGGTGTCAAGACCACTGGCATTCCCCAGTTCCTCTCTCCAGTACTGTTCACTGTCCAACTGGTCAGTCAGAGGGTCACCTGACCACTCCCAGTCCTCCTCCTCCTCCTCTGGTTGCCACTCCGGTTGAAAAGGGGCCCCAGGAGTGAACAGGGGCACAGAAACCCCTCTCTGCGCAGGATCCGGCGTCAGACGTCGTCGGTCCGGCTCCGTGTCCACGTCTGGATGGAGGCCGGGTGTCGGGCGCGGTAGTGGTGCAGTCGGAAGCGGCGCCCTTGGAGGCGTAACGAGATCAACCGGTGCCGATCTGGATCCAGGCCTGGATCCAAGGGGGGCCTGCGGCGCCGGGGCCGCCGGCAGAGAAGGCCAAGACCCCCCAACCAAGTCCGCGGGGCCCGAAGGCACGCCAGCGGGGTCGGTCCGCCCAAAGATGGCATGCATCGCCTCGTAGAACCTACGAAGCTGGGCGGGAGTTGCTCCGGGTCCCGGAAAGGGAGGGAAACGCGGAGTCGACTCTTCGGGCTCCGCGCGCGGAGCCGCGGGAGGGGCACCACCCGCGTGCCTCGTCGGATCGGCCGACCGACGAGGAGACCGTCGGATCGGCCGAGCGACAATGCTTCTTCGACTTCTTATGCTTCGACTTACCCAAGATTTCGAACCGGAATGGTGATGGCTCTGCGACCAGTCCCTCAACCTCCCTCTCGACCGGGACCTCAAACGGCACGGAGCAGACTGCCGGTGCTCAAGCAGCTTTTGGGACCGCTCCCGCAAGCCTTCGGCGCCATCGACCGGCACTCGGAGCACAACTTGGGGTCGTGGTCGTGCTCCAGGCAAAAAAGACACGCGGTGCGGATCCGTCACCGACATCATGCGATGACAGGAGCCGCAGGCCTTGAAACCGGGCATCCCTTGTGCACCTTCGGAGTCGAAGACTCGAAAAAGAAGTCGACAAAAAGTTAGTCAAAAATTGACTGAGGTACCGCTCTTCCCGGATCTGCGCTGGCTGGCGCAGAAAAAGAAAGAACGGACGTCAGCGCGCGAGGGCGGCGTCTAAGTAGCTGCCGGGACGTCATCCTGGCGACCACGACGCCGACGACGGACGCGGAGCCGACCAACGCCAACTTCCGATGCGCAGAGGTACTGCTGATGAGAAAACTTTCCGGATCCAGTCTGACGCCTGGGGGTAATTCTAAGGTAAAGAATCTATAACTAACATGTTTCTTTCAGATGGTCACCAATTTATTTGCGATAGCCCATTTGCCAGAAGTGGAACTCGGAACCAGTTCGGGCAGGCGGGAACACAGGATTGCTTATTATGGGTGTGAAGGAGGCAAATCGTTGTGGGTAGGTCTTTTTCTAGTATGCTCTTATCCCAAGCTTCGAGCGTTGCCCGTGTGATTGGGGGGGATACAGACCCCTCGGGCGGTGCTTTTTAGGAAGCCAGGGGATCTTCCAAAAGTGCGTCCCTGCGATGGACTGGTCCATAAAATACCAGTGCTTTTCCGAGAGTGGCCCGTTCCACTCCATCATGCATCTTAGCTGGGCTGTGGAGTGGTGATTTGTGAGGTGAGGGATGACATGGCCGCCCTTTGCTAGGGATAAATAGGCCTGTTTTCTAGCCATGCGGGATTTTTTGCCTTCCCAGATGTAGGAATCTATTGTGTGCTGGAGTTTAACATCATAGAGGGTGGGCATAGAGGGAGGGTTTCAATGACATACAGCATTTTGGGTAGCAGGGTCATTTTCACAGCAGCAATCCTACCCACCCACGAGAGACCCCCGGATTTCCAAGCCTGTAGATCGCTTTGTGTTTTGGCAAGGAAAGTGGAGTAGTTGCGTGCAGCTGTCTCACGTAGGGTGGGGAATGGTGAGAGGCCCAGGTATGTTACTCCAGTATCTGTCCACAGGAAGGGGAAGATATGGTCCCAGTAGAGTTTGTCGTTCCGTGGAACAGTTAGGTTAAGGACATTTTTTTTTTTTTTAATATTGACCTTACAACCAGATGTGGTTAGCTCACATCGGAGGGCAGGGATTGAGGAGAGCTGCTGGGTCAAAGCAATAAAGACCTCGTCGGCATATAACGCTATTTTATGCTCGTTTGCCAAAAGGGATGCCTCTGATCAGTGGGCTGGACTGTATTGGGACTGCCAGTGGTTACGTGTAGAAAACAAAGAGAAGGGGGGATATGGGGCAATTCTGGCGTGTGGCTCAGGTAATCGCAAAGGGCTGGGACACTATGCAGTTTACTCTTCCTCAGGCAGTCGGACCGGAATAGCTGTTCCAAACCCACTGCAAGAAGCATTTCTCAAATCCTACCCTATCCATAACCTGCCGGAGGTTTGGCCAGTGTACAAGTACAAAGGCTTTCACGGTATCTATGGGGAGGAATAGTTTTGGTATACGCGAGCGTGTCGCCTTATCTAAAATTGGAGGCGCTTAGTTTCATCGCTACACTCCCGCTCTGGAATAAACCCAGCTTGGTCAGTGTCCACCAGGGCCTGCATGTACGAGTTTAGTCATGCTGCCAGGATGCCTGTGAAGAGCTTGGTGTCTACATTTAACAGGGAAATTGGACGGTATAATGAGCACAGACGGTGGTCATTTCCGGGTTTAGTATTTATTGTATTCACTGCCTCTCGCAGTGTGGTAGGGAGAAAGCTGGACTCACAATTGAGTTCTATAGGCGAGTGAGGATAGGAGCTAATTGTTATAGGAGCTTGGGGTGAAGGCGTCGGTCCCTGGGGCTTTGCCTGGCTGCAGGCGGGATATAGCGGCCAACACTTCAGCCTCCTGGATATTCTCTTCTAAGGCAAGAGAGTCCCCTTTAGGCAGGCATGTGAGATGGGCTATGGAGAGATATGCTTCAGTCTCCTCCGAGTCAGCCTTTTTCAGTGAGTACTGGTCAGCGTAAAAGTGTTCAAAGGCTCTGGCAATTTCCTCATCATGAAATGCTTTGTGGTCACCCTTCGTCTGGATCTTGGGGATTCTACTATGGTGGATTTGGGCTCTCAGTTTGTGGGCGACAAGCCAATCTACCTTGTTACTTCCTGCATAGAATTTGTTTAGTGAGGAGAAGTGCAAATTCAGCTCTGACCCAGTGCAGAGCTTTAAGCTGTTTTCTGGCAAGTGTGAGTTGCCCACGTATTCTATGGGCCCATGGTTTTTATGGTTGACTTGCCGGGCTCTTACTCGGTCTTATAGCGCTACGAGTTTGTCTCACCTCATTTTATTGAGCTTAGATACGAAGGTACTCATTAAAACAGCTTTTAAGATTTCCCACACTCAGGAGATGTGGGGAGGTAGGCGAGTCATTTATTTGTAGAAAAAGGTGGCTTGTCTCCTGGACCTCAGTTTTGGCTGAGTTTATTGTTAAGGCACCACGGTCGCTGTGGGGCGGTGAAACCAGGTGAGTGGAAAGCAAGTGTAATGGGGGAGTGATCAGCCAATGCTGCCACCTCCAGTTCTGTCTCTTTCATGGCCGCGAAGAGACACTAAAAAGTAGTTAATCATGGCGAATTTCTGTTGTGAGGCGGAGAAGAAAATGTGTCATCTAGATGACGGTTGCACAGTATGACAGGTATCTATCAGGCCCATATCCTTCATCCATTGTCACCCAGCTGCTGAGAAAGCCCCAGATTAGTCCTGTTGTTGCGTGGACCTATCAGCAAAACGGCGTGGCGCATCTGAGGATATGGCTATGAGGCCTAGAGCTTAGGAGGAACTGCTCTTGATGGTCATTAGGGCCATATCTTGTGGAGAGGATGAAAGAGTATGCATGTATGGAGATATGCAAGGAGAGGAAATGCCCGCCATTTCGGCTTGGGTTTGTAGGATCTGACCCTGAAAGGTCTTGGCCAGTAAAAGTGAGCTCCCAGCTTTTTTACTGAGTCCAGAGAAGTACTGTGTGTCGAACCACTGCGACCGCAATGTCCCTCAGTCCTTTTTTAGGAGGTGGGTCTTCTGGAGGAGAGTGATATCCCAGAGTATAGTCTCATAGTAGGGACATGTCAAGCTGCCTTGGTCGAGTGCATGAAAGGCGAATCAGTGCAGCTGGCAGCACGCTTCATGAAATATCTGACAGCAGTAAAGGCAGTTTTCGATTCAGACTATCACACAGAATTATAACTCATAATGCTGTGCCAAGTTTTTTAAGGTTTCATGCTTATAGTTGCTTAAGCGGTGTTTAAACCATTTTAAATATTTAAAACAGATTGAAATAATTTTTTATATACTCTCTGTTATAATATTGGAACATATGTACTTCATATTGTTTTTTACATAGCCTCATTGCAATGATTTTAATTAATTGTACAATAAATTATCTATCTATCTATCTATCTCTTAGTACGGACAGGAGTGCTAACTGCTTCACTAGGCTGTTGTGGCCCGACATTTAAACTCAAAATTTTAACCATGTGGGAACGTCAAGAGTGGCTGCAGCGTTGTGGAGGTTCCATTGGGTTTGGCACTGAGTGGCGTGTCGGGGTCGTGTGTGGGGCAATAGAAGTGGGGGAATGTACCAACTGGGAAGAACCAACTAGCGAAATGACATCTCCCTCTGAGAGAGATTTATGCCTCTCAAGTAGCGGGGCCTTGGCGGCAGGTATCAAGGGATGGTTTCAGGCCAAGGTGTGTGGAAGCCACTCCTAATCGAGTCAGGAATGTGGTTATGTATATGGGCGACATCATTCCACTCTGAAGGTCTTGTGGCCGATAGGGGTCGACAGAGGTTGCTGGACCAAGGGCAAGAGTGGACCTGAGCGATTGTACATGAGCTAGCCTAAAAGTTGGTCCTGAGTGTCATTGTGGCCTTGGAGATGTTGCAGGATCGCCGCTCGCTCTCGGTCCCATTTAGTCAATTGTCGTTTGTAGGTGATCCTCCTGGCGGTGCGGTGGATCATTCTACAGGGAGACCTGTATTTCAAGGGATCGCAGAATGTTGATTCATGCTCAGTGTCCTTCGAGGGGTCTCAAGGCCCAGGATAGCACGGGCCCCTTTCATGGTGCATCACACTCTAGCGACACCTCTCCCTTAGGGAGGCCACCACCTTCTTGCGGATGAAGGAACCAAATACAAATGGGGTACCCCTTCCCCTTGACCTTCATGTGGGACAAAGAAACACAGGTGTCCTCACAGGTCACGGTGCAAGCAGCGGTGTCGTCATTGCTGAAGCACTGTCATCGGTAGACCCAAGGATGCTGTGCAAGACGGGGCAATGCAGTGTGCGGGGCCCACAGGTCGCGGTGCAGGCAGCGGCATCGGATAACGATCTGGAGCTGATGGCGCAGGCGTCAGTGGCCAAGGCTGTGGTGTGGAACGGAGCGGTACGTCGTGTAACTTACAAGCGGTCCCCCAAACCACGGTGCAGGCAGCGACGTCGATGTGAGCTTGGAGCGTCATCATCGGTGAGACCGGGGCAGTGGTGCGAAGTGGAACGGTGCTCCGTGTTCTCCACAAGCGGTGTCCACAGGTCACGGTGCAGGCAACGGTGCCGGTGACGGCGTTGCATCGTCGTCCGGGATACCAGCGAGGCAGTGTGGAGTGCGGTGCCTGCAGGTCACGGTGTAAGCAGCGGCTGCGAGACTGGGGTTACGGTGCGAAGAGCGGCAGTGCCCTCTGCTGTGCCTTCAGGTCATGGAGCCAGCAGCAGTGTCATTGAAGGCATCGAGTTACCTTTTTCCTCTGTGACAGCTGAAACAACCAGTTACAGAAGCTGGTACCCAGAAGATGTTAAAGTCTTTGATTTCCCTGAGACTTCCAACAGGAGGCAAGCTCTACATCAAGCCCATGGAGATACTTAGAATGCAGAAAGAACAGTCCAGTCCTTTCCCTGCCCAAGAGAGAAGCAGCAATCGCATGCCAACCCAGCAAAGCACGCAGCAAAGAGGTAGTCTCTCCTCACAGCACGTGCAACTCTTCTTTCTGGCAGGCTCCATAGTCCAGCAGTAATCTAAAGTTCTGGGGTCAAGGCCCCAATATTTATACCACTTTTTCCTTTGAAGTTGGCACAAACAAAGTTACACTGGCAAACATAATCCAGTTCTGCCTAGCTCAGCCCAGGTTCACTCCTACTGCTGCTGAAGTGGCTGAGATCAGGAAGGCGAGGAAGGCTTTTACGTCAAAGGCCTGGAAGATCGCCCGGGCTAGTGAAGTTCAGGCATGGGTAAAAACACATGAAGCTCTAAAAATAAAAGATCCAGCGAAACTTTGGAACCTTGTTAAGAAAAAGTCTAACCTAAACATCCGAAAAGAGTCTCCGGCTGTGACAGCTCCCAAGTGGTTGGAATATATTCTCAATTTGTACAACTCTGGAAAAAATGGAAGATGATCAGGAGGTTCAAGAAGATGAATTAGTGGATTGTCCCAGTTCCATCAAAAGTCTATAACCCTGGGGTGAAACAATAATTGCCCAGGACTCGATCAAGCGTATTTTGGCATCTTTTTGAGCTGTGAGAGCTCCTGGCCCGAATAACATCCCTACAAGAATATTTTAAAATGCTATAGACTAATGGGCTGCCCTTCTTAATCCCCCTTTTAAAAATTGCTTAATGGAGAACGCAGTGCCGGATAGTTGGCAGGGTGCTATACTCACGCCAATACACAAAAAGGGAAAGTCTGATAACCCTGCCAACTTCTGGCTCATTGCCCTATTGGATGTGGGAGGCAAATATTTTGCTAAGATTTTAAACAAGGGTCCATTCTAAGGCCCTTATTCCTATCACTCAGTCAGGCTTTAGGCGTGGGCCCGGCACCGAAGACAAGATACTCTCTTTGTTGATTAAAACAGTGAACAGCAAAGAGACCCCATCATTATACGTTGCCTCGACAGATCAAAACCGCATTTGACAGAATGGAAAGAGGGAGACTGTGGCAGAAGCTGTCGAGCTGGGGTCATGGGGATGAGCTCTTAAGTGCCATCAGAAGCCTATATATGCAGACTTGGATGAAAGTGAAAGTCACATCCAATAGAGTCACTACCCATAGAATTAAGACCACCACTGGAGTAAAACAAGGATGCATCCTTGCCCACTATTGTTTAACCGTTATTTGGCTGATATGAATAAAACATTGGGAGTAGCATGTGCAGTACCTCTGAAGTTTGCAGGCCTCCATATAAAATGCCTCCAGTATGCAGACGTTACCTTATTATTTGCTCATACTGCGGTGGGACTGCAGTGATCTCTGGTGGCCATAGCTTGTTATTGTGTAGAAAACAAACTTGAAATGAATTACAGCAAAATGAAAATCATGGCCTGTGGACTCAGAAACAAATGTCCGGCCAAATTTAGTTTCTCAATGAATAATGTGGTCTTGGAACAAATTACTAGCTTAAAATATCTAGCCATTTATTTTAATAACCGTGGCTCTCATGTCACACATCTTGGGTACCTTAAAGTTTTGGCTCTGTCAATGACAATGAGTTTAAAAAACTGGTCTCCAAGGTGAGCGGGCCCGACTTAATAGGCATCTGTAAAGTAATTAATGCCAAATGTATGCCTACACTCACGTATGGCACATTGATTTTTAAAGACAATATTTCGGCTGACTGGATAAAGCGCAATTAAGGTGTTACAGACGTCTATTTAACCTCCCTGAGGATGCACCATCTTCCCAGTTACAGCTGGAATTTGGTCTTTTTAAGCAAATATTAATACTAAAGGCTCGATTCGTAGGATATAATGGAAAGCTTAGTGTTGTGGCACCAGGGTCGTTGAAGGAAATGATCAAGTGAGGCAACCAGGACAAAGCTCTAACATGGGAACCCTATTTGAGGGATACAATGTAAGCCCTGGAGGAGCCTAACATCTCAGCTCTTAACTTAACCGCGAACCTTCTGCAAAACTGCTGTGAAAAACAGCAAGGACACAATCGAGGAGCACGGACATTCAAGAACTGTCTCGAAAAGCTCATGCCAGTTTATGTGACTCATTGTATCAAAAGTTTGGGAGAGCCGCGTATTTAGCCTCCCACATGAAACTGACAGTTAAGAAAGAGCTGTTGAGACTGAGATGTGGTCTACTTCCTTCTGATGGGGCTGAGGATGGACTGGGAGAGGTGGTGCCTTACTCCTCAAGTGATTAGACTGAAATACTGTTGCGCCACACACAGGCTACGGAGTGTCCCTTTAATTCTTCACTGAGCGTCCTCGGGGAGGAGCCCCGTAGGACGTACCGGATGACGTCTTCTCCGACAGCCCTATCAAAAGAAAGCAGCGTAAGCAAAGGGGAGGAGAACGCGCTTCGGAGAGAGGAAGCGAATGCGAAGACCGGAGGACGCAAAGAAACGGAGCCCACGCCGATCCTGTGGACGAGACCCCGGACGTCTGAGGAAGCCCAAGCCAACGTCCAGGAGGACAAGGAGACGCCAGGAGGCCACGAGACCACGCGTCACCCCGCCACTCTCCAGGAGGAGCGTAGCTGGACAAGGTACGGTTCCGGCTACGGGGGTTCTCAGGGCACTGGGCGGGGAAGGGAACATCGTAAAGGGAGGACACCGTCTCTCCACCTAAAACCCAAGCTGGGCTGCACAAGGTGGTGGCAAGTGGTGATACTACCTCACAACCCCTACCCAGAGTCTAAGAAGTTCTTTTGGTCCCTCATACTGACCCGAGTTTTTTTGTATTGTTTTATTCTTTACTTTCTGGGACAACGACGGAGATCTGTGGTCCCCGGTTTGCATTCCGGACCCTCGGTGAAGACAGGAATACCTCCTAAACCAGGACTCAACATCAAGCTAAACCAAGTGTTACCAATTCTGTGTGTCCCAAATAAAACGGAGAAAGAAAAAGAATACAGTCTATAGAGCCTCCTATGAGTATCCTCTCCTGAATAGTACCTTCCAGAGTGGAACCCGTGACAAGTGCTGGAGAATGCGGGCATAAACTGTCCGATACAGGATGGAAAACCTCGTGTATCAACTAAAGGAGGGACAGAACAAACTGGAATGGGCCCTTGAAAAAAGTGCGAATCAAGCGGAGATGGACCGCGCTGTATTTTCCGCCGCCATTCAGACCCAGGATGAAAACATGTCCGAACTAGCAGAAGGACAGACGCAATTACTACTGGGCCTAGGTCAAGGGAGGGGGCCTGCACTTCCTGGGACAGTGATTCCCCTACAGAAGTACGTGCCGGGAGAAGACCCAGTTTCCTTCTTTCTCAATTTTGAGAGGGCCGCGAGGGCCAGGGCTGGGCCAGCGGATCGTTGGCCTTTCTACCTGGCCCCCTTGCTCACAGGCAAGGCCCAGGCCGCCTACCAAATCGCTAACAGGGACGGTACGGCTGCCTATGGACATGTCAAGCAGTACATAATGGACCGACTGGGGGTAGACGACGAGTCGCATCGTCTCAAGTTCAGACAAGAACGGGGCGTGCCGGGAGACACTCCGAAGACCCTATTCTACAAGTTAAAGGACGCCGAAGACCGCTGGCTCAAACCGTTGGAGTCTACCCGAGTAGAAATAATGGATAAGATCTATTTGGAACAGTATCTCGACGCACTGCCTTATGGGACTCAAAGGTGGCTCCGACAACATGCTTGCTTAACCATAGAGCATGCCGTGGAGATGGCTACCTCATAGACTCGAGCCCAGAACCGCAACATGATCAAGGAGCCAGAAAGGTCACAAAAAGCGCCCCAACTGGTGAAATCAGAGAAGAAACCAGTCAAGGCGTCTTTTGGGCCTTTTAGGGCTTGCTGGGTCTGGAGGCTCAGTGGACTAATGCATCCACTGCAGGGGCCTGTGTTCGACCTCATGGTCACAGGTTCAAATCCCGGCGTGTCCACTCAGCCTTTCATCCATCTGAGGTCGATAAAATGAGTACCATTGAGTTGGGTAACAATAAACATCTGTTATTCAGTGCCAAGAGACCTCGTTGGGGTGAACGTGCGTTTTACAAATACACATGTTATGTTATACGCTGTGTGCATGGCGATATCAAGGACTATCCTGCAGCACGGGTAACCCTTCAGACGGAAACAGGCCTAGAAACCATAGTCGACGTAGGGGTCCTCCCTTCCCTCCCAGAACAGCTCATAGTAGGCATAGACAATCCCTGCTTCTATAAACTCCTAGTTGGAAACCTTAAAACTTATTCCCTAAAGAAAGAAACCCACAATAGCCTTCTCACCTCTGAACCGTGGGCAATGGATAACCATTTTAGGGTAGCACAGCTAAATGATAGCACCCTCAGTAACGCCTGGCAGAGCGCTAGGGATGCACAAAATAACCCCAGAAAAACCTATCCCTGTTTTAGGGAGCGAAACGGTCTCCTGTACAGAATCGCTAAAGAGGGAGAAGAACCCCAACTGTTGGTCCCTGTTGGTTTCAGAGACCAGATCCTCTTCTTTGCCCATTCCCACCTCCTGGGGCCATTACGGAGTAGAGAAAACAAGTCAGTCCATTTTGAACAACTTCTTCTGGCCTGGTATTCACGCACAGATAAAGAAGTACTGTCAGGAATGTGCTATTTGCCAAAAGACGAACCCATACGTTCCTCCAAAAGTGCCCCTACAACCCCTACCCGGTATTGGCAAACCTTTTGATCAGATAGGAATGGATCTTATAGGTCCCCTCCCAAAGTCATCCAGGGGTTACCAGTATGTCCTCGTTCTAGTGGATTACTCTACTAGATACCCCGAAGCCCTTCCTCTGAGAGCCGCGACCACCACCACCATACGTTTAATTGAGGTATTCTCGAGGATGGGTTTTCCACGGGAAATCCTCACCGACCAAGGGACCCCGTTCGTCTCTAGACTGATGAAAGAAGTCTGCAAACAGTTGGACATTAAGCACATAAAAACCTCCGTGTACCATCCTCAGACCGATGGCCTAGTGGAGCGGTACAATGGCAATTTAAAACTCACCCTAAAGAAACTGCTAACAGGCGACGTAAAGAACTGGGACCAACTTCTTCCGTTGGCTCTTTTTGTCATAAGGAGCGAAGTACAAAGCAGTTTGGGTGTTTCTCCCTTCGAGCTCCTGTTCGGGCGGAAGCCACGCATCCTTTTAGAGATCACCAAGGAGAGCTGGGAAAAGGAGGGTGCAACAGAAGCCCAAGCCCTGTTGGACTATGCTAACCAAGTAAAAGTCCGTCTCCACAAACTGAGAACCCTGGCCCATGATTCATTGGAAAGAACCCAGGTCAAACAAAGATACTTCTACGATAAGGGCAAACGCTGGAGAGAGTTCCAATTAGGTGATTGGGCTCTGCTCTTGCTACCTTCCTCTACCCATAAGCTGAAAAAGGAGTGGCAAGGTCCGTATGAGATTGTGAGGAAAATAGGCAAAACCACCTATGTCTTACGTCTTTCTCCATCTAAAACCCAAATGTACCACATTAATCTTTAAAAATACTGGTTAGTAAAGCCCGTACCGTTTCATTAGTGAACACCCCATCTCATACGGTCGACGCCACTGTTCGTTCTGACCTGATGGCAGGCGAGAAACAAGACATAAAAACCCTCCATTTATTCACAGATATCTTCTCAGACCAGCCCGGCAAAACACATCTGGCCATGCATTCCATACCAACCAAAGAGGGAGTCGCCATTAAACAAAGACCCTATCGGGTTCCTGAAGCCCGTAGGGCTGCCCTACAGCGAGAGGTCGTGCAGATGCTAGAATCTGGCGTCATAGTACCGTCAAAGAGCAACTGGTGCTCGCCCATTGTGCTGGTACCAAAACCAGATGGCAGCACCCGGTTTTGCATCGATTTCAGGGCCGTGAACCGGATTTCCAAGCAAGATGGCTATCCCCTTCCCAGGGTAGATGAGCTAATTGAACGCTTAGGTGAAGCTCGGTACATCTCCACGATCGACATCACCAAGGGCTATTGGCAAATCCCATTGAACACAGACGATCAGGAGAAAACTGCCTTCTCCACCCCAGACGTTTTATACCTTTTTACCGTCTTGCAGTTTGGGTTACACGGTGCCCCCGCCAGCTTCCAGAGACTAATGGACACCCTTCTAACACGACACCTGAATTATTCGTCAGCATACTTAGACAACATCATAGTGTACAGCAAATCGTGGGCCGAACACCTGTGCCATCTTGGCGCTATTATGTCTGAGCTTAGAAACGCCAACTTACATATCAACGCTAAAAAGTCCAAATTTACTTTTCCGAAAGTGAAGTACCTGGGCTATTTGCTAGGGAAGGGCCTAATCGAACCACAGACAGAAAAAGTTAAAGTGATACAGGATACCCCTTTCCCAAAAACCAAGAGAGAATTGAGGGCCTTTTTGGGACTAGTCGGGTATTATAGGCGCTTTATACCCCAGTTCTCTGACAACGCTGCCCCTCTTACAGAGCTGTTAAAGAAAACCGCTTCCCCTTCACTCCTTCAGTCCCCGTCCAGCCCAGAAAACCTAGCCTTCCAGAAACTAAAAACCGCTCTGACCACCTCTCCCGTGTTGCTTACCCCCAATTTCCAAGAACCGTTCATCCTTCAAACGGACGCTTCAGGGTGGGTATAGGAGCGGTCCTTTCCCAATTGGACTCGGACGGACTCGAAAGACCGATTCTCTATATCAGTAGGAAGCTCTTCCCAAGAGAATGTGTGTACCCCACAATTGAGAAGGAATGCTTAGCCCTAAGTGGGGCATTGAGAAGCTGCGATACTATCTGGAGGGGAGAACTTTCATTTTATATACTGACCATGCCCCTCTTACTTGGCTCCAAAGGAAAAAGGGCTGCAATGACCAAGTCCTTAGATGGTTTCTGGCCCTACAACCTTTCCAATTTGAGGTCCGCCACCGAAAGGGTAAAGAACAGGGCAACGTGGACTATTTGTCACGTTTCCCTATTTCCCCTGATCGGGGAAATCCTGGGGAGGGTGTGTCATGGGGCTGAGGATGGACTGGGAGAGGTGGTGCCTTACTCCCCTTAAGTGATGAGACTGAAATACTGTTGCTCCACACACAGGCTACTGAGTGTCCCTTTAATTCTGCACTGAGCGTCCTCAGGGAGTAGCCCCGTAGGACGTACCGGATGACGTCTTCTCCGACAGCCCTATCAACAGAGACCAGCGTAAGCAAAGGGGAGGAGAACGTGCTTCAGGGAGAGGAAGCGAACGCGAAAGACCGGAGGACGCAAAGAAACGGAGCCCACGCCGATCCTGTGGACGAGACCCGGAACGTCTGAGGAAGATGAAGCCCAAGCCAACGTCCAGGAGGACAAGGAGACGCCAGGAGGCCACGAGACCACGCGTCGCCCCGCCACTCTCCAGGAGGAGCGTAGCTGGACAAGGTACGGTTCCGGCTACGGGGGTTCTCAGGGCACTGGGCGGGGAAGGGAACATCATAAAGGGAGGACACCGTCTCTCTACCTAAAACCCAAGCTGGGCTGCACAAGGTGGTGGCAAGTGGTGATACTCCCTCACAACCCCTACCCCGAGTCTAAGAAGTTCTTTTGGTCCCTCATACTGACCCGAGTTTTTTTGTATTGTTTTATTCTTTACTTTCTGGGACAACGACGGAGATCCGTGGTCCCCAGTGTGCATCTCCGGACCCTCGGTGAAGACAGGAATACCTCCTAAACCAGGACTCAACATCAAGCTAAACCAAGTTTTACCAATTCTGTGTGTCCCAAATAAAAAGGAGAAAGAAAAAGAATACGGTCTATAGAGCCTCCTTTGAGTATCCTCTCCTGGATAGCACCTTCCAGAGTGGAACCCGTGACAAGTGCTGGAGAATGCGGGCATAAACCGTCCGATACAGGATGGAAAACCTTGTGTATCAACTAAAGGAAGGACAGAACAAACTGGAATGGGCGCTTCAAATAAGTGCGAATCAAGCGGAGATGGACTGCGCTGTATTTTCCTCCGCCATTCAGACCCAGGCTGAAAACATGACCGAACTAGCAGAAGGACAGACGCAATTACTACTGGGTCTAGGTCAAGGGAGGGGGCCTGCACTTCCGTGGACAGTGATTCCCCTACAGAAGTACGTGCCGGGAGAAGACCCAGTTTCCTTCTTTCTCAATTTTGAGAGGGCCGCGAGGGCCAGGGCTGGGCCAGCGGATCTTTGGCCTTTCTACCTGGCCCCCTTGCTCACAGGCGAGGCCCAGGCCGCCTACCAAATCGCTAACAGGGACGGTACGGCTGCCTATGGACATGTGAAGCAGTACATAATGGACCGACTGGGGGTAGACGACGAGTCGCATCGTCTCAAGTTCAGACAAGAACGGGGCGCGCCGGGAGACTCTCCGAAGACCCTACTCTACAAGTTAAAGGACGCCGCAGACCGCTGGCTCAAACCGTTGGAGTCTACCCGAGTAGAAATAATGGATAAGATCTATTTGGAACAGTATCTCGACGCACTGCCTTATGGGACTCAAAGGTGGCTCCGACAACATGCTGGCTTAACTCTAGAGCATGCTGTGGAGATGGCTACCTCATACACTCGAGCCCAGAACCGCAACATGATCAAACATACAGAACGGTCACAAAAAGCACCCCAACTGGTGAAATCAGAGAAGAAACCAGTCAAGGCGTCTTTTGAGCCTTTTAGGGCTTGCCGGGTCTGGTGGCTCAGTGGACTAATGCATCCACTGTGTTCGACCTCATGGTCACAGGTTCAAATCCCGGCGGGTCCACTCAGCCTTTCATCCATCTGAGGTCGATAAAATGAGTACCATTGAGTTGAGTAACAATAAACATCTGTTATTCAGTGCCAAGAGACCTCGTTGGGGTGAACGTGCGCTTTACAAATACACATGTTATGTTATACGCTGTGTGCATGGCGATATCAAGGACTATCCTGCAGCACGGGTAACCCTTCAGACGGAAACAGGCCTAGAAACCATAGTCGACGTAGGGGTCCTCCCTGCCCTCCCAGAACAGCTCATAGTAGGCATAGACAATCCCTGCTTCTATAATCTCCTAGTTGGAAACCTTAAAACGTATTCCCTAAAGAAAGAAACCCACAATAGCCTTCTCACCTCCAAACCGTGGGCAATGGATAACCATTTTAGGGTAGCACAGCTAAATGATAGCACCCTCAGTAACACCTGGCAGAGCGCCAGGGATGCACAAAATAACCCCAGAAAAACCTATCCCTCTTTTACGGAGCGAAACGGTCTCCTGTACAGAATTGCTAAAGAGGGAGAAGAACCCCAACTGTTGGTCCCTGTTGGTTTCAGAGACCAGATCCTCTTCTTTGTCCATTCCCACCTCCAGGCTGGCCATTGCGGAGTAGAGAAAACAAGTCAGTCCATTTTGAACAACTTCTTTTGGCCTGGTATTCACGCACAGATAAAGAAGTACTGTCAGGAATGTGCTATTTGCCAAAAGAAGAACCCATACGTTCCTCCAAAAGTGCCCCTACAACCCCTATCCGGTATTGGCAAACCTTTTGATCAGATAGGAATGGACCTTATAGGTCCCCTCCCAAAGTCATCCAGGGGTTACCAGTATGTCCTCGTTCTAGTGGATTACTCTACTAGATACCCCGAAGGCCTTCCTCTGAGAGCCGCGACCACCACCACCATAGCTCAACGTTTAATTGAGGTATTCTCGAGGGTGGGTTTTCCACGGGAAATCCTCACCGACCAAGGGACCCCGTTCGTCTCTAGACTGATGAAAGAAGTCTGCAAACAGTTGGACATTAAGCACATAAAAACCTCCGTGTACCATCCTCAGACCGATGGCCTAGTGGACCGGTACAACGGCAATTTAAAACTCACCCTAAAGAAACTGCTAACAGGCGACGGAAAGAACTGGGACCAACTTCTTCCGTTGGCTCTTTTCGTCATAAGGAGCCAAGTACAAAGCAGTTTGGGTGTTTCTCCCTTCGAGCTCCTGTTCGGGCGGAATCCACGCATCCTTTTAGAGATCACCAAGGAGAGCTGGGAAAAGGAGGGTGCAACAGAAGCCCAAGCCTTGTTGGACTATGCTAACCAAGTAAAAGTCCGTCTCCACAAACTGAGAACCCTGGCCCATGATTCATTGGAAAGAACCCAGGTCAAACAAAGATACTTCTACAATAAGGGCAAAAGCTGGAGAGAGTTCCAATTAGGTGATTGGGCTCTGCTCTTGCTACCTTCCTCTACCCATAAGCTGAAAAAGGAGTGGCAAGGTCCGTATGAGATTGTGAGGAAAATAGGCAAAACCACATATGTCTTACGTCTTTCCCCATCTAAAACCCAAATGTACCACATTAATCTTTAAAAAAAAATGGTTAGTAAAGCCCGTACCGTTTCATTAGTGAACACCCCATCTCATACGGTCGACGCCACTGTTGTTAGTTCTGACCTAACGGCAGGCGAGAAACAAGACATAAAAACCCTCCTTCACTCATTAACAGATATCTTCTCAGACCAGCCCGGCAAAACACATCTGGCCATGCATTCCATACCCACCAAAGAGGGAGCCACCATTAAACAAAGACCCTATCGGGTTCCTGAAGCCCGTAGGGCTGCCCTACAGCGAGAGGTCGCACAGATGCTACAATTTGGCGTCGTAGTACCGTCAAAGAGCAACTGGTGCTCGCCCATTGTGCTGGTACCAAAACCAGATGGTAGCACCCGGTTTTGCATCGATTTCAGGGCCGTGAACCGGATTTCCAAGCAAGATGGCTATCCCCTTCCCAGGGTAGATGAGCTAATTGAACGCTTAGGTGAAGCTCGGTACATCTCCACGAATGACCTCACCAAGGGCTATTGACAAATCCCATTGAACCCAAACGATCAGGAGAAAACTGCCTTCTCCACCCCAGACGGTTTATACCATTTTACCGTCTTGCCGTTTGGGTTACACAGTGCCCCAGCCAGCTTCCAGAGACTAATGGACACCCTTCTAGCACGACACCTGAATTATTCGTCAGCATACTTAGACAACATCATAGTGTACAGCAAATCGTGGGCCGAACACCTGTGCCATCTATGCGCTATTATGTCCGAGCTTAAAAACACCAACTTTCATATCAACGCTAAAAAGTCCAAATTTGCTTTTCAGAAAGTGAAGTACCTGGGCTATTAGCTAGGGAAGGGCCTAATCGAACCACAGACAGAAAAAGTTAAAGTGATACAGGATACCCCTTTCCCAAAAACCAAGAGAGAATTGAGGGCCTTTTTGGGACTAGTCGGGTATTATAGGCGCTTTATACCCCAGTTCTCTGACATCGCTGCCCCTCTTACAGACCTGTTAAAGAAAACAGCTTCCCCTTCACTCCTTCAGTCCCCGTCCAGACCAGAAAACCTAGCCTTCCAGAAACTAAAAACCGCTCTGACCACCTCTCCCGTGTTGCTTACCCCCGATTTCCAAGAACCGTTCATCCTTCAAACTGACGCTTCAGGGTGGGTATAGGAGCGGTCCTTTCCCAATTGGACTCGGACGGACTCGAAAGACCGATTCTCTATATCAGTAGGAAGCTCTTCCCAAGAGAATATGTGTACCCCACAATTGAGAAGTAATGCTTAGCCCTGAAGTGGGGCATTGAGAAGCTGCAATACTATCTGGAGGGAAGAACTTTAATTTTATATACTGACAATGCCCCTCTTACTTGGCTCCGAAGGAACAAGGGCTGCAATGACAGAGTCCTTAGATGGTTCTTGGCCCTACAACCTTTCCAATTTGAGGTCCGCCACCGAAAGGGTAAAGAACAGGGCAACGCAGACTATTTGTCGCGTTTCCCTATTTCCCCAGATCGGGGAAATCCTGGGGGAGGGGTGTGTCATGGGGCTGAGGATGGACTGGGAGAGGTGGTGCCTTACTCCCCCTTAAGTGATGAGACTGAAATACTGTTGCTCCACACACAGGCTACTGAGTGTCCCTTTAATTCTGCACTGATCTCCTCGGGGAGGAGCCCCGTAGGACGTACCGGATGACGTCTTCTCCGACGTCCCTATCAAAAGAGAGCAGCGTAAGCAAAGGGGAGGAGAACGCGCTTCGGAGAGAGGAAGCGAACGCGAAGACCGGAGGACGCAAAGAAACGGAGCCCACGCCGATCCTGTGGACGAGACCCCGGACGTCTGAGGAAGAGGAAGCCCAAGCCAACGTCCAGGAGGACAAGGAGACGCCAGGAGGCCAACGAGACCACGCGTCTCCCCGCCACTCTCCAGTAGGAGCGTGGCTGGACAAGGTACGGTTAAGGCTACGGAGGTTCTCAGGGCACTGGGCGGGGAAGGGAACATCGTAAAGGGAGGACACCGTCTCTCTACCTAAAACCCAAGCTGGGCTGCACAAGGTGGTGGCAAGTGGTGATACTCCCTCACAACCCCTACCCCGAGTCTAAGAAGTTCTTTTGGTCCCTCATACTGACCTGAGTTTTTTTGTTTTGTTCTTTACTTTCTGGGACAACGACAGAGATCCGTGGTCCCCGGTGTGCATCTCCGGACCCTCGGTAAAGACAGGAATACCTCCTAAACCAGGACTCCACGTCAAGCTAAACCAAGTTTTACCAATTCTGTGTGTCCCAAATAAAACGGAGAAAGAAAAAGAATACGGTCTATAGAGCCTCCTTTGAGTATCTTCTCCTCAATAGTACCTTCCCGAGTGGAACCTGTGACATTCCTCTAAAAGCTTACAATTTTGGACGATTAACAAGGTCTACGGAGCAGCAGTGCCGCTTATTTAACTTTAAGTAGGAATTTCTCACCCACATAATATGTGTCTGACCTTTTTAAAAAAAATGTAAGATGCTTCTGGCTGAAATCCACATTTCGTAAACTTGGCATAAGACAATGCAACACGGCTCTTTCCGCATGTCTGAGCGGTGTGAGCCCCCAAATATTGACTAGATGAGTGAAATTCCTCAAAGAAGCAAAAACATTATTGACTTTAGCACCAGGGAGCTCTTAGTTATCAGTGCCATCAAATATTTTCATTTGTCTGCCATTCTACATGGGGTCCTTTGACTTTTATCATTTCTCCTATATTTCTCTATGTATATAGAGTTTTAATACTCACCCTTCTGTGATTAGGAATGACACTTGCAGACAGTATTTTTTTTTATTTTAGGTGTTTGTGGAACTGCGACAATGAATGTGGTATTATTGCTGAGAGCACATTATTGTTTTTTTTTTTTTACATAGTTAAATGGGCCAGGGAGTACATGCTCTTTTATGTATTACATTTGTTTAGTGGCCTTTAGTCAAATGTAGTACTTTTTAGTAGGGCATTGATTTTCCAGTTCTAATAATTGCAGGAGATAAGCCCTAGTGATTTGATAAAATCTCAAAGAAGTTGCCAAAGGGGCTTGTTTGTCGCACCTAGTAATAGTAACTGGCTCAGTGGATATTACAGTTTTTTTGGGGAGGGACAGCTCATATCCTTCATGATTTTTAGAGCTGGTTTTTATTCTTGATGAATACTTTTTATATGTGATTAGAATTGCACCTTGAACTTTAGTGAAACTGGCTCCTAACAGAGTCGCATGCTGCTATATTTATTGAATGATTAAGCTATGTATTCTTTTATTTGTGGTTTTTATATTGTGACAATTTTAATAACTTAAAACAATAAAAATCTTATCTATCTCTGGAACACTGTTTTGAAATTCAGAACCATTGGAAAACCACCAATTGGGAGTGGATCCATGTCAAAAGGCGAAGAAAGAAAGGAACTGATGGCAGTGCAAGGGGGTGCTGGGGCAGTGGAAGGCCATAACTGAGTCAGTTGGCACCATCTGGCCACACACACCCTGGAGCCATTGATTTGGGATTCCAAAATCCTGTCTGGAGTCTGATAACTTTCCAAAGTTATTATAATGTTACTTACCTAGTAAGCATCTGTTTGTGGCATGTAGAGCTGTAGATTCACATGCTTAGCATAAGTCCGCGATCTAGTGCTGGGTTCGTATGTGTGCAAGTTGTTTTTCTTCAAAGAAAGTCTTTCGAGTCACAAGGTAGTGTGACTCCTCTTGCTGGTAATGTGCATGGTCATTGACTCCATTGTTGTATTGTTTTTGTGCATGATGCACAAGTTACTAACTTGTGTAACGATATATCTGTAAGAGACAGTAGTTAGTGACAGATTCCTTACCTTAGAATATCCCCAGGCGTCAGGCTGGATCCGGAAAGTTTTTGCGTAGCAGTACCCTTGCGCGTCGGTAGGCGGCGTCGTGCGGCTCCGCGTCCGTCGTCGGCGTTGTGATCGCCGGGATGGCGTCGCGGGCAGTACTAGAACGCCGCCCCTGCGCGCTGACGTCAGTTCTGTACACGACTTTCCGCGCCAGGAACGCAGAGCCATGCAAGAAGCTGACATAGGTGTCTGAAAAATACTAGGGCCCTGAAAGGGATGTCCTTAACCCTAGAAATCAGTTCGCAGAACGGGGAGGATGGGTGGGCGGTAAGGAATCTGTCACTAACTACTGTCTCTTACAGATATATCGTTACACAAGTTAGTAACTTGTGCATCTGAAAGAGACACGTTAGTGACAGATTCCTTACCTTAGAATAGATACCCCAGTAATACCAACCCCGGTGGTGGGTCTGCGAACAAAGATCAGACAAGGAAGTCCCGGAGGACAGAACGGCCAAAGAAGCCGTCCCTCCGGACCGGACTGTCAAGGCAGTAATGCTTTGTAAATGTGTGCAGCGAGGCCCACGTAGCTGCCTGACAGATATCCTGCAGCGGAACACCGCGGCCTAAAGCCGTGGTAGCAGCCGTTGCCCTGGTGGAATGGGCACGCAGCCCAACTGGAGGCTCCTTCTTAGCCAAAGAATAGCAGGCTTTGATACACAAGGTGACCCAGCGGGAGATGGTTCTCTTGTGCACCGCCCGACCTTTTGGCGCCCACGTAGCCAACAAAGAGCTGGTCATCCACCCGGAAGTGTTGTGTGCGGTTGATATAAAAGGAAAGCGCACATTTTGGGTCCAGACGGTGGAGCCTCTCTTCCTCTCTGGAAGGATGCGGAGGCGGAAAGAAGGTGGGCAAAGTGATGGTCTGCCCAATGTGGAAGGCAGTAACCACCTTTGGCAAGAAGGACGGACGCGTCCTAAGAACAACCTTGTCTGGATGGACAGACAGAAAGGGAGGTTTGCATGATAGAGCCTGGAGCTCACTCACCCGCCGAGCGGAGGTGATGGCCACCAGAAAGGCTGTCTTCAGAGTCAGAAGACGAAGAGGACAGTTATGTAGAGGCTCAAAGGGAGCGCACATGAGAAAGGTAAGAACCAAGTTCAAGTCCCACTGAGGCATCACAAACGGAACAGGAGGGAAGAGGTGTGTAATGCCTTTTAAGAACCTGTTAACAACAGGGGACTTGAAAAGAGAGGGCTGATCAGGGAGCCTGAGGAAGGCCGAGATCGCACAAAGATAGCCCTTGATGGTACCCAGGGCAGAACCCTGTTGGGCCAAGGAAAGAAGGAACAGAAGAACCTCAGAAAGAGGGGCAGAGAGGGGATTCAAAGCCTTTGCTGTGCACCATGCCACAAACTTGTTCCACCTGCAGGCGTATACCACCTTAGTGGAGGGACGCCTGGCTGCCAGAATCACATCACAAACTTCGGGAGGCAAGTCGAAAGGAATCAACTGCCGCCGCTCAATCTCCACGCAAGCAGGTGGAGGCTGGACAGGTTCGGGTGGAGGACCGTCCCCTGCTGCTGCGACAGAAGATCCTCCCGAAGAGGCAGACGGATCGGGGGATCGACGCTCATACTGAGTAGCTCGGGATACCAAACTCTTCGAGCCCAGTCCGGAGCCACAAGAACGACTTGGGCCAGGTCGCGCCGAATCTTCTTCAACACTCTGGGTAGAAGTGGTATAGGCGGAAAGGCGTACAACAGACCACAACTCCACTCGCAACGAAAAGCGTCGCCGAGCGAGTGCCGCCTTGGAAATTCCAACGCGCAGAACTGCTGACATTGCGCGTTCTCTTCGGTGGCGAACAGATCTAACCAAGGCTCTCCCCACTGCTGAAAGAGACCTTGCGCCACCTCCGAGTGAAGACGCCATTCGTGATCCATCATGCACCTGCGGCTGAGTTCGTCCGCCCTTGCGTTCAGGGAACCTGCCAGGTGTTGAACCATCAGGAATATGCCCTGATGTTCCAGCCATGTCCAGAGGCGCAGAGCCTCCTGACACAGGGTCCACGACCCCACCCCGCCCTGTTTGTTGCAGTACCACATGGCAGTGGTGTTGTCTGTGAACACCTGCACTACCTTCCCTTTGACAGAGGGAAGGAATGCCTTGAGTGCAAGTCGGATCGCCCGGAGCTCCAGAAGGTTGATATGGAGCCGGGACTCCGCCGGAGACCAGAGGCCTCTGATCTCCGCCTCTCCCATGTGACCGCCCCATCCCAGAAGGGACGCGTCCGTCACAACTGTGTGCTCTGGCTGGGGAAGGGAGAGGGATCTGCCCATGACCCATTGCCGGTTCGAGAGCCACACTGCAACTGTTTTGCAGCCCCTCCGAGATCTGGACGTGATCGGACAGGTTGCCCTGGTGCTGCGCCCACTGGAACTTCAGGTCCCACTGCAGAGCCCGCATATGCCATCTGGCATGATCGACCAGCAGGAGGCCATGAGGCCCAGCAGCCTCAGGGTCATCCGTACCGAAACCCAGGATAAAGGCTGAAAGATCGGAATCATAGCCTGAATATCCCGGACTCGCCGTTCGGGAGGATAGGCCCGAAACTGCGTCGTGTCCAGAACTGCTCCGATGAAAAGGAGCTGTGGAGAAGGAATCAGATGCGACTCGGCACATTGATGGAGAACCCCAGCGAGTGCAGGAGTTCAGCCGTAGTCTGGAGGTGGGAGACGACTGCCTGGGACGAGCCCGCCTTCAGCAGCCAGTCGTCGAGGTAGGGGAAGACTGGAACCCCTGCCCGGCGCAGATGAGCTGCGACCACCGCCATCACTTTCGTGAACACCCGAGGGGCACTTGTAAGGCCAAAGGGAGCACGGTGAACTGAAAATGCTCCAGGCCTACCGTGAACCGCAGGTAACGCCGGTGGGCCGGCAGGACGAGGATGTGAAAATAAGCGTCCTGCAAGTCCAACGCTACCAACCAGTCTCCAGGGTCGAGGGCAGTCAAGACCTGAGCTAGGGTGAGCATCTTGAACTTCAGCGATTGACGTTCCGGAGGTCCAAGATAGGACGCATGTCCTCCTTGTCCTTTTTGGGCACCAGAAAGTAGTGGGAGTAGCAACCACGTCCTACTTCTGGGGTCGAAACATGCTCGATGGCCCTCTTGGCCAAGAGGGCCGTGACTTCCTTCTGCAGAAGCACCAAGTGATCCCCCGACATGCGGTGGAATTGAGGTGGCATGGCTGGGGGTGGTCTCGAAGGGGAGGGAGTAGCCCCTTCGGACAATGTCCAAGACCCACCTGTCCGAGGTGATGGCACGCCAGTGGTGAAGGTGATGGCGGACCCTGCCCCTACTGGCGTGCTGTGCACCTGAAAGGAAGGACTAGGAGGGATTGGAGGCCGCGGACGGGGCAGAGTAGGTGGCCTGACCCGCACGCTGGTTGCCCGAACCGCCACGGCGGTAGCCACGTCCTCGGCCACGCGAAGACGCTTGCTGCGTGGGCCGGTGGCTGGGCAGCGGACGTGACTGGGCACCCCTTCCGTGGCCACGAAAGGGGCGAAAAGCAGAGGTTAGCGGAGGGCGCACAACAGAAAGGCCCAGGGACTTGGCAGTAGCCCGTGAGTCCTTAAAACGCTCCAGCGCATGGTCTGCTTTGGAACCAAAAAGACCGACTCCATCAAAGGGCATGTCCATGAGTGTATTCTGGACATCACCCGAGAAACCAATTGTACTCAGCCAGGCGTGGCGACGCAGCGCCACCGTCGTTGCAAGCAATCTGCCCAGCGAGTCAGCGGTATCAAGGCCACAACGTATGGTGAACTTTGCCGCATCCCTACCTTCCGCAATAGTGCGGGTAAGCAGTGTCTGGACCTCCTCAGAACACTGGGGCAAAACAGCCGCCACCGAATCCCACAGGGAGTGGGTATATCGGCCCAAAAGGTAAGCGGTGTTGACGGACCGCAAGCCAGCACTGGAGGAAGAAAAAGCCTTCTTCCCAAACTGGTCCAGGCGTTTGGATTCCCTATCCGGAGGGGCGGTAGGGAAGGCGGTTTGGGAGGCAGAGGCTTGGACAACCAAGCTCTCGGGGGTGGGATGTTGAGAGAGAAACAAGGGGTCGCCCGGAGCAGGGCGATGGCGTCGGGCCACGTTCCTATCCACAGGAGCCCCTGTGGTGGGCTTGGACCAGGCGCCCAAAAGAACGTCAGTCGGTGCATCATTAAACGGCAGCACAGTCTCCGAGGAGGAAGCTGCCGGCTGAAGCACTTCCGTCAGGAGATTAGTCCTGACAGCCACAGTAGGCAATTGGAGGTGCAAGGCTCCAGCTGCTCTACGCAACACCGTTGCGAAATTTGCTCCCTCCTCCATAGCCACGGGAGGAGACAGCATGCCAGTGTCAGGGGAAGTGTCTAGACCACTGGCATCCCCAAGTTCCTCTGCCCAGTCCTGATCATACTCACACTGCCGTGTGAGAGGGTCTTCGGACCCCTCCCAGCTCTCCTGGTCCTCCTCTGGTTCAAAATATGGAGGAGGAGGGACATCTGGGACCCAAGGTCTCATCGGCGCTGGAGCCGGCGTCGTGCGACGTCGGTCCGGCTCCATGTCCGGAGCCGGAGAGAACCGGGGAACGACACCGCCCGGAGCCCCGGACGGCGTCAGGAACGGCACCGGGGACATAGACGCCGGCGGAGGCGTGGTTAGGTCAACCGGCGTCGATGGGGGTTGCGGTACCACCGGAGCCGGGATCGAGGCCGGGATCAAGGCTGGCGGGACAGGCGATGCCGGGACCGGAGTCGTCGGCGACGCCGGAGCAACCCCATCAGGGCCCGCGGGGCCCGAAGGCGCACCGGAGGGACCTTGAGGCCCGAAGAGGCGGGCCATGGCCGACAGGAATTCCTGTATTTGGGCCGGAGTCGCCCCCGAACCCGGAAAGGACGGGTAATGCGGGGCGGCTCCGCAGGCACGTCCGGGGCCGCGGGGGCAGGGACGGTGCCGACAGGGACCTCAGCCGAGTCGTGAGACCGGCGAGGCGAAGACTTAGAGCGATGATGCTTCTTAGACTTTTTGTGCTTCGACTTACCAGAGGAGCGTGAAGACTTGGACTCCGACAACCGGCGGGGTCTCCGCGACCGGCCCCTCGACCTCTCACGGGACCGGGGCTTGGTGCGGCGCGGAGCCGACTGCCGGACCTCGAGGAGCTTTCGAGACCGCTCTCGCAAAGCCTTCGGGTGGAGTTTCCGGCAGTCAGGGCACGACTTCGTGTTGTGGTCTCGGCCGAGACAGTAGAGACACTGTAAGTGCGGGTCTGTGATCGACATCATTCGACCACAGGCGTCGCATGGCTTGAAGCCGGGCATCCCTACCGACACCTAGGAGTCGAGAAGACTCGAAAAGAAACAGTGAAAAAAATCACCAAAAAATGTAGTCAAAAATTGACTAGGGCACTGCTCTTCCCGGATCTGCGCTTACTGGCGCGGAAAAAGAAGAACTGACGTCAGCGCGCAGGGGCGGCGCGAAGTACTGCCCGCGACATCATCCCGGAGATCACGACGCCGACGACGGACGCGGAGCCGCACAACGCCGCCTACCGACGCGCAAGGTTACTGCTACGCAAAAACTTTCCGGATCCAGCCTGACGCCTGGGGATATTCTAAGGTAAGGAATCTGTCACTAACGTGTCTCTTTCAGATGAGTGAGGACAGAACGTGAAGTAAAGCGTAGTATAAGGCGATGTCCATGCAAAAGGAGTTTGTGAAGCAATTGTGAAAATTACTGTAAAAAGCACAGGTGACCAGGGAGGAGGGTGCGCGCATGTGAACATACAGCACTACATGCCACGAACAGATGCTTACTGGGTAATTAACATTTTCCGTTCAAGGCATGTGTGGATGTAGATACACATGCTTAGCATAGACTGTAAAGTAGTTTTTGACAGTAAGAGCTGGTTAACCTGTGAGAGTTAAAGTTTTTTGAAATGGTGTCAGTAGGACCGCTTGACCCACACTGGCATGTTGGCGTGTCAGTACATCTACCAAGTAATGTTTTGTAAATGTATACAGGGTAGACCCATGTAGCTGCTTTACATATATCACCTATAGGTATGTGTCCTAGGAATTCCATTGAAGCTTCCTTTTTTGCGATTGGAGTGAGCTCTAGGAGGAATGGGTAAAGTTATTTTAGCTTTAGCATAGGATGTTTGGATACATTTAACAATCAGCGTGCCATGCCTGGTTTAGAAATGACCCTTCCCTACATGAGAGCTCTTTTTACATCTAAGGTATGAAGAGCCCTTTCTGCATCTGAATCAGGTTCGGGGAAAAAGATTAAGATGGAATTGTGATACCACCTTAGGAAAAACTTTTGGGTTGGTACGAAGTACAACCCAATCCCTTTGTATTTGGAAGAAGGCTTCTAAAGATAATGCCTGAAGCTCACTGACATGTCTGAGTGTAGTGAGAGCAATTAGGAATGTTATCTTTCAGGATAAAAACTGGAGGGGGGCAGGAGTAGAGGGGTTCAACTAGAGGGCCCGTTAATCTTGTTAATACAGATTTGAGATTCCATGTGGGAGCAGGTGAAACTCGAGGAAGAAAGACTCTTAAGCCCTTCTAGGGAGGTTTTGACAACAATCCTGAATAGGGAAGTGTGTTGCCTATTTTGAAGAAATGCAGCTACTGCTGTTAGGTGTAGCTTTATAGATGTAAAAGCTAAACCAGAGCTATGTAAGTGAAATAAGTAGCAGTCAGTGTCCTGTACTTTAGCTGCTAAGGGATCAATGTGCTTAGACTGACAATTGTGTACAAGTCTTTTCTATTTGGCAGCATAACAGGTCCGAGTAGTAGGCCTGCATGCCTCTTTAAGAATATCCATACATTGTTAAGGGAGATTGAGGTAGCTAAAATCTAAGACTTCAGAAGCTAGATTGAAAGATGTCTGATTTCTCCATGATTTTGTGTGAGAAGGTCCTGCCTGTTCAGTAGTGCTTCGTGGGGAACTACTGACATTTTAAGAAATGGGGCGAACCATGGTTGCTGTGCCAATGTGGGAGCCACCAAGATGAGGGTGAGAGATGTCTGCCGAAACTTGAGAACCAGAGATGGAAAGAGTGGGAAAGGTGGAAAAGCATAAGCAAATATCCGGGACATCCATCGTGCATTGCCATTGGACTGTGGGAACCTGGAGGCAAAGTTTGGGCATTTTGTGTTTTCTGCTGTGACGAAGAGGTCTAATTTGTGGTTATCCCCAACATTGGAAGTATTGTAGGAGGACTTTTGGGTGGAGTTCCCACTCGTGGACTTGTTAGTGTCTCCTGCTAAGGAGATCCGCAAAGTCGTTGTCCACTCCTGGGAGATATTCTGCTAATAGGTTAATATTTTATCGGGCAGCCCACTTCTAAATAATCTGGGCTAACTGGGAAAGTTGCAGGGACCTCGTGCCCCCCTGCTTTTGGGGATAATACATGGCTGACATGTTGTCCGTCTTGATGAGGACTACCTTGCCAATTAGATGAGGAAGGAAGGCTTTTAGCACTAGGTGAACAGCTAGTAACTCTAGGAGATTTATTTGGAGATCTCTCTGACTTTGTGTCCAGTGGCTCTGGGCAGTAAGATATTGGGAATCTGCTCCCCATCCTGTAAGGGAGGCGTCCGTTGTTCATGTCCTCTGTGGAACTGGGTCTAGGAGAGACTGTCCCTTTATCAGGCGGTTTGTGTTCCACCACTGCAGAGAGTGGCAAGCTTGACAGGACGATCAACACTAGATGTTCTAATTGACCCTCTGCTTGAGTCCAACAGTGCGATAAACACTCCTGCAACTGACGCATGTTCAGTCTGGCATAAGGTACTATGGCTATACATTAAGCCATCATCCAGTGGAGAACCATGACTGTTCTTACTATCAGCTGTTGACCTGGTTGAAATTGAGGAATGAGTGTCTGGAACGCTTGTATCCTGGCAGTATTCGGGTAAGCTATACCTAGTTGTGAATTGAGAATCGCCCCTAGGTAAGGTTGCATTTAAAGGGGTTGAAGGTGAGACTTTAAGGCGTTGTTTGTAAAGCCTAGTTGATGAAGTAGGTTTATGGTGGCTTCGGTGTGTTGAAAGCACTTTTGATGAGTTGTGCTTTTGACAAGTCAATCGTCCAAATATGGAAATAAATGTATGCTTGAACTGCGCTTGTCTGCAGCTACTACCAGGAGAGACTGGGTGTGGTAGTGACCCTGAAATGGAGCACTTTGAATTGGAAATGCTGACCATTTATTAGGAACCTTAGATATTGATGATATGCCAGGTGAATAGGAATATGAAAGTAGGCATCTTTGAGGTCGAGTGCGGCCATGTAGTAGCCTTGTTTTAACAATGGTATGATTTCTTGAAGACTGGCCATGTGAAAGTTCTCTGACGGAATGTATTTATTTAGAGGTCTGCGGTCCAAGATTGGTCTGAGGGACCCGTCTTTTTTGGGAATAAGGTAGTAAAGTGAGTATCCACCTGTATCCTGTTGGTGGAGTGGAACAGGTTCTATAGCTCGTTTTTTTTTTAAGAGCTTGTACTTCTTTCCAGGGCAACTGCTGATGTTGTGGGGAAAGTGCGTTTGCGAGGTTGAATGTTGGGAGGTGTGGAAGTGAGCTCCAGACAATAACCATGTTAGATAATATCCAACACCCACTGGTCGGAGAATATATTCTGCCAGGTGGGAAGGAATGCTTGAAGTCGACCCCCGACAGGTGTTGTGAGATCGGGGGGAATGAATGGGGAGTCAGGGCCTTTTGATGGTGGCAGATGATTTTGTAAGTCTGCCCTTGTTTCTACCTCTGGAGTAGTTACCCCTGTATGAGCCTCTGTAGTAACCCCTGGACGAGGTGGTTTATGTTTAAGTCTGCTGAGATGAAGTGGAGGTTTCAGGGGAGGTGGGCTTGAAGCCTCCATGGTAAGAGAAGCGGTGAAAGGAGCCACGATAAGATGGTGTCTGCAGTGCTCCCATGGCCTTAGCGGTCTCATCTTTTTTAATCTTCCCAAGGGCGGTATCCACTTGAGAACCAAAAAGATGTTCCCCAGCAAATGGTAGGGCCAGAAGGTTTTGTTGTACTTCGGGTAAAAATCCGGCGATCGGAAGTCGAGCATGCCTGTGTAATAGTATGCTAGAAGTTATTCCTCTATCTGCAGAATCGGCAGTGTCAAATGCACACAAAATTGTAGTGTTGGATATTAATTTACCCTGAGGCAATTTAGTATGCCCTTTTTTTATGTTCATCTGGGAGGTGTAGGGAGTATCTCCTCCATCTCATTTCAGTGAGCCCTATCGTATCTCAAGAGGAGGCAGATAGAAGTTGTGATCGGCCATTGACTGGCGAATTGGGTGACCGCTCTCTTTCCCGCTATATCAACTTTTTTACTCTCCATATCTGGAGGAGGTGCTTCGCCCGATGTTTGCGAATTGGTCCTTTTACGTGATGTTGCCACAACCAAAGAGACAAATTTAAGCTGACCTTTGAGCTATATATAGTGTCATTAGGTGATGCTGTATATTTTTTTAATCAACCCTTGTCGTTATGACCCTAGATCTGACCGGGTCATTGAAAATGTCAGTGGTGTGGCGGAGCATAGCCTTGAGCATGGGCAAGTATTGTCAGGAGCGTTGTGTAGAGTAGAATGTTTTGAATACAAAAATCCTCCTCTAGGGGATTTGTAAGTAACTGCACCTTATGGAAGGTGGCAGCTCTATTACATCATGGTAGGGAGTAGTGTCGTCAGGGGGAGATAGGTTGGCAGGATACAGATCGGGGGGTCTGTATCAGCAGGTGGATCGGTGTCATATGTATCCCAGGGGTCATCCTGTGGTGGGATATCGAAAGGGTCCCATCATCTCCACCTCCTCTGTAGGAATGTAATGACCCTTCCGGGGACCATGGTGCAGGGGAAGCTGGTGAAGCCGGTGGTGAGGGAGTATGGTGTGGAGCAGGTGTAGGTGGTAGGCCGATATGTACAGGGCTTGTGGCCTTGTCCAGCTTCTTTCTGTGCATGGTTAGAATTGGAAAATCTAAAGCCTCCTCAAAAGAAAGTTGTCTCTTGGAGGGCTGAGCACCAGTGTGGGGGCTCGTGTAATGATATGTCTAGTGTCAGGGTGAATCGTGATGTGCTTCTGTCTAGAGACAAGTTCATCTTGTAGTTGCAGAAACCCAGGTTTCACAGGCTCCAACCCACATGCTGATTTAGGGGTGAAAAGGTTTTTGGCTATGATGCCGACTTTTCGGTGCCAAAGCTTTCGGTTCCGAAGGTTGACTTGGCTCAGAGGCAGATTTTTTCGGTGCCGAACTGGGGCTGGGTGTATCCGAAGTAGTCGGACAGTGCCGACCATGGCCCGAAGGCAGTGGTGGCCCGGCAAGGACTTTAAGTCTCTCTGGGATAGTCTGTCGACCCTTTGTGGTGCTTTGTTGTGGTCTATGCCGAGGTGGTGGAGGCACATTTCTCACGGCTGGTTGAGGTGAAGGCAGGTCTTCCTGCTCAATGTCAGGGCCGGAGCTATCGTCGTGGGAGAAGGCCTCTTCATCTGCTGCTGATGCTTGTGCGTGAATATCTTCCTGGAGTTCCTCAGGTCTGAAGAGGTTGGGTGAGTCTTCCATACTATTTCGAGACGTCGAGCCCTACGGTCATGAAGAGTCTTCTTGGACCCGAAGGCCTTGCAGCTGGCCTCGTGTCCGGGGAAGAGGGACAAATGAAACACCCGATGAAGGTTGGTGCGAGGAAACTTCGCATAACACCGATGACAAAATCGAAAAGGCGTCCGTTCCTTCAACAAAAGGACATGATGCGGATGGAAAGCCTCATGATGAAAAACAGCACCCCCAGAGGGCGAAGGCCCACGAGGGGCCGTGGTCAATGCGAGTCGCCCTGACAGTGATAAAGTCATTGAACCGGAGGGAGTAAAACAGGACTGTGATCAAAAACAATACAATGCATTTATACAGAAATTGCAGAAGAGAGAGAGAGAGTGTGTGTGAGTGTGAAGTAAAAAAGTGCAGTTAAAGTTAGGAATTGTAATAATATGTTGCTTTGCATTAAAATAATTAAATGAAAAGAAACCAAAGGTTAAAGGGTTGTTATAGTTTGGTGAAAATGTCACTTGAAACATATTATTTTAAACAATCAAAACCACTGAAATTCACCAGTTACAGTTATTTCAAGTCTATAGACTTTAACTCCTGTCCTGAAGTAACTAGAACTCACACCCTCACTATGAACAGTGTTATCAATGATGTGTTGCAGTGATGTCATAGAACATGTTATAAGTGATGTAACACATGAAGTATTTAGAAGTATATGGTGAGGACATGAGTTCTAGTTCCTTTAGGGCATGAGTTATAGGTACTTGAGATAACTATAACTGGTGAATTTCAGTGGTTTTGTTATTTTAAAATAGCATGTGTTAACTGACATTTTCAGATATGCCGTGCTGTCCAAAAAAGGTGGGCTCTGCCCTTTTCTTTTTAAGCCCCCTGGGGTAAGTCAAGGCCCAGGGGTTCAGCAGTTTGTTTTTATAGATTTTTTGGGGTGGGAGCATGCATGGAGCCCCCCTTCCCCAAGCCTTCTGGAGACCAGGGGGACCTCATCCCCCTGGATAGGGGAAAGCCCGCCCTCCCTGAACTGTAAGACAGCCTTGGGGACACCACTACCCGGGGCACATTTTTTTTGTTAGGGGCAGGGGTCATGGCAGCCCCCCTCATCGAGCTCTAGTACAGTCTTGGGGACCCCATCCACTGGGGCCAAATACTTTTTTGGAGGGAGAAGGGCATGGGCTGTAGTGCTCGCCATCCCCCCCCAGGCTTGACCTATGTCTTTCGCCTCCAATGGGAATAAGTAAAGCTCCTGACGTGCTGGAGCAAACATTTTCTTTTGGTCCCTGCCCGCAAGGGTTCAAGTTATAGTTACTTTAGTTAACTAAAACTGGTGAATTTCATTGTTTTTTTATTTTTTTCAGTTTAAAATGTTATATTGCAACTAGCATTGCAACCTAACTATAACATCACTTCAACCTTTGTTTTCCTCAGTGAAGAACAAGTTACTTACCTTCGGTAACGATAAATCTGAAAGAGACATAGATTAGTTATAGATTCCTTACCTTTAGAATTACCCCCAGGTGTCAGACTGGATCCGGAGAATTTTTTCGTCAGCAGTACCCCTGCGCGTCGAAAGGTGGCGTCGGTCGGCTCCGCGTTCATCGTTGGCGTCGTGGTCGCCGGGATGACGTCGCGGTAGCTACTCAGACGTCAGTTCTTTTACACGACATTCCACGCCAGAAGCGCAGAGCCATGCAAGACACTGACCACTGGTGCACAAAACTAGGGCCCTGAAAGGGATTCCCTGACCCTAGAAGTCAGTTCGCAGAACGGGGAGGAAGGGTGGGACGGTAAGGAATCTATAACTAATCTATGTCTCTTACAGATATATCGTTACCGAAGGTAAGTAACTTGTTCATCTGAAAGAGACAATTAGTTATAGATTCCTTACCTTTAGAATAGATACCCCAGCAATACCAACCCCGGAGGTGGGTCTGCGAACCAAGTTCACACCAGAAAGTTCTAGAGAACAGAACGGCCAAAGAAGACGTCTCTCCGGACTTGGCTGTCCAGGCAGTAGTGTTTTGTGAACGTGTGCAGAGATGCCCACGTAGCTGCCTGACAGATGTCATTGAGGGGGACTCCCCGTCCCAAAGCAGTGGTAGCTGCCGTCACCCTGGTGGAATGGGCGCGCAATCCCATGGAGGCTCCTTCTTTGCCAAAGAGTAGCAAGCTTTAATGCACAAAACGACCCACCTAGAGATGGTCCGTTTGTGCACGGCCCGACCTTTTTTGGCGCCCACGTAGCCAACAAAGAGCTGGTCATCCACTCAGAATTGCTTGGTGCGATCCAAATAAAAGGAAAGCGCACGTTTTGGATCCAGACGGTGGAGCCTCTCTTCCTCCTTAGAAGGAGGCGGAAAGAAGGTGGGCAGAGTGATGGTTTGACTAATGTGGAAAGAAGTAACCACTTTAGGAAGAAAAGAGGGTCGAGTTCGAAGGACAACCTTGTCCGGATGAACCACCAGAAAATGAGGTTTCGAAGAAAGAGCCTGGAGCTCACTCACTCTGCGAGCAGCAGTGATGGCAACCAGAAAGGCAGTCTTTAGAGTCAGAAGTCTGAGAGGACAGTTATGTAGCGGCTCAAAGGGAGCGCACATAAGAAAAGTAAGAACCAAGTTCAAGTCCCACTGAGGCATTACGAAGGGAACAGGAGGAAAAAGATGAGTAATGCCCTTAAGAAAGCGATTTACAACAGGGGACTTGAAAAGAGAAGGCTGATCAGGAAGCCTAAGAAAGGCTGTAATGGCTGAGAGATAGCCCTTAAGAGTGCCCAGAGCAGAGCCCTGCTGGGTCAAAGAAAGGAGGAACAAGAGAACCTCAGAAAGAGGGGCAGAAAGGGGATCCACAGCCCTTGCTGCGCACTATGCCACAAATGTGTTCCATCTGCAGGCATATACCATCTTAGTGGAGGGATGCCTAGCTGCTAAGATAACATCACAAAATTCGGGAGGAAGGTCGAAGGCTGTCAACTGTCGCCGCTCAATCTCCACGCAAGGAGGTAGAGGCTGGACAGGTACGGGTGGAGGACCGTCCTCTGCTGCTGCGACAGAAGATCCTCCCGAAGAGGCAGTCGGATCGGAGGATCGATGGCCATGTGTAACAGCTCGGGAATACCAGACTCTTCGTGCCCAATCCAGAGCCACAAGAATGACTTGGGCCTGGTCGCGCTTGATCTTCTTCAACACTCTGGAGAGAAGTGGTATAGGCGGAAAGGCGTACAGAAGACCGCAACTCCACTAGCGAGTGCCGCCTTGGTAATTCCAACACGCAGAATTGCTGACAATGCGCGTTCTCTTCGGTGGCGAATAGATCTAACCAAGGCTCTCCCAACTGCCGAAAGAGACCTTGCACCACCTCAGTGTGAAGACGCCATTCGTGATCCATCATGCACCTGCCGCTGAGTTCTTCCGCCCTGGCGTTCAGTGAACATGCCAGGTGTTTGAACCACCAGGGATATGCCCTGATGTTCCAGCCATGTCCAGAGACGCCACCCACCCTGTTTGTTGCAGTACCACATGGCAGTGGTGTTGTCCGTGAACACCTGCACTACTCTTCCCTGGACAGAGGGAAGGAATGCTTTCAGTGCAAGACAGATCGCCCGGAGCTCCAGAAAGTTGATGTGGAGCCCAGACTCCGCCGGAGACCAGAGGCCTCTGATCTCCGCCTCTCCCATGTGGCCGCCCCACCCCAGAAGGGATGCATCTGTCACCACTGTGAACTCAGGTTGGGGAAGAGAGAGGATCTCCCGTTGACCCAATCCTGATTCATTAGCCACCACTGCATTTTCGTGCAGTGCCCTCCGAGATCTGAACGCAATCAGACAGATTCCCCTGATGTTGTGCCCACTGGAACTTCAGGTCCCACTGCAGAGCCGCATATGCCACCTGGCATGATCTACCAGCAGGATGCTGGAGGCCATGAGGCCCAGAAGCCTCAGGGTCATTCTGACCGAAACCCAGGATAGAGGCTGAAAGATCGGAATCATAGCCCGAATATCCCAGACTCGCTGTTTGGGAGGATAAGCCCGAAACTGCGTCGTGTCCAGAACCGCTCCGATGAAAAGGAGCTTCTGAGAGGGAATCAGGTGTGACTTCGGCACGTTGATAGTGAACCCCAGCGAATGCAGGTCCGCCGTAGTCTGGAGGTGGGAGACGACTGCCTGGGGTGAGCCCGCCTTCAACAGCCAGTCATTGAGATAGGGGAAGACTGGAACCCCTGATCTGCGCAGATGAGCTGCGACCACCGCCTTCTCTTTCGTGAACACCCGAGGGGCACTTGTAAGGCCAAAGGGGAGCACGGTAAACTAAAAGCGCTCGTGGCCTACCGTGAACCGTAGGTAACGCGGGTGGGCCGGCAGGACGGGGATGTGAAAGTAAGCGTCCTGCAAGTCCAATGCTACCATCCAGTCTCCAGGGTCGAGGGCAGACAGGACCTGAGCTAGTGTCAACATTTTGAACTTCTCCTTCCGGAGGAAGCAGTTGACGTTCCTGAGATCCAAGATAGACGCAAGCCTTTGTCCTTCTTCGGCACCAAAAAGTAGTGGGAATAGCAACACCGACCTACTTCTGGAGCAGGAACTCGCTCGATAGCCCCCGGACAAGAGGGCCGTCACTTCCTGCTGGAGAAGGGCCAAATGATCCTCCGACATGCGATGGTATTGAGGTGGCATGGATGGAGGGGTAGTCTCGAAGGGGAGGGAGTAGCCCCTTTGGACTATCTGCAAAACCCACCTGTCCGACGTGATGGGGCGCCAGTGGGGGAGGTGATGGCAAATCCTGCCGTCCACTGGCGATTGGTGGCCCTGAAAGGTCGGACTAGGAGGGTTTGAAGGCTGCTGCAGAAGGGGCGCTGGTGGACTGGCCTGCTCGCTGGCCCCCAGACCCACGACGGTGGGTCTCACGTCCCTGGCCGCGTAGGGGCTGGACAGCTTGTGCCGGCCTGTGGCCCTGGGTGGAACATGGCGAGACACCCCTTCCGTAGCCACGAAAGGGGCAAAAAGCAGACTGCGCAGGGTGGGTAGAGAGGCCCAAGGACTTGAATCGCTCTAGCGCGTTGTGTGCTTTGTCGCCGAACAGGCGACGGCAATCAAAAGGCATGTCCAGCAAGGTAGTTTGGACATCCACGGAAAAACCAGTCGACCTCAGCCAGGCATAGCGTCGAAGGGCTACCGACGTTGAAATTGTCCTGCCTAGCGAGTCGGCGGTGTCTAGTCCACATCTTACGGTGAACTTGGCTGCGTCTCTCCCCTCAGCAACTGCACGGGAGAGCACGGTCCGGGCCGCCTCCGGGCACTGTGGCAGCACCTGCGCTACCGTATCCCACACAGAGTGGGTGTAACGGCCGAACAGACATGCGGTGTTCACCGACCGCACTCCCAAGCTGGAGGAAGAAAACATATTCTTCCCAAGATGGTCCAGATTTTTGGATTCCCTATCAGGTGGTGCGTTAGGGAATGCGCCTTTGGACGGGACGTAGAGGCTTGGACCACCAAGCTCCCAGGGGTTGGGTTTTGGGAAAGGAAAGAGTGGTCACCCGGAGCCGGGCGGTGGCGTCGGGCAATCATCCTTTCCACAGGAGCCCCTGTGTTGGGCCTGGACCAGGTGCCCAAAAGGATGTCAGTAAGGGCTTCATTGAAAAGCAGCAGGGGCTCCGAAGAGGCCGCTGCCAGTTGAAGCACCTCCGTCAGGAGATTCGTCCTGACTGCCACCGTAAGTAGCTCGAGGTTGAGGGCCTCGGCCGCCCTAAGGAACACCACTGCGTATGAAGCACCCTCCTCCGTAGCCACGGTAGGAGGAGACAGCATGCCAAGGTCTGGGGAGCTATCCAGACCACTGGCGTCCCCCAACTCCTCTCTCCAGTCCGGTTGAACTAACTGGTCAGCCAAAGGGTCTACAGACCCCTCCCAGTCCTCCTCACCCTCCTCTGGTTGCCAATCTGGCCTGTAGGAAACACCAGGGTCGAACAGAGGTACAAAAGTACTGCTCGGCGCCGGAATCGGTCGACGTCGGTCCAGCTCCGTGTCCAAGTCAGGGTGGAGGCCGGGGTCGACGCCGGCTGGGGATCCAACCGGCGTCAGAAGCGGACGTGTTGCTGGTGGAATTGGCACCGGGGGAGGTGTTATAAGGTCAACTGGTGCCGATCCGGATCCAGGCCTGGATCCAAGGGGACCCTGCGGCGCCGGAGCCGCCGGCGTCGAAGGCCCAGGGCCCCCAGCCAAGTCCGCGGGGCCCGAAGGTGCGCCGGCGGAGTCGGGCTGCCCAAAGATGGCATGCATCGCTTCGTAGAAACTCCGAAGCTGGGCAGGGGTCGCTCCGGCTCCCAGAAAAGGAGGGAAACTCTGAGTCGACCCTTGAGGCTCCGCACGCAGAGCCGCGGGACGGGCACCGTCCGCATCCCTCGTCGCGTCAGCCGACGGACGGGGAGAAGTCGAAGAGCGACGATGCTTCTTCGACTTCTTCTTGTGCTTCGACTTACCTGAGGAGTGCGAAGACTTCGATGACGAGTAATTCAAAGGTAAGCGCAGGTCCAGAGATCCTGGTGCTGGATGTAAATTCCTATAGATACCGGAGGAACATAACTCAAGGCTCTGGACCTTTCAGCCTCATGTAGATAAGTGAAAAATGAGGGTGTAAGTAAATGTTCCTCTTCTTCAAACAATTAGTTTGATTTGACGGAGTAATTCCTGTTTTTAAACACAACACAAGAGTCCAAGAGTAATATTTGGTGATGGTAGATATTTTATTTTCAAATACCTCCGTGTGAATCCATTTCACTCTTTTTTTAATTTTTTTATATCATCATTTTTTCATAAAAGAGAAGGAAGTAGGGACAGCCGACACGTGTTTCGCCTTTTTGGCACATTAAGCCAGGGCTTTCTCAAGGCTGTAAGATAAAAAAGTACAACAAGTACTGAAAAGAAGAAAAAAGAAAAAAAGGGGACAGGGAATCCCAAGAGAAAGACACCGACTAGGTGCACTAGTGAAAAGGAAAAGAAAAATTAAAAATGTATTTATTTTATTACTACCTACAAGACAAGTGTAAAGAAAGTGTAAAAAAAGAAAAAGTGAAAATGCAAGAACAAAAAAGAACCGAGAAACAAAGAATTATCGGCAACTATTCTTAATCAATGTATAAAGGAAGAGACGGAATCAAGTGCTGGCAAAAGGGCATTTTGACCAAAGTTAGTGTGCTAAATCGCAGTGAACGGTGAAATAGAAAAGTTCTATAGATGGTAATTAGGTCAAAGAGGAGAAAGCCTCCTTCTACTCAGTGCAGAAATTAGCTTCATGTACGTGCTCAAGTGAGTAAATACAACATCATGCATGCCATATGGAAAGATTATTTGTAAAAGTAGTCAAGTACAGTACCTAGTTATAATGTTCAAGGGTCATTGATTCAAATCAGAGGAGAAATACATTGCAAAACATGCTTCACGATGTTAATTTTAAACCATCCAATATCTGGGGAAAACAAACGTTATTTTTAAGACAAAGTTGAGGTCTAGAACAGTAACATAGTTCAGATGTAGGAAACGAAAAAAATCTATCAAATTGTGGTCTATACAATAATTTCCTACATTTTTGCCCCAGAATGCAAACATATTTGAAGGAGTACCAAGGACATCTTGTGATGAGAATGTTAACAAAGTTAATTCTGTACTATGTAGGCGACACAATGTCAAAATACATTTGAGATTACAAGATAGTATTGTAGTATGGAAAGAAGATCAAATGATTTTTTAAAAATGCCACAACTTTAACATACGTTGTTTCAGAGATGGTAGCATATTACACACATAGAACAGCAGAAAAGTTTAAATTGCGGCTGCATATACACTTAAGTGTTGAGCATTCTACTTGAGCAGAGCAACAAAAACAAAACAGATAATCGAGTGAACTAAGAATGAATCTAATTACGCCATACATTCAGATGTGATGCTCCTCCGTGTTATATGGAAAAGCTGGTAGTACTTGACATTGGAGACCAAGATTTTAAACTTGTTATATTTCAGGAGTGGTGGCATATGGCCCTCAGCCAACCAAAAAAAGGAAGATTCAGGACAGCAGATGCACGTAAGTTTTTTTGGGCATTTAAGACATAAAGAAAAATTAAAAAAGTGCTTTGGCTGGCGGAGCCACAAATACAAATGAACTGTTACTCCGTATAAAGCAGGAAGTATAGTGGTACTAGAGAATGGAGACCCGAGGCACGTTTATTCGCCATTCTAACCTAATAGCAGGTTTAAACCTTCCCGAACGGGGACAGCTCACATATTGGAAGGCAAACGCTGGCCACAGCGCAGTTGAAAACAGAAACATAGTCGTGGACACATACGGCAGACAAAATGTGAGACTTGGCGGCTACCGCAGGGCTAGAAAAATTAAAATTAACTATAGATACACCGCAGAAACTTTCGCATGGATGGATTTACCCTGGGACCACGTGTACATACACTAAGTAAGTTACTTACAAGAGACTGCTTTCGGCTTCTATACCCTTGCCTCACTCAATTAGAGCCCAAGTGCACTATTTTAATTTTTCTAGCCCTGCCCTGCCCAAAAAAACTTACGTGCATCTGCTGTCCTGAATCTTCCTTTTTTTGGTTGGCTGAGGGCCATATGCCACCACTCCTGAAATATAACAAGTTTAAAATCTGGGTCTCCAATGTCAAGTACTACCAGCTTTTCCATATAACACAGAGGAGCATCACATCTGAATGTATGGTGTAATTAGATTCATTCTTAGTTCACTCGATTATCTGTTATGTTTTTGTTGCTCTGCTCAAGTAAAATGCTCAACACTTACGTGTATATGCAGCCGCAATTTAAACTTTCTGCTGTTCTATGTGTGTAATATGCTACCATCTCTGAAACAACGTATGTTAAAGTTGTGGCATTTTTAAAAAATCATTTGATCTTCTTTCCATACTACAATACTATCTTGTAATCTCAAATGTATTTTGACATTGTGTCGCCTACATAGTACAGAATTAACTTTGTTAACATTCTCATCACAAGATGTCCTTGGTACTCCTTCAAATATGTTTGCATTCTGGGTAGGCCTGGGCGGTAAATTCCGTTCCGCTCGCGGAATTTGCGGAATTTGGGTAATTTCGCGTTCCGCGGAGAACGCGAAATTGCCCAAAATTCAGCGATCCGCAGCTTCGCGGAATTTTTTGCTTGCTCGCGCTTTCAAAGTGCGTGTTCGCGAGATATTTCCCCCCGAGCACGGAAACAGCGTTCGCGAACAGGAAAAAAGCATCGCGAACGGGCAGAACAAGCAATTCCGCGTGTTCGCGAAACTTTTGCGTGCTCGCGGAGATTTTTTACCGTTTCGCGGAACTTTGCGTAACGCGATTACGCAAATTCCGCCCACCCTTAATTCTGGGGCAAAAATGTAGGAAATTATTGTATAGACCACAATTTGATAGATTTTTTTCGTTTCCTACATCTGAACTATGTTACTGTTCTAGACCTCAACTTTGTCTTAAAAATAACGTTTGTTTTCCCCAGATATTGGATGGTTTAAAATTAACATCGTGAAGCATGTTTTGGAATGTATTTCTCCTCTGATTTGAATCAATGACCCTTCAACATTATAACTAGGTACTGTACTTGACTACTTTTACAAATAATCTTTCCATATGGCATGAGCACGTACATGAAGCTAATTTCTGCACTGAGTAGAAGGAGGCTTTCTCCTCTTTGACCTAATTACCATCTATAGAACTTTTCTATTTCACCGTTCACTGCGATTTAGCACACTAACTTTGGTCAAAATGCCCTTTGCCAGCACTTGATTCCGTCTCTTCCTTTATACCTTGATTAAGAATAGTTGCCGATAATTCTTTGTTTCTCGGTTCTTTTTTGTTCTTGCATTTTCACTTTTTCTTTTTTTACACTTGTCTTGTAGGTAGTAATAAAATAAAGACATTTTTAATTTTTCTTTTCCTTTTCACTAGTGCACCTAGTCGGTGTCTTTCTCTTGGGATTCCCTGTCCCCTTTTTTTCTTTTTTCTTCTTTTCAGTACTTGTTGTACTTTTTTATCTTACAGCCTTGAGAAAGCCCTGGCTTAATGTGCCAAAAAGGGCGAAACACTTGTCGGCTGTCCCTACTTCCTTCTCTTTTATGAAAAAATGATGATATAAATTTTTTTTTAAAAGAGTGAAATGGATTCACACGGAGGTATTTGAAAATAAAATATCTACCATCACCAAATATTACTCTTGGACTCTTGTGTTGTGTTTAAAAACAGGAATTACTCCGTCGAATCAAACTAATTGTTTGAAGAAGAGTAACATTTACTTACACCCTCATTTTTCACTTCGATGACTAGTGGTGGTGACTCCGCGACCGGTCCCTCGACCTCCCACGCGTCCAGGACCTCGAGCGGCACGGAGCTGCACGATAGCGGACTGCCGGGCCTCGAGAAGCTTTCAGGACCGCTCCCGCAAAGACTTCGGATTCATGGTCCGGCAGTCAGAGCACGACTTGGGATCATGGTCGCGCTCCAGACACCACAGGCACACGAAGTGCGGGTCCGTAACCGACATCAGCTTGCGACAGGTGTTGCAAGCCTTGAAGCCGGGGAGAGGACGACTGGACATCCCTGCGCGCACCAGGAGTCAATAGACTCAAAGAACGGTGTCGACAAAAGTCGCAAAAAGTCAGTCAAAAAGTGACTGGAGGTACCGCTCTCTCCGGATCTGCGATGGCTGGCGCGGAAAAAGAAAGAACTGACGACAGCGCACGAGGGCGGCGTCTAAGTAGCTACCGCGACGTCATCCCGGCGACCACAACGCCAACGACGAACGCAGAGCCGACCGACTCCACCTTTCGATGCGCAGGGGTACTGCTGACGAAAAAATTCTCTGGATCTAGTCTGACGCCTGGGGGTAATTCTAAAGGTAAGGAATCTATAACTAATGGTCTCTTTCAGATTATATATTTTACACAGTGGAGTTCTAGTTAGGTCAGAGTTTCTATAGAAAGAGAGTTTTTGTTTTGCTAATAACTTTGGTGCGGTTTGACAAATCTTCACAAAACTTTAAAATAAAAACTATTCACCCACCTCAGCTTATTTCTCAAAGGTGTCTGCTTATACATCAAGCATGGGCAAAGAAAAGGTGGGCTCCCATAACACTTTTTCACCATTCATTTTTCATAAGAAAAATTAGACTATGATATAGGGAATAAGGCTGAACAGAATTACACCAAGTTTGGTAGCAAGCTAGATCTATAGTGAGAAAGTCTGATTTTGTGTAATTTAGTTTAGCCATTTCAGGGAAATTAAGGTGCAAAATGTATAGATATCTGTTGCTGCTGGACTCTCGTGGGGGCCAAACAATCTGATTAGCAGCCGAAACATGAAGAAAAATGTCGCAGCCGCCACCAAGTCCTGAAAATATGTACAAAATTACATAAAAGGTGGCAGGGTAGGGATACCCTGACCCCCTAGTCCTCCTATAGGGCGTGTCTCAGAGAGATCCCCTTCCCCGTGGACCCGCAGGAGGGATCAAGTGCGCCCCCATGTGGTCCTGCAGGACACCTGCAGAACTATTAAAAAAAAATCTTTAAAAACAAAGTATGCCAACCAACAAAGTGGCCGGACATGGTCGAAAGCAGTGTGCGGCGATGCGATGGGTGCGGGGGCCTGGCCGGCGGCCAACCTCCCTCCCTTCTAATTGCTGATCACTGATGACATCTCAAATCTATGGCAGTACAAGTTATACTTATGTCAGTTACGTATAACTTGTGAATTTCCCCTAGTTTTATGGTTTTTAAACTGTAGTACCTTTTTAGTGAATGTTTCTTTTTCAAGGTAAGTTAAAATCTTACTACCTTCCTCATGTAGAATTCCACTTTAACGTTTTCAGTGACTATAGATATATATATATTAGATATAAAATATACATGCATATGCACAAACACCTTTTCATATACATATAATATCAAAGCAACCAATTTGAAATTGTACAGACTGGTGAAGCGGAATGGGCCCTTGCAGGGTGTACTGACGGGCTCTGTGAGGGTGGGTGCTGCCTGTCCAAAATAAGGGGTGGGAGTCAAGTCATAGCCATTTACCTTGTTTCTCACATTTGCACCATATCTCATTTCTGAGTTAATGAGCTCCCTTCGGAGTTGTTTTCACTGTCTACATATATTACAAGGCCTCCACTAAATGTTGTCACTTCTCAAGTGCCAGCATCCCGGAGACCAGATTCTCTTCATAGTCTCGTCAACCTGAATAGGCAGGAGCAAAATCTCTGTGACCTGCCGTCTCCAAGGCTCCATCCTATGTTGCGCCCAGATGCCTACATGCAGGGTAGGAGAACCAATACCTTTCTCTGGTGGGAATTTGGCAGGTAGTGGAGCAGCTGAAGGCCGAAGCGATGAAGAAGTTGGGTCGAGTGTGGGAGGAAGTGTGCAAGGTAAAAGTCTTTGAATCGGTTAAGGAGTTTTGAAGGTGCTGGAAATAAGAATAAGTCCACGGAATAGAGGTGCTGGGCGAAGGGTTGAGATGCCAGATTGAGGTTCCTATTGTTGTTCATGTCAATAGGAAGAGTCCAGCCTGAACTGCCAAGCCAGGGCCTCTCTGAACTTTAACACAACTCAAGACCAGTTTTAACCTATTTTGGCCTCTTCTGGTTCCCCTCTGGAAGTGGTCTTTTCTGGCAGTTCAGAATAGACTGCTTCCATCTGGAACAGAGTCAGTACTGATTTGCATAAGGCGGCTCACTTTTTATAATGTTAAAGTGGGCAAAAACACAATGGGCCAGAATGCTAACCAGAGCAAATGCCAATGGTTTATAGTATTTGCAAGTTTTCATCCCATCACCTATTGTGTTTTTAACAGTGCATGGGGCCAGCAATGGCTTTCCCTGTGTGTTCTTCAAATGTTCAGTAACCGTCCTCCTACATTTCAACTCACACTACAGAAAAACATCATTGTCACCACACTCAGCCAGAGGCAGACCAGGATTAACAAACCCCTGACATTAAACACTGCTGTGAACAGACCCCAATAGCCACTATAACTTTGTTTTTGTAATAATTTTTGGCATCTGGGACAAGACAAGAAAATGACCCTTTCCGGAGGCGCTAGGGGGCGCACACGCAAGATGGCAGCACAGAAGTGAGGCTCCTGCAGCCCAGGCTAGAAAATACATAATAATATTCTCCTGTGGACAGACCAACTGATCCCAAAGTGCATTCCGCAATGCCCATGGCAGTGGGACACTGGTGAAAGTCCCAGGCGGCAGCGGAGACCGATTGCGAGGTGGAGCGGCTAAAGGGAGCACGACGGGGCAGACCACAAATCGAGCCTGGGGCGTCGCACCAGAGGTGGGCTGAGACCGCGCTCCACGTGGTGTTTGAGGAGAGAACTGGATCGGGCGGGCGGAGTCCTATTTGGCCGAGCGCTCGACTGCAGGATATCGATGACCGTACCATACACGTAACCCGCGAAACTTACAACGGAGGGGCACAGACGAATGCTGCGGGCGGCGTTGAAGATGGAAGTAACGCCAACATACCCCGACGCTGCTGTGAACGGGAGGTGAGCCAGAGCAACTGAGGAGCGCATGGCGAGCTCACACGTAAACTTAGCTCATGGCATCATACCCAGGTAAGGCAGTGTCTATCAGCCGCACAGTGCGAAAGAAGGGAATAACAGCACGACGTGCCAGAAACAAATTCTGCTGCGTACCGACTGCACTGTACCTGCAGCAACAGCGCCGGCACCCGACCAGCGGGAAGTGGCACAGAGGGCACACCACGCAATATAGGCAGTGCGCGGCACACCAACAATGGGCTCTGCTGACTACATGAGGACTGTGGGGGTAGGCCTAAGCCAAAAGATTAGCCCCAAGCGGTGTGCAAGGTTGACACTGAACAACCGCCTGCAGACAAGGGGGCATGGAGATAGACCCCCATTCCAGAATACCGCAGTACCGCTGCCCAGTTGCTAACGTGGGCACCAGCTGCACGAGCGCTGGTAAGAGATTGGCCCGAGCAACATTTAAAGTATCGGGTCCCCCTTTCGCACTGCGGAGTAACTAAGTTTGCTGGGAGAATCACAGCATAACCAAACGTGAAAATAACACCACCGACGGAGGATATAAGGAAGTGGCCTGAACCACATAAGTAGTGATAATCAGACAGACCAGCGTTCCATGACACACAACCAGTGGGAGCATACGTAACAGTGGAATAACATGCACAGTGTGGTACACTCCATGCGAACAACAGCCCTCATCAGTACAGAGGAAAACGGAAAATTAGCTGTGCCACAGGTCAAAGCTTTACCTTAGGAATATTAGACAGTGTCTTCCCCGTACAGGAGCGCAGAACCTATAGACAGCAGCCCGAGATCTCGAGGCAGTACTCGTGCCACACACAGTGTACAGTGCGACGAAAATGGACCGAACCAAGGGGAAGCAATCTAAACTGCCCTTTGAGACGCGGAAAACTCCCAGTGTGCCGCAAGACGAACCAGATTGGACTGGGGCGGACTTCCCCCCAGAAGGCCCAGAAATAGAATGGAGATCCCTGCTACTCACTATGAAAAACAGCCTCACGTCTATAGAGTATAAAATGGACACTATGTCAGCTCGTATGGACACTTCAGTACATAAGATTGAAAAACATGATCAACGAATCACAGATGTGGAAAATAGGATATCAGAATTGGAAGATACATCAGAAGGCAGGAAGGAGCAATTACTACAAATGGATCGTCTGTTGAAAGTAATCGCAGCCAAAAATGAAGGTTTAGAAGCGCGCTCAAGGCGCAATACTATTCGCATATTAGGGGTACCAGAGAGCACGAATACAGGTCGCATGGAAGAATATATTGAACGCATGCTCCTTGCGGTGTTTGGCACTGTGGCTTTCTCTCCACAGCTGGTTATCGAGAGGGCTCATCGGTCTCTGGGGCCGAGACCCCCTCCAGGAGCACCACCTAAGAGCATCATTGCCAGACGTCTCAATTATCGAGACAGAAACACTGTTCTTTGACTTGCCAGAGAAAAGAAGAAAGTTGAATATGAGGGAATCACGCCCACGTTCTACCTTGACTTCACTGCAGCAGTGCAGGACGCCAGGAGAAAGTTTGCACCGGTAAAACGAAAGCTACAGCAAGCACAGATTGATTACGCAATGATGTACTCGGCGCGTCTTAGGGTCACCCACCAAGGAAAGCAACACTTCTTCACTAATCCACAACAAGCAGAAGACTTTCTGAAACGCAACCTTCAGGTTGCGCCCAAACTGGGTTCAATCCGTTCTCATCTCCTAGTCGCCATCACCAATGTCAACACAGGACCAACCGGGGGGAAACAAAGAGTGAACTTGGCTGTGCTTGCTTCGACCTTCCAGCAAAACAAGACATAAGCAACTGAGCGCTTCCCTGGGGTAACGAAACGCAACAGCAATACTCACAGCATTGTAGGCTGAACATCCCCGGTTGTGCGAAATCAGACTGATAGCCCACTGCCCCTACTAAAATGACGATACTCTGGTTCTGTGAGTAGTATACAGTCCGGGCGCTCACTGGTCTCACCTCCTGAGATCTACTGGGGAGGTGGATAGTAGCGGGCCCCTTGCCAATACCTCATAAGGAGAACCCTTCTATTGCTTTTTTTTTTCTAGCTTAAGTTGTTTTCTCTTGTTCTGAACGTTTTTCAGAGTTTATGGGGGAAGGGAAATTTGACTCCCGACACGTTTGGGTTGTCGTTGTGGGAGGGGGGGGGGTTCGAGAAGAGATCGGCAGCAACATATCAATCCACACAGGTTCTATAGTACATTAAGGACAAAGTTACTTGCACACTGTCATGCTATTCACAATGGGAAAGAATGTTTCCCAATATGTAAATGACGAAACCACAGCACCCTTCGAAAATTCATCTTTTTTCCTGGAATGTTCGTGGTTTGAATAATCTACAGAAATGCAGGCATATCCTCGCATACTTAGGCATCAGGTCCATTTTGCGCTTTTGCAAGAGACACATTTAAGTCCCTCAGTCACACCTACCATTGGAACTCGATGGGCTATGTATCGCTGTTGTGCATCCTATTCTACTTACGCTAGAGGTACTGCAATACTAATTTTAAAAAAATACCTCATTTGTGGTTGGGGAGTCTTTACAAGATGTGCAAGGCCGATATCACATAATTTGGGGAAGATTATACTCCTGCACGGTTACCATTGTAAACTGCTATGGTTCCAATACTGATGACACCCAGTTCTTTGCCACTATATGGGGAAAGGTGTTAAATACAAGATCCACCTATGTACTTTGGGGTGGAGACTTTAATATTGCTTTGATACCCACACTAAATAGATCGCATCCACAACCCCACCAATACACACAGCCCAAGCACAGATTTTGGGCATTATCACGGATAATCATCTTTTAGATGCTTGGAGACACCTCCACCCCACCACAAGTGAGGGTACCCATTACTCAGCAGTGCACTCAAAATGGTCTAGACAGGATTACTGGGTAATCTCTAGAGGAATAGGACATTGGATAGAGCGAGCTGATCACCTTGCTCGAACGTATTCAGATCACTCCCCGATAAAATTGGTGTTAGCCCCCCCTGGGAATTAGACGCAATATGGGAATTGGAGGCTCAATCCAACAACATTACTGGATACCGCATTTAGAGTTGAAATAGGGCAAGAAATCCAAGATGTTTTTCAACGCAATATAGGATCGGTGACGCACATAGTCACTGTATGGGAGGCCTTTAAAGTCACAATGAGGGGGCTGTGTATATCCAAGGGGAATGGTATCTTAAAAGATATTCAGAATTCACTTGAAAAACTAGAGGATGATATAAAACACCTAGAACAAGAGACAGCATCTTCTACAGATGGAGGTAAACAAGCAACCCCCAGAGACAAAATAACCAAATATAAGGATTTAGAGGAAAGAGAATGCAAGTTTAGGAGTAAATATTACAGAGCCCGTAGCTATGGGGAAGGAGAACGACCCGGTAAGGCCATTGCAGACTTCATTCAGAAACCCCGATTCTCAAATTACGTAACAGAAATACGAGAACCCAACTGCACTATACATAGAGACACTCTAGATCTCTTACAGTGCTTCACAGCACACTACACCACTTTATACACCAAACAAACCTCTCGATCTCTCCCCATATTTAGGAAATATAGCACTAGGGTGGTTGGGTAATGCACAGAGAGACTTCCTAGCGGCGGCACTGGAAGAAGACGAGACCCGAACTGCAATTATGCCTATGAAATCAGGACGTGCCCCAGGATTGGACAGCCTCCCGATCGAATTTTACAAAACGTATATAGAATGCCTTGTCTCCATGTTAAAGAAAATGTGTTTGAGGTGGCCAGCGAGGGCGGAATCTTACCCCTATCCATGAGGGAAGCAACAATTACCTCCCAATTCAAACCTGGCAAACCAGCAGAGCAGTGTTAGTCATATCGGCCCCTCTCGCTGATTAACTCCGATACTGAAATTTTAGCTAAAGTTTTAGCCAACAGACTCAATCTCTTAATGGGGTCCCTCATACTACCAGCCCAAGCAGGATTCATAACGGGACGTGCAACATCCCACAACCTCTCTTTTCAGTAATGCACGATATAGACCCTTACATAGCAGCAGCGACAATATTCCGAGACGCATAAAAAAGACTCCATTCAGTGGAGTGGGACTGCCTCCTGGTAATACTTAGACATATGGGAATGCCCCCAAATTTTCTAAAATGGATCGAACTGCGGTATTGTCAGCCTCAAGCCACCATTCTCCTTAAAGGAGCACGCTCTCCATCCTTCCTGATAACTCGCGGTACGAGACAAGGGTGCCCGTTATCTCCACTCCTCTTTGCGCTAGCAATCAAGCCATTAGCAGCCAAATTGAGGCAACATCATAAAGAACGGGCTCTTCGATATCCCACAAGGCATATTTTAATATCTTTTTATGCAGACAATGTTACACTTTATCTCAGAGATCCACAGGAAAACTTGAACCCCGTACTGCGCAAATTTATTGCATTCGGAGAATATTCCAGAATACACATCAACAGGAACAAAACTCACATATTCCCTCTCACTGACACTACTTCGCCCTTTAAGTTAGACTACCCAATAGAGTGGTGTGCTTCGGAATTGAAATACTTAGGTATTAAGATCACCAGAGAGAAGACTGAATTAATACGCATTAACTACGGGATAACACTAGCAACCTTGACTGACTAGGCAGGCGAGAAGGGATTATAAGATGGCCCTAAATGAAAGAAAGAATGCCCTGAGAAAAGAAGCCTGGGAATCTCTCCACAAAGCCTCACAAATGAAAGATAGTGCCGCCTTTTGGAGAGCAATTAAAGCCAAAATTTTATCGCCTGGAGGTGGCCCTTCGATAGAAATTGCTATTTCCGAGGAACATTGGATTGAACATTTTTCTGTGGTTTACAATGGGCAGGGAGACCTTAGTATGCAAACTAGCAATACCCATGAGGAAACCAACAACAGTTTGGACCTAGAGTTCACTTTGGAGGAGCTGAACAGAGCACTCTCAGCCAGTCCCAGTTGATCTGTTCAAGGCAAACACTAATCTTTGGGGGCCAATTATCACCCAGGTAATTAACGCTAGCTGTCAGGCCTCGTTTCCAATGACGTGAGTGGAATCTATCATAGTTCCCATTTTCAAAAAAGGGGACCGTCAGGATCCAGGATGTTATAGGCCTATTTCTTTACTGGATTCCATGGTAAAAGTGGTTGGCCGTATAATCCTGGAACGCCTACATGACTGGGCTGAGGCTAGTCAGGTCCTATCCGATATACAATATGGTTTTCGGGAGGGGCTAGGGACAACTGAGCAGAGTCTTAACCTAGCCATTTTTGTGGGGAAGTATACTAGGGTGAAGAAGGGCAGAATGTTTTTAGCCTTTGTGGACCTTACCGCAGCCTTCGATTCTGTGAGGCATAATAAACTCTGGCAGGTTCTTGAGACAGTGGGGGTTGACCCTCACATTATAAACTTTCTTAAATGCCTTTACAGTGGTGCAAAGGCACAAGTGCGTTTTGGCCTGGGTGGTGAGCGCACTGCTCCTTTCCCTATTAGGAGGGGGGTCAGGCAAGGCTGTGTCTTGGCCCCCTTCCTTTTTAATCTTTATATTAATGGGTTGGGTCAGGCATTGCTTAGGGATGGTTGTGACTTCCCCCAAATAGTTAGACGTCCCATACCTGCTCTCCTTTATGCGGACGATGCAGTGTTGATGTCACGTACGCCAATTGGTCTACAGAGGGTGCTGGATAGTTTTTCAAATTTTATGAAGGATCTTGGTCTTAGTATTAATACCTCTAAGACCTTTATAATGAGATGCGGCCGTGGGAGCCAGAGGGCTAGGGATATGTTTGTGGAGGGGCAGAAGATAGCCCCCACAAAGAGCTTTTCATATCTTGGTATCTTATTCAACCAGAATGATTCATGGGTTCAAGCTGTATCTGTTAAAAAGCTGGCGTTTCTAAGGACAACAACTGCCCTTACTACCTTTTCGAAAAAACTGGGTAGGAAACCACCAAGAGAACTCATTCAAATATATAAAGCCAAATGTATTCCTACTGCGATGTACGGGGCGGGGGTGTGGGGTTTTGTTGACACAAACCCGTTACAAGTAGTGGAAAACACTTTTTTAAGATATATTTTGTCAGTACCAACCAGCACCTCCTCATATGTTTGTCACGCCGAGTTGGGTCTCCAATATATCTCTGATCTCATAAAATTGGAACCTATTCTCCTCTGGCACAGGATTTGGTCAAAGGAACAGACCAAGCTAAATAGGGATATCCTATTGGATGCCCTTAACCTGGCAGGGGCCTTAAAAATCCCATGGATTAGGTTTGTCCGAGATTTTATGAGTGACTTAGGACACTTAGAATATTTTACGGATCAGAGTTCCATCCAGTTGATTACAAGAAAGCAACTAAAAAAGGAGGGTCTCCAGTTATTAGATACGTTAAGAATGTCTAGGGAGATTTTAAAACCCAGTGTCCAGCAGCACCAGGTGATCATAACTACTTTTAGTATGCAACCATATTTAGCATTTGTCCCTGGTGGATATGATAGGTTACTATTAACCAGGTTTAGGCTGGGGACTGTCCATAGACTCGTAACCTTTCCCAGAATGAATGACTGGGCTCGTGAACTACAATTATGCCCCTGTGACAACTACTCGGCCCAATCCACTATTCACTTAGTTTTATTTTGTAAATTTTATAGGGAGTCAAGGAAAGTGTGGATAGTTCCACTTTTAAAAAAACCAGGGGCTGAGGCAATGCCGCCCGGCATTAATTAAACTTCAGCTTATGGAGAATGAACATATAGCCTGGAGGGTAGCTATGTTTTTGAAGAAAGCAGCATATCACAGGAAATGCATTGCAAATTAAGGATTGAAACCGTCAAGGCGTATTGTTATTTTTTGATAGCATTTCATCATATTTACTATGTATTTTATATTAAATCTTAAGGAGTATTTTCTGTTTTAGCATATTTATTATGTGTAATTTTGTGTAACGAAAAGTGTTTTTTTAATGTGCTTTTATGATTGTTTAAAAAAAGCAATCGAATAAAGTTTTCCTTGACTTGACTATCACAAGCTGGATAGTCATGCCCTTATCCATGAAAGGGTGGATTTCCCTAATAAAAATGGTGGTGCTGCCCAAACTATTGTATCTGTTTACTAACATCCCATATAACCCGGGTCGACCATTCTTTGCGGCCCTGAAAACGCAGCTGATCCGCTTAGCGTGGGGCGGCAAACAGCCTAGGATAAAGTGGGAAATAAGGACTCTCCCTTTTCACAAGGAGGCTTTGAAGCACCCGACTTAGAATTATATTACCTCTGTGCGCAAGCACACTTCACCACATACTGGTTTCATCCTCCCCCATACATGCCAAACCTTGCAATGGAATCGGAATATATGGAACCGATTCCTCTGACTGGAGTCATTGCAACACACCCCAAAGTCAGAAATGCTGACCCCACCACTATAGCATGGCAGAGACTGTCTGAAATGCTAGAAGAGCGGATACTATACTCGCCCCATCTGCCCCTCACATATTATCCAGATCAAAAGTAACTTACGAACTAGTATGTAGGCAAGTGCTGAATAATGTAAAGGTTCAGAAATGGGGTGACCTGTATGAAAATGGTACGTTCTGAACAAAGGAACAATTTTTCTGAGGGAGCATACGCACCACAATGGACCTATTCATGTATTTTATATTCCAGGAAAAGTGTGAAAGCTGCCACCCCATTGTTTCCATAGGAGCCACAGGCCATGCCCCCTCTGCATGAGATACTACAGTCCGACCCACCGCAACATGTAAACTCCCTTATCTACTGCAGCACACAGGTATCATGTAAGGCATACCAGATGAAATCGCGTACTCACTGGGAGACAGAACTCGGAGTAACCCTTTCAGATAAGCAGTGGGAATACTGCTGCGGACAGACAGGAAACATAATTAATAACAGTAGGCTGCGCATGATACATTATACATTTCTTCACCGCCTATACTATACCCCGGTCAAGATGTACAAATTTCGACTAAGATATAGTGATAGATGTGAACGGTGCGGCAAATAAGCTGCACATTTCCTACATCTGGCATGGGAATTTACTGAAATTAATCGATACTGGCATCAGGTATTTAATGCAGTGACGCAAATGATTGGATGCCCCCTGCACGCATCATCGGTCATAGCCTTACTAGGATACACAGGAGAGGTAGAGGCAGTATATAGGAAAAACACAGATTGGGGTTGTTGAACAAGTTACTCACCTTTGGTAACAATAGATCTGTAAGACACATATTACATATGGATTCCTTACCTTAGAATTAATTACCCCCAGGCGTCAGACTGGATCCCGAGAATTTTTTCTTCAGCAGTACCCCTGTGAGTCGGTAGGTGGCGTCGGTCGACACCGCGTTCGTCGTTGGCGTCGTGATCACCGGAATGACGTTGCGGTATCTACTTAGACGCCGCCCCTGCGCGCTGATGAACAAGTTACTTACCTTCGGTAACGATATATCTGTAAGAAACATTAGTTAGTTATAGATTCCTTACCTTAGAATTTCCCCCAGGCGTCAGACTGGATCCGGAAAGTTTTTTCGTCAGCAGTACCTCTGCGCCTCGGAAGGTGGCGTTGGTCGGCTCCGCGTTCGGCGTCGTGTCGCCGGGTTGACGTTGTGGCAGCTACTTAGACGCCGACCTCGCGCGCTGACGTCAGTTCTGTACACGACTTTCCGCGCCAGAAAACGCAGAGCCATGCCAGACACTGACCACTGGTGCACAAAACTAGGGCCCTGAAAGGGATGTCCTTAACCCTAGAAATCAGTTCGCAGAACGGGGAGGATGGGTGGGGTGTTAAGGAATCTATAACTAACTAATGTTTCTTACAGGTATATCGTTACCAAAGGTAAGTAACTTGTTCATCTGAAAGAAACACGTTAGTTATAGATTCCTTACCTTAAAATAGATACCCCAGCAATACCAACCCCGGAGGTGGGTCTGCGAACCAAGATCACAACAAAGTCCTGGAGAACAGAACGGCCAAAGAAGCCATCTCTCCGGACTTAACTTTCAAGACAGTAGTGCTTCGTAAAAGTGTGCAACGAAGCCCACGTAGCTGCCTGACAGATGTCATTCAGAGGAACGCCTCGTCCCAGAGCAGTGGTAGCTGCCGTCGCCCTGGTGGAATGGGCGCGCAGCCCCACTGGAGGCTCCTTCTTTGCCAAAGAATAACAGGCTTTGATACACAAAACGACCCAACGGGAGATAGTTTGTTTGTGTACGGCCTGACCCTTCTTGGCGCCCACGTACCCAACAAAGAGCTGGTCATCCACCCGGAACTGTCTGGTGCGATCCAAATAAAAGGAAAGCGCACGTTTTGGGTCCAGACGGTGGGGCCTCTCTTCCTCCTTCGAAGGATGCCGAGGAGGAAAGAAGGTGGGCAAAGTGATGGTCTGCCCGATGTGAAAGGCAGTGACTACCTTAGGCAGGAAGGATTGACGAGTCCTGAGGACAACTTTGTCCGGATGCACAGATAGAAAAGGAGGCTTAGAAGAAAACGCCTGGAGCTCACTCACCCGTCTGGCAGAGGTGATGGCCACCAGGAATGCAGTATTGAGAGTTAAGAGCCTCAGAGGACAGTTATGAAGCGGCTCAAAGGGAGCGCACATTAAATAAGGTAAAACTAGGTTCAAGTCCCACTGAGGCATAACGAAAGGAATAGGAGGAAAGAGATGAGTTATGCCTTTCAAGAAACGATTTACCACGGGGACTTGAAAAGGGAAGGCTGATCTGGGACCCGAAGGAAGGCAGAAATGGCCGAGAGATAGCCCTTGATAGTGCCCAGAGCAGAGCCCTGCTGGGCCAAAGAAAGAAGGAACAAAAGAACCTCAGAAAGAGGGGCAGAGAGGGGATCTACAGCCTTTGCTGTGCACCATGCCACAAATTTGTTCCACAGGCAGGCGTATACCGTCTTAGTGGAGGGACGCCTGGCTGCCAGAATTACATCGCAGACTTCGGGAGGCAGGTCGAATGACGTCAACTGCCGCCGCTCAATCTCCACGCAAGGAGGTGGAGGCTGGACAGGTTCGGGTAGAGGACCGTCCCCTGTTGCTGCAACAGAAGATCCTCCTGAAGAGGCAGACGGGTCGGATCATCGATGGCCATGTTGAGCAGCTCGGGATACCAGACTCTGCGTGCCCAATCCGGAGCCACCAGAATGACTTGGGCCGGGTCGTGCCTGATCTTCTTCAGCACTCTGGGCAGAAGTGGTATAGGCGGAAAGGCGTACAACAGACCGCAACTCCACTCGCAACAAAAAGCGTCGCCTAGCGAGTGCCGCCTTGGAAATTCCAACGTGCAGAATTGCTGACATTGCGCGTTCTCTTCGGTGGCGAATAGATCGAACCAAGGCTCTCCCCACTGTTGAAAGAGACCTTGCACCACCTCCGAGTGAAGACGCCATTCGTGATCCACCATGCACCTGCGGCTGAGGTCGTCGGCCATGGCGTTCAGTGAACCTGCCAGGTGTTGAACCACCAGGGATATGCCCTGATGTTCCAGCCATGTCCAGAGGCAGAGGGCCTCCTGACATAGGGTCCACGACCCCACCCGCCCTGTTTGTTGCAGTACCACATGGCGGTGGTGTTGTCCGTGAACACCTGCACTACTCTTCACCGGACAGAGGGAAGGAATGCTTTGAGTGCAAGACGAATCGCCCGAAGCTCCAGAAGGTTGATGTGGAGCCCGGACTCCGCCGGAGACCAAAGGCCTCTGATCTCCGCCTCTCCAATGTGGCCGCCCCATCCCAGAAGGGATGCGTCTGTCACCACTGTGTGCTCTGGTTAGGGAAGGGAGAGGGATCTGCCGTTGACCCAATCCTGGTTCGTGAGCCACCACTGCAATTGGCGTGCAGTGCCCTCCGAGATCTGGACGCAATCGGACAGATTCCCCTGATGCTGCGCCCACTGGAACTTCAGGTCCCACTGCAGAGCCCGCAAATGCCACCTGGCATAATCGACCAGCAGGATGCAGGAGGCCATGAGGCCCAGCAGGCTCAGGGTCATTCTGACTGAAACCCGGGATAGAGGCTGAAAGATCGGAATCATAGCCTGAATATCCCGGACTCGCTGTTCGGGAGGATAGACCCAAAACCGCGTTGTGTCCAGAACAGCCGTGATGAAGAGGAGCTTCTGAGAGGGAATCAGGTGTGACTTGGGCACATTGATGGAGAACCCCAGCGAGTGCAGGAGGTCGGCCGTAGTCTGGAGGTGGGAGACTACTGCCTGGGGCGAGCCCACCTTCAACAGCCAGTCGTCGAGATAGGGGAAGACTGAAACCCCTGATCTGGGCAGATGCGCTGCGACCACCGCCATCACTGTCGTGAACACCGAGGGGCGCTGGTAAGGCCAAAGGGGAGCACGGTAAACTGAAAATGCTCGTGGCCTACCGTGAACCGCAGGTAACGCCGGTGGGCCGGCAGGACGGGAATGTGAAAATAAGCGTCCTGCAGGTCCAACGCTACCATCCAGTCTTCCGGATCGAGGGCAGACAAGACCTGAGCGAGCGTCAACATCTTGAACTTCTCCTTCCGGAGGAAGCGGTTGACGTTCCTGAGATCCAAGATAGGACGCAGGCCCTTGTCCTTCTTGGGGACCAGAAAGTAGTGGGAATAACCACAAACTACTTCTGATACAAGAACGCGCTCAATGGCTCCCTTGGCCAGAAGAGCCGTAACTTCCTGCTGGAGAAGGGCCAGGTGATCCCCCGACATGCAGTGGTATTGCGGTGGCATGGCTGGAGGGGTAGCCTCGAAGGGGAGGTAGTAGACCCTTCAGACTATTTGCAAAACCCACCTGTCTGACGTGATGGTGCGCCAGTGGGGAGGTGATGGCGAATCCTGCCACCCACTGGCGTTTGATGGGCCTGAAAAGTCAGACTAGGAAGGTTTGGAGGCTGCTGCAGAGGGGGGGTTGGTGGACTCCCCGGCCGCGTGAAGGTTGAGTAACTTGCTGCGGCCTGTGGCTCTGGGCGGGACGTAGCGGGGCACCCCTTCCGTAGCCACGAAAGGGGCGAAAAGCAGACTGCGCAGGGCGGGTGGAGAGGCCCAAGGACTTGGCCGTAGCCCGTGAGTCCTTGAAACGCTCTAGAGCGTTGTCTGCTTTGTCTCCAAAAAGGCGACGGCCATCAAAGGGCATGTCCATCAAGGTGTTCTGGACATCCCCCGAAAAGCCAGTCGATCCCATCCAGGCGTAGCGGCGAAATGCTACTGACGTTGAAATGGTCTTGCCCAGAGAGTCAGCGGTGTCCAGCCCACAACGGATGGTAAACTTCGCTGCATTCCTCCCGGCGGCGACAGCCTGGGAGAGCACTGTCCGGGCCTCCTCCGGACACTGAGGCAGCACCTGCGCAACCGTATCCCACACAAGAGTGGGAATAACGGTCCAAGAGACATGCAGTGTTTACCGACCGCAGTCCTAAGCTGGCGGAAGAGAAAATTTTCTTTCCAAGATGGTCCAGCTTCTTGGATTCCCTTTCTGGGGGAGCTGTAGGGAATGCGCTCTTGGAAGTGGAGGCTTGCACCACCATGCTCTCCGGGGTGGGGTGTTGGGAGAGGAAAGTGGGGTCGCCCGGAGCCGGGCGGTGGCGTCGGGCAATCATCATGTCAACGGGAGCCCCCGTGTTGGGCCTGGACCATGTGCCCAAAAGGACGTCGGTGAGGGCCTCATTAAACGGCAGCAATGGCTCCGAAGAGCTCGCAGCCGGTTGAAGCACCTCTGTCAGGAGGTTAGTCCTGACCGCCACCGTAGGAAGCTCAAGGTTGAGAGCCTCGGCCGCCCTACGCAACACCACTGTGTACGACGCTCCCTCCTCCGTAGCCACAGTAGGAGGAGACAACATGCCAAGGTCAGGGGAGGTGTCGACACCACTGGCATCCCCAAGTTCCTCTCGCCAGTCCTGTTCATCTAACTGGTCGGTCAGAGGGTCACCTGACCTCTCCCAGTCCCCCTTCTCATCCTCTGGGTGCCATTCTGGTCGAAAAGGGACCCCAGGAGTGAACAGGGGCATAACCCCACTCGGCGCCGGATCCGATCCGGCTCCGGGTCCACGTCGGGATGGAGGCCGGGGTCGACGCCGGCCGGCGGGCCGACCGGCGTCAAATGCGGTATTGGTGCCGGAGGAAGCGGCGCCGCTGGAGGTGTAATCAGGCCTGGATCCAAGGGGGGCCTGCGGCGCAGAGGCCGGAGCCGCCGGCAGAGAAGGCCTAGGACACCCAATCCAATCCGCGGGGCCCAAATGCGCGCCGGCGGGTTCGGGCTGCCCAAAGATGGCATGCATCGCCTCATAGAACGTACGAAGCTGGGTGGGAGTCGCTCCGGGTCCTGGGAAACACGGAGTTGACTCTTCGGGCTCCACGCGCGGAGCCGCGGGAGGGGCACCACCTGCATCCCTCGTCGGGTCGGCCGATCGACAAGGAGAAGTCGAAGAGCGACGATGCTTCTTCGACTTCTTCTTATGCTTTGACTTACCCGACCCCGAGTGTTAAGACTTTGATGACTTGGACGAATGATGGTGGCTCCTCTACCTCCCTCGCGACCGGGACCTCGAACGGCGCGGAGCCGACTGCCGGCGTTTAAGCAGCTTTCGGGACTGCTCCCGCAAGGCCTTCGGCGCCATCGACAGACAGTCGGAGCACGACTTGGGGTCGTGGTCGCGCTCCAGGCAAAAGAGGCACACGCGGTGCGGATCCGTCACCGACATCAGTCGGTTACAGGAACCGCATGCCTTGAAGCCGGGCATCCCTCGTGCACCAGGAGTCAAAGACTCATAAAAGAAGTCGACAAAAGTCAAGAAAAAAGTCAGTCAAAAAGTGACTGGAGGTACCGCTCTTCCCGGATATGCGCTGGCTGGCGCGGAAAAAGAAAGAACTGACATCAGCGCGCGAGGGCGGCGTCTAAGTAGCTGCCGCAACGTCATCCCGGCGACACGACGCCGATGACTAACGCGGAGCCGACCAACGCCACCTTCCGACGCGCAGAGGTACTGCTGATGAAAATACTTTTCGGATCCAGTCTGACGCCTGGGGGTAATTCTAAGGTAAGGGATCTATAACTAAAGTGTTTCTTTCAGATGTCAGTTCTTTACACGACATTCCATGCCAGAAGGGCAGAGCCATGCAAGACACTGACCACTGGTGCACAAAACTAGGGCCCTGAAAGGAAGTCCCTTACCCTAGAACTCAGTTCGCAGTACGGGGAGGATGGGTGGGACGGTAAGGAATCCATAACTAATATATGTCTCTTACAGATACAGCGTTACCGAAGGTAAGTAACTTGTTCATCTGAAAGAGACTATTAGTTATGGATTCCTTACCTTAGACTAGATACCCCTGCAATACCAACCCCGGAGGCGGGTCTGTGAACTAAGTTCACACCAGAAAGTCCTGGAGAACTGAACGGCCAAAGAAGCTGTCTCTCCGGACTTGGCTGTCCAGGTAGTAATGTTTGCTGAACGTGTGCAATGAAGCCCACGTGGCTGCCTGGCAGATGTCATGAAGGGGGACTCCACGTCCCAAAGCAGTAGTGGCTGCCGTCGCCCTGGTGGAATGGGCGCACAGCCCTACTGGAGGTTCCTTTTTCACTAAGGAATAACAAATTTTGATGCAAAGAACGACCCATCGAGAGATGGTCTGCTTTTGCACGGCCCGACCTTTCTTGGCGCCCACATAGCCAACAAAGAGCTGATCATCCACCCGGAATTGTTTTGTGCGATCCAGATAGAATGAAAGCGCATGTTTTGGATCCAGACAGACAGTGGAGCCTCTCCTCCACTTTAGAAGGATGCGGGGCGGGAAGAAGGTGGGCAAAGTGATGGTCTGTCCTATATGGAAAGAGGTAACCACTTTGGGAAGAAAGGAAGGCCTAGTGCGAAGGACAAACTTGTCCGTATGAACAGCCAGGAAAGGAGGTTTCGAAGAAAGAGCCTGAAGTTCACTCACCCTGCGAGCAGAGGTGATGGCAACCAAAAAGGCAGTTTTGAGTGTCAAAAGTCTGAGGACAGTTATGCAGCGCCTCGAAAGGAGCACAAATAAGGTAGGTCAGAACAAGATTCAAGTCCTACTGGGGCATTATGAAAGGAATAGGAGGAAATATGTGAGTAATGCCCTTAAGGAAACGACTTACAATAGGGGACTTGAAAAGAGAAGGTTGATCTGGAAGGCGAAGAAAGGCTGAAAGATAGCCCTTGAGAGTGCCCAGAGCAGAGCCCTGCTGGGCCAAGGTAAGAATGAAGAGGAGAACCTCTGAAAGAGGGGCAGAAAGGGGCTCCACAGCCTTTGCTTTGCACCATGCACAAATTTGTTCCATCTACAGACGTATACCGTTGTGGTGGAGGGAAGCCAAGATAACATTACAGACTTCGGGAGGAAGGTTGAAAGCTGTCAACTGTCACAGCTCAATCTCCACACAAGGAGGTGGAGGCTGGACAGGTTAGGGTGGAGGGCCGTCCCCTGCTGCTGCGACATTAGATCCTCCTAAAGGGGCAGTCTGATCGGAGGATCGATGGCCATGTTCAAGAGCTCGGGATACCAGAATCTTCGTGCCCAGTCCGGAGCCACAAGAATGACTTGGGCCCGGTTGCGCTTGATCTTCTTCAGCACTCTGGGCAGAAGTGGTATAGGCGGAAAGGCGTATAGTAGACCGCAACTCCACTCGCAACGAAAAGCGTCGCCTAGCGAGTGCCACCTTGGAAATTCCAACGAGCAGAACTGCTGACATTGCACGTTCTCTTCGGTGGCGAATAGATCTAACCAAGGCTCTCCCCACTGCTGAAAGAGACCTTGCACCACCTCCAAGTTAAGATGCCATTCGTGATCCATCATGCACCGGTGGCTGAGTTCGTCTGCCCTGGCGTTCAGAGAACCTGCCAGGTGTTGAACCACCAGGGATATGCCCTAATGTTCCAGCCACATCCAGAGGCGAAGGGCCTCTTGACATAGGGTCCACGACCCTACCCCGCCCTGTTTGTTGCAGTACCACATGGCGGTGGTGTTGTCCGTGAACACCTGCACTACTCTTCCTTTGACAGAAGGAAGGAATGCCTTCAGTGCAAGACGAATCGCCGGGAGCTCCAGAAGGTTGATGTGGATCCCGGACTCCGCTGGAGAACAGAGGCCTCCCCTGTTGACCGCCCCACCCCAGAAGTGATGCATCCGTCACCACTGTGAACTCCGGTTGGGGAAGGGAGAGGGATCTGCCGTTGACCAAATCCTGGTTCGTCAGCCACCACTGGAATTGGTGTGTAGAGCCCTCCGAGATCTAGACGCAATCGGACAGATTCCCCTGATGCTGTGCCCACTGGAACTTTAGGTCCCACTGCAGAGCCCGCATATGCCACCTGGCATAGTCCACCAGCAGGATGCAGGAGGCCATGAGGCCCAGCAGCCTCAGGGTCATTCTGACCGAAACCCGGATAGAGGCTGAAAGATCGAAAACATAGCCTGAATATCCCGGACTCGCTGCTCGGGAGGATAGGCCCGAAACTGCGCTGTGTCCAGAACTGCTCCGATGAAAAGGAGCTTCTGAGAGGGAATCAGGTGTACTTCGGCACGTTGATAGCAAACCCCAGCGAATGCAGGAGGTCTGCTGTAGTCTGGAGGTGGGAGACGATAGCCTGGGGCGAACTCGCCTTCAACAGCTAGTCGTCGAGATAGGGGAAGACTGGAACCCCTGATCTGGCCAGATGAGGTGGGACCACCGCCATTACTTTCGTGAACACCCGAGGGGCGCTGGTAAGGCCAAAGGGGACCACGGTGAACTGAAAATGCTCGTGGCCTACCGTGAATCGTAGGTAATGCTGGTGGGCAGGCAGGACGGGGACGTGAAAATAGGCGTCCTGCAAGTCCAACACCACCATCCAGTCTCCAGGGTCGAGGGCAGACAGGACCTGAGCCAGTGTCAACATTTTGAACTTGTCCTTTCGGAGGAAGCGGTTGACATCCCTGAGATCCAAGATAGGACGCAGGCCTTTGTCCTTCTTGGGTACCAGGAAGTAGTGGGAATAACAACCACGACCTACTTCTGGCACAGGGACTCGCACGATGGCTCCCTTGGCCAAGAGAGCCGTAACTTCCTGACGGAGAAGGGCCAAGTGATCCTCCGACATGTGATGGTATTGTGGTGGCATGGATTGAGGGGCAGTTTCGAAGGGGAGGGAGTAGCTCCTTAGGACTATCTGTAAAACCCACCTGTCTGACGTGATGGTTTGCCGGTGTGGTAAGTGATGGCGGATCCTGCCGCCCACTGGCAACTGGTGGCCCTGAAAAGTCTGACTAGGAGGCTGCTGCACAGGGGGCGCTGGTGGACTGGCCAGCCCGCTGGCCCCCAAACCCACGACGCTGGGTCCCACGTCCCCAGCCGCCCAGAGGCTGGACAGCTTACGCAGGCCTGTGGCTCTGGGCGGGACGTAGCAGGGCACCCCTTTCGTAGCCACGAAAGGGGCGAAAAGCAGACTGTGCGGGGCGAGAGGTGGAAGCAAGGCCCAAGGATCTGGCCGTAGCCCTGGAATCGAGCGCGTTTCCGCTTTGTCACAAAACAAGCGACGGCCATCAAAGGGCATGTCCAAAAGAGTTGAAATCGTCCTGCCTAGCGAGTCGGCGGTGGCCAGTCCACATCGTATGGCCAACTTCGCTGCGTCTCTACCCTCAGCAACTGCATGGGAGAGCACAGGCCGGGCCTCCTCCGGGCACTGTGCCAGCACCAGTGCGACCGTGTCCCACACAGAATGGGAGTAACGGCCCAAGAGACATGCGGTGTTCACCAACCGCAGTCCTAAGCTGGCGGAAGAAAACATCTTCCCAAAATGGTCCCGCTTCTTGGATTCCCTATCAGGTGGAGCAGTAGGAAGTGCGCCCTTGGAAGTCGAGGCTTGGACTACCAAGGTCTCGGGGGTAGGGTGTTGGGAAAGGAAAATGGGGTCGCCCGGGGCCGGGCGGTGGCGTCGGCCAATCATCCTATCCACAGGAGCCCCTGTGCAGGGCTTGGATCAAGCGCCCGGAAGGATGTCTGTGAGGGCCTCATTGAACGTCAACAGGGCCTCCTAAGAGGCCGCTGCTGGTTGAAGCACCTCGGTCAGGAGGTTAGTCCTGACCGCCACCATAGGAAGCTTGAGGTTCAAGGTCTCAGCCGCCCTACGCAACACCACAGCGTAAGAGGCACCCTCCTCCGTAGCCACGGTAGGGGGAGAAAGCATGCCAAGGTCTAGAGAAGTGTCCAGACCACTGGCCTCACCCAACTCCTCTTTCCAGTCCAGTTCTTCCAACTGGTCTGCAAGAGGGTCCACAGACCCCTCCCAGTCCTACTCACCCTCCTCTGGTTGCCACTCAGGGCTATAGGGAACAACAGGGTAGAAAGGAGGCACAAAAGTACAGCTCGGCGGCTGCTTGTCCATGGATGGGGTCGACGTCGGCTGGGGACACAACCGGCGTCATAGGGGGCGGAGGTGTCGCCAATGGATTCGGCGCCAGGGGTGTCGTAAGGTCGACCGACGCCTATCCGGATCCAACCCTGGATCCCTGGGGGCCCTGCGGCACCGGGGTCGAAGCCACCGGCATCGAAGGCCTAGAGCCCCCAGGCGAGTCCGGGGGGCCCAAAGGCGTGGTGGCAGAGTCGAGCTGCCCAAAGATGGAGTTGGGGGCTTCGTAAAAACTACTAAGTTGGGCAGGGGTCGCTTCGGCTCCCGGGAAGGGGGGGGGGGCTCGGAGTCGACCCAACAGGCTCTGCGGGCGGAGCCAGACGTCTACCTTCCGCATCCCGCGTCGTGTCCGCCGACGGACGGGGAGAACACGAAGAGCGACGGTGCTTCTTCGCCTTCTTTTTGTGGTTCGACTTACCCGAAGAAGACTTCGACGAGGAGTGGTGGTGATGGCTCCGCAACCGGTCCCGCGACCTCCCTCTCGACCGGGACCTCGAGCAGTGCGGAGCCGACTGCCGGGCCTCCAGCAGCTTTCGGGACCGCTCCCGCAAAGACTTCGGGGCCATGGCCCGGCAGTCGGAGCACGACTTTGGGTCATGGTCGCGCTCCAGACACCAGAGGCACACGAGATGGGGGTCCGTCACCAACATCAGCTTGTGGCAGGAGCCACAAGACTTGAAGCCGGTTCGCCGATGTGACATTCCTGTGCACCAGGAGTCGAACGACTCAAACAGATGTTGACAAAAAGTCGAAAAAAAGAGTCAAAAAGTGACTACAGGTTCCGCTCTCTCCGGATCTGCGCTGGCTGGCGCGCAGGGGCGGCGTCTAAGTAGATACCACGACGTCATTCCGGCAATCACGACGCCGACGAACGCGGAGTTGACCAATGCCACCTACGGACGCGCAGGGGTACTGCTGAAGAAAAAATTCTCCAGATCCAGTCTGATGCCTGGGGGTAATTCTAAGGTAAGGAATCCATAACTAATAGTCTCTTTCAGATAATAACTAAACGAGGAGTCGTCTGTAGATGGGGAAGAGCGCCTAAATTTAAAGAATGGATTCAGGATCCTGTATTTTGGCAGGAACAATCACTCATTTATGCGGAGCTACTTCCGCTCACTTCCATGCCAAGAGATATCTGGGACCCATTGAAAGGATAAGTTACTTACCTGTAATCCTAGTTCTCTTCCAGGGGTATCCTCATCAAAGTCATAACCACATGAATATTCCCGCCCATGAGCGGGACCCCGGAAACATATAAAACATATGTGGAAACCATATATGTATATATATATATATATATATATATATATATATATATATATATATATATATATATATATATATATATATATATATATATATATATATATTCACTGAAAAAACCATAGGTTTTAGGGACAGTTATGAGTTGCGGGGAGCTGCGTGCCTCCCCGCAACTCATAATAGAAGCCCCAGGGAGGTGGCGGTCCCCGGGGCAGTGTGGGGGGGATTGGGGCCCCCCCACACATTTTTTTCGTCACTGCCCCCGGGACTTGGCCCACCCGGGGGCTAAATAACAAAGCGCGGGAGGCCGCGCTTCGTTTTTTTTAGTTTTGCGGCCGGATCCGTGGATCCGGCGCGCATTTTGACGATTTTTTTTTTTTTAAATGCTTTTATGGGCCCTGGGGTCCTTGTGGGACCCCTAAGCAGGCCTAGGGGTCAGGGTGTTTCTACCCTGCCCCCTTTGCTTGTTTTACGCGACTGTTTTTCTGTTTTTTGTGACTCGGTTCTACCGAGTCACAAGATAGCTGCCAACACTTCCTGGTTTGGAGTGTTGACAGCCAATTAGAATAAAGCTCGTGGTCGGGAGGGTCCGCGGATCCTCCGTGCCTCTAAATATCGAAACTTTTATTTTTGATTTTCTCAGCAACTACTGAACGGATTTACACCATTTTTAAAAGGCCGCTTTCTGAGCCAAGCAGTACCTTTTTGCCAAATGAGAGGTAAATCCGTTCAATAGATTGGGCTGTAGCCTTGCATAAAGTTTAATATGGGAAATTGATTTTTTGACTCTTATTTTTTGAATTTCTCTGGAATTACTGAATGGATCTACACCATTTAACAAAAAGGTCTCTTTCTGAAATCAAGGGCTACCTTTTTGCCAAGTTTGGTGTAATTCCGTTCAGCAGTTCGGGCTGTAGCTTTGTCTAAAGTTTCCTATGGGAATTAACATGGAGAAAACACATTTTGGGACCCCCCTTTTTTCTTGGCCCCCCGCTTGCCGAATCACCCCGAAACTTTAAGACAAGAGCTGACCGGAGCGGGCTACGATTTTTGAAAATTTCGCGAAGATTCGTGAACCGGCGCCAAAGATATTGAGAAAACAAAAAACGAGTTTCCTATGGAAACTAGGTCCTAACTATAACTATCTACTGGCGACCGTCAGTAGATAATATATATATATATATATATATATTAACTGAAAAAACCATAGGTTTCAGGAACGTTATAGTTAGTTGGACATTTCACTCGTACAAAACCATAGAATTTCCGGCGTTATAGTTAGTTCAGCTAACTATAACTCGCGCCCATAATGCACTGCTGATGGCGTCACATATTACATCATTCATGACATGGTCAGTGACATCACTGATGACATCTCAAATGACATCACTGATGACATCATCCAGAGACTGTGTGTTTCTGTAAAGTTTAATTTTGTTTTATATATATGCCAAGCTGTATTGAGGAATGAGTGGGTGTATAAGTGTCTGTATGGAGGATTTAGTAGGTACGTGACTGACTGTATAAGTGAGTGATTAAATGTGTCTTACTGAATGCATGGGTTAGTGACTAAACTGTGTGAAAGTCTGTCTGTTGTTGTGTAAGCTGCTGCATGGGTTGGTGAGTAGCTGCATGAGTGTCTATATGGGTTATTGATTGCTTGCCTGAGTATTTGTATGGCTGCCTGAGTGTGTGTGGGTGGGTGGGTGGGAAGTGTGTGACTGTGCATAGATGTGTGAGTGGTTGATTCACTGGGTGTATGGGTTCAAGAGTGCATGTGGAAACAGCTGTATGGGTGGGTGAGTGTGTGTATGGGTGTGTTGGTGAGTGAATGGATGTCTCAGTGGTACATGTGCAAGTAACTACATATTTAAAAAGCAGTATATGTGAGTGATGGTGTATATAAATAACTATATGTGAGAGTCAGTAATTGTGAGAGTGGCTGCATGGATGAGTGTGTATTTGTATCAGTGATTCTATAAGAGAGTAATTATGTGTTAGTATCTGTATGAATAAGTGAGGTTGTGTCTGTATAACTGTATAGGTGAGTAAATGGAAGTATGATTGATTCTTTGCATGACTGACTAAGTGTGTGAGTAACTCTGGATATGTGGCAGTGTGTGAGTGTCTGTATAGGTGTATGAGTGCATATGATAGTGTTGTATTGATGAGTGACTGCATGTATGAGTGACTGTATGGGTGAATGAGTGGATGTGTGTGTAGACCTAGGAATCAGTCAGTGCGTATTTAGTAACTGGTATTGATGTGTCTATTTTTTCGAAAATGGTAGTCTGTATTTTAGAGTGGGTGTATCAAAGGTTATATTCAGGTTATATTCAGGTGTGAGGAGGTGCATCAGATTTTCACGTGGATGATGTCATCAGTGATGTCATTTGAGATGTCATCAGTGATGTCATCAGTGATGTCACTGACCATGTCATGAATGATGTAATATGTGACGTCATCAGCAGTGCATTGCGGGGCGCGAGTTATAGTTAGCTGAACTATGGTTTTATGCGAGTGAAATGTCCAACTAACTATAACGTTCCTGAAACCTATGGTTTTTTCAGTTAATTTCTATGGTTTTTAAATGCTAATTTGTAAGTCTAATGTACCTCAATCCTATGTTTTTTTAATTTTATATATATATATATATATATATATATATATATACATACATATATATATATACATACACACATATATATATATACATACACATATATATATATATACATACACATATATATATATATACATACACATATATATATATATACATACACATATATATATATATATATACATACACATATATATATATATATATACATACACATATATATATATATACATACACATATATATATATATATTTAAAAAAATTGTGAATAATTTTTAGTTAGGAAAACTATATTAATTCTTTAAAAAAAAAAAAAATATTATACAGAAGTCGCGCACCCTACACGATGGCTGCGCGCATTCCGGTAGCCATTTTGAAAAGTCGCGCTGGGGTCGCGACTTCGGCGTAATTTGTAAAGTATGAAATATCTTTAAATTAATTATAAATAAAAGTTTTTCTTTAAGTGTGTCTAAATTTATTAATAAAAGTATTTTTAAAGTATTATTTTCAATATAATTTCGACTAAAAATTATTCGATTATTATTGGATTCGGAGGTTAGGATGGATGGCCATATTGCTCGATCTGTTTTGCAAGATTTTTTGGGCTAGTCAGGTGGACACCCTCCTCCGGGTGAGGTATGGCTTGAGGATTCTATTCAAAAGGTGAGGAATCAACAGGCAGAAGTATCCATCAGAAGAGCAAGTTACTTACTTTCGGTAACGCTTTTTCTGGTGGATACAGTATCTGCCTGTGGATTCCTCACTGTCCCACCCGCCTCCCCGTTGTTCACCTGTTTCTACCAAAAGATGCTTTTACTGTTTGGCGTGAAGGATAAGTTACTTACCTGTAATCCTAGTTCTCTTCCAGGGGTATCCTCATCAAAGTCATAAGCACTGAATATTCCCGCCCATGTGCGGGGACCCCGGAAGTAATATAAAAATTATATATGGAAAACACATATATACAGCTCTACATATATGTATATACATATATCATTTTTTCTCATACCAATGCAGATCCCAATAGGAGGCTAAACAATGTAATTACACACATAAAGACTGTATTTGCCAATATATAAAAAACACCAGAGGGCAATTAGTACTTGAACTCTTTTTTAATGAGCAAAGTACTCATAAAGAGTAAAACTGCAAATTAAGTAGACATTGTCAGCCTACAGGCTGCATTGCAAACCAATAGCATAGAAAATGAAAACATTTTCAACAAAAACTGGCACCGTGCCTTTAAGGCAGCCATGACCCCTAGCTTCCCATCATGCCTCAGGGGTGACAGTTAGGTCAGTTGTTCTTTCCGGCTCCTTCAGTCAGGACCCTGGATTTTCAGCTCTTGCTTTTTTTTACTTTCTGTCAAAAATATCTTATAGAATCTCCAAAGAGCAGCAGCTAGACCTCTGCTTCCCTTGGTACCCGCTCCAGCGAGAATCTTAAAAAAGTACCGTTCACCAGAGGACGACCCGCTCTTCCTCAGAGCTGATCCTCCTCCGGATTCAGTCATAATTGCTGCGGCAAAGAAGACTCATGCGGTGGCATCCTCCTCCACTGTCCCACCAGACAAGGAGAGTAAGACGCAGGTTTCCTGGGGAAAGAAGGTTTGTGGCACTTCGGCCTCCATGTTGAAGGTCTCCAATGCAGCGGCGCTCCTGGGCCGCTACGACAGATCTCTGTGGGACTCACTACAGAGATTCACTGAAAAGTTGCCACAGGAAGACAGTAAAGATTTTGAAGAAATCCTAACAGAGGGCAGTCAAGTGTCTAACCAGGTCATCAGTGCTGCGGCGGATGGAGCTACCCTTTCGGCACATGCTTATGCTCATGGGGTATGCGCAAGAAGAACATCTTGGCTACGACTTACAGCGCTCAAGCCAGAAGCGCAGTCACGCATCCTCAATCTTCCGTTCTCTGGTTCCTCTTTGTTCGGGACTCACACGGATGAAGAGATGGCACGGATGAAAACGGAACTGGACACGCTTAAAGCTGTGGGCCTTGAAAAGAAAAGGGAATTCCGTAAGAGATTCCGCCCTTACAATCGGCGATCCTTCTCTTTGTATCTGGCAGGAACAAGGTTAAAATGCCCTAGTTCCAAAATGTAGAATTAGTGCTACAACGGTCTTCAAGAGGACCTGCGATGGATGCCGCTTCTGCCTTCCATACACTGGAGGCGGCACATGGGTCACGCGGTACGGTCATACTGCGGTGGGACGTACACTCGTTGACCTCTCATGGCACTGCTCCACACTTCCGGGACAACGCTTTCCATTAGCTGTGTTTTCTGATGACGTGTCGCGCCGGCCCCGTCCAACAGCAGAACCCCTTTAGATCCAAACAGACTCTTCCACTCTCTCACCGGAAGTGAAACCAGGCCACAATACAACAGCCGGGAATGCACTTTTCGGTAAAAAAAACACATTCCTTCCTCCTAATTTATCAAATAAACGACTCACTGAAGAACAGGGGCCAGCTTCGATCGGTAAACAGCCGTTACAACGACTTTTTTACTTCGCGATACCATTACAACGCATGCATTACCACGCATGCGTTGTACATCACGAAAGTCATTACTACGCATTTTTTTAGACGCATGGTCATTTACCACGCATGCCTTTACAACCAATTTTGTTGTAAAGGTATGTATAGTAAATGACCATGAGTTTAAAAAATGTAGACGATCCACGTCGTTGTAAGGAAACAGAGGCTGTTCCGTATCCTCACAACGACGTGCACCGCCCCTCAGAGACGACATGAAGCAGGAACCACGAGGAGAGAGGAACCACGAGGAATGTGAGGTAAGGGGATTGGGCATGGGGTGGTGGTTACTTTTCTAGGGTTTAGGGTAGTGCAGTGGTGTTTGGGTAGTGTAGGGGGTCGTGCTGAGGGTAGTGTTTTAGGGTAGTGCAGTGGTGTTTGTGTAGTGTAGGGGGTCGTGCTGGGGGTAGTGTTTTAGGGTTTAGGGTAGTGCAGTGGTGTTTGGTGTAGTGTAGGGGTCGCGCTGGTGGTAGTGTTTTAGGGTTTAGGGAAGTGCAGTGGTGTTTGTGTAGTGTAGGGGGTGATGCTGGGGGTAGTGTTTTAGGGTTTAGGGCAGTGCAGTGGTGTTTGTGTAGTGTAGGGGGTCATGCTGGGGGTAGTGTTTTAGGGTTTAGGGTAGTGCAGTGGTGTTTGGGTAGTGTAGGGGGTTGTGCTGGGGGTAGTGTTTTAGGGTTTAGGGTAGTGCAGTGTTATTTGGGTAGTGTAGGGGTCATGCTGGGGTAGTGTTTTAGGGTAATGCAGTGGTGTTTGGGTAGTGTAGGGGTCGTGCTGGGGGTAGTGTTTTAGGGTTTAGGGTAGTGCAGTGGTGTTTGGGTAGTGTAGGGGTCTTGCTGGGGGTAGTGGTTTAGGGTTGTGCAGTGGTGTTTGGGTAGTGTAGGGGTACTGCTGGGGGTAGTGTTTTAGGGTTTAGGGTAGTGCAATGGTGTTTGGGTAGTGTAGGGGGTACTGCTGGGGGTAGTGTTTTAGGGTTTAGGGTAGTGCAGTGGTGTTTGGGTAGTGTAGGGGGTCATGCTGGGGGTAGTGTTTTAGGGTTTAGGATAGTGCAGTGGTGTTTGTGTAGTGTAGGGGGTCGTGCTGGCGTAGATTTAGGGTTTAGGGTAGTGCAGTGGTGTTTGGGTAGTGTAGTGGGTCATGCTGGGGGTAGATTTAGGGTTTAGGGTAGTGCAGTGGTGTTTGGGTAGTGTAGGGAGTCATGCTGGGGGATTGTTTTAGGGTTGTGCAGTGGTGTTTGGGTAGTGTAGGGGGTAGTGTTTTAGGGTTTAGGGTAGTGCAGTGGTGTTTGGGTAGTGTAGGGGGTCGTGCTGGGGGTAGTGGTTTAGGGTTGTGCAGTGGTGTTTGGGTAGTGTAGGGGGTCGTGCTGGGGGTAGTGTTTTAGGGTTTAGGGTATTGCAGTGGTGTTTGTTTAGTGTAGGGGGTCGTGTTTTAGGGTTTAGGGTAGTGCAGCGGTGTTTGTGTAGTGTAGGGGGTCGTGTTTTAGGGTTTAGGGTAGTGAGGGTGGTCTTTGGGTAGTGTAGGGGGTCATGCTGGGGGTAGTGTTTTAGGGTTTAGGGTAGTGCAGTGGTCTTTGGGTAGTGTAGGGGGTCGTGCGGGGGTAGTGTTTTAGGGCTTAGTGCAGTGGTCTTTGGGTAGTGTAGGGGTCGTGCAGGGGTAGTGTTTTAGGGTTTAGGGTAGTGCAGTGGTCTTTGGGTAGTGTAGGGGGTCGTGCGGGGGTAGTGTTTTAGGGTTTAGGGTAGTGCAGTGGTGTTTGGGTAGTGTAGGGGGTCGTGCTGGGGTAGTGTTTTAGGGTTTAGGATAGTGCATTGGTGTTTGGGGGTAGGGGGTAGTGCGGGGGAGTGCTTTAGGGTAGTGCATTGGTGTTTGGGTAGTGTAGGGGGTCGTGCTGGGGGTGGTGTTTTAGGGTTCAGTGCAGTGGTGTTTGGGCAGTGTAGGGGGTCATGCTGGGGGTGGTGTTTTAGGGCAGTGCAGTGGTGTTGGGGCAGTGTAGGGGGTCGTGTTTTAGGGTTTAGGGCAGTGCAGTGGTGTTCGGGCAGTGTAGGGGGTCGTGCTGGGGGTGGTGTTTCAGGGTTTAGGGCAGTGGTGCTCGGGCAGTGTAGGGGGTCGTGCGTGGGTGGTGTTTCAGGGTTTCGGGCAGTGCAGTGGTGTTCGGGCAGTGTAGGGGTCGTGCGGGGGTAGTGTTTTAGGGTTTAGGGTAGTGCAGTGGTGTTTGGGTTGTGTAGGGGGTCGTGCTGGTGTAGTGTTTTAGGGTTTAGGGTAGTGCAGTGGTATTTGGGTAGTGTAGGGGGTCGTGCTTTAGGGTTTAGGGTAGTGCATTGGTGTTTGGGGGGTAGGGGGTAGTGAGGGGGGGAGTGGTTTAGGGTTTAGGGTAGTGCATTGGTGTTTGGGCAGTGTAGGGGGGTCGTGCTGGGGGTGGTGTTTTTGGGTTCAAGGCAGTGCAGTGGTGTTTGGGCAGTGTAGGGGGTCATGCTGGGGGTGGTGTTTTAGGGCAGTGCAGTGGTGTTCGGGCAGTGTAGGGGGTCGTGCTGGGGGTGGTGTTTTAGGGTTTAGGGCAGTGCAGTGGTGTTCGGGCAGTGTAGGGGGTCGTGCTGGGGGTGGTGTTTCAGGGTTTAGGGCAGTGGTGTTCGGGCAGTGTAGGGGGTCGTGCGTGGGTGGTGTTTCAGGGTTTAGTGCAGTGGTGTTCGGGCAGTGTAGGGGGTCGTGCTGGGGCTGGTGTTTCAGGGTTTAGGGCAGTGCAGTGGTGTTCGGGCAGTATAGGGGGTCGTGCTGGGGCTGGTGTTTCAGGGTTTAGGGCAGTGCAGTGGTGTTCGGGCAGTGTAAGGGGTCGTGCTGGGGCTGGTGTTTCAGGGTTTAGGGCAGTGCAGTGGTATTCGGGCAGTGTAGGAGGTCGTGCTGGGGCTGGTGTTTCAGGGTTTAGGGCAGTGCAGTGGTGTTCGGGCAGTGTAGGGGGTCGTGCTGGGGCTGGTGTTTCAGGGTTTAGGGCAGTGCAGTGGTGTTCGGGCAGTGTAGGGGGTCGTGCTGGGGCTGGTGTTTCAGGCTTTAGGGCAGTGCAGTGGTGTTTGGGCAGTGTAGGGGGTCGTGCTGGGGGTTGGTGTTTAGGGTTTAGGGCAGTGGTGTTCGGGCAGTGTAGGGGGTCATGCTGGGGGTGGTGTTTCAGGGTTTAGTGCAGTGGTGTTCAGGCAGTGTAGGGGGTCGTGCAAGGGGTGGTGTTTCAGGGTTTAGGGCAGTGCAGTGGTGTTTGGGCAGTGTAGGGGGTCTTGCAGGGGGTGGTGTTTCAGGGTTTAAGGCAGTGGTGTTCGGGCACTGTAGGGGGTCTTGCTGGGGGTGGTGTTTCAGGGTATAGGGCAGTGCAGTGGTGTTCGGGCAGTGTAGGGGGTCTTGCTGGGGGTGGTGTTTCAGGGTTTAGGGCAGTGCAGTGGATTTTGGGCAGTGTAGGGGGTTGTGCTGGGGCTGGTGTTTCAGGGTTTAGGGCAGTGTAGGGGGGTCATGCTGGGGCTGGTGTTTCAGGGTTTAGGGCAGTGCAGTTGTTTTGGGCAGTGTAGGGGGTCGTGCTGGGGCTGGTGTTTCAGGGTTTAGGGCTGTGCAGGGGTGTTCGGGCAGTGTAGGGGGTCGTGCTGGGGCTGGTGTTTCAGGGTTTAGGGCAGTGCAGTGGTGTTCGGGCAGTGTAGGGGGTCGTGCTGGGGCTGGTGTTTCAGGGTTTAGGGCAGTGCAGTGGTGTTCTGGCAGTGTAGGGCGTCATGCTGGTGCTGGTGTTTCAGGGTTTAGGGCAGTGCAGTGGTGTTCGGGCAGCGTAGGGGGTCGTGCTGGGACTGGTGTTTCAGGGTTTAGGGCAGTGCAGTGGTGTTCGGGCAGCTTAGGGGGTCGTGCTGGGACTGGTGTTTCAGGGTTTAGGGCAGTGTAGTGGTGTTCGGGCAGCGTAGGGGGTCGTGCTGGGGCTGGCGTTTCAGAGTTTAGGGCAGTGCAGTGGTGTTCTGGCAGTGTAGGGGGTCGTGCTGGGGCTGGCGTTTCAAGGTTTAGGGCAGAGCAGTGGTGTTCAGGCAGGGTCGGGGTTCGTGCTGGGGGTGCTGTTTCAGGGTTTTGGGCAGAGCAGTGGTGTTCGGGCAGGGTCGGGGTTCGTGCTGGGGGTGGTGTTTCAGGGTTTAGGGCAGTGCAGTGGTGTTCGGGCAGTGTAGGGGGTCTTGCTGGGGGTGGTGTTTCAGGGTTTAGGGCAGTGCAGTGGTGTTCGGGCCAGTGTAGGGGGTCGTGCTGGGGGTGGTGTTTCAGGGTTTAGGGCAGTGCAGTGGTGTTCGGGCCAGTGTAGGAGGTCGTGCTGGGGGTGGTGTTTCAGGGTTTAGGGCAGTGCAGTGGTGTTCGGGCAGTGTAGGGGGCCTTGCTGGGGGTGGTTTTTCAGTGTTTAGGGCAGTGCAGTGGTGTTTGGGCAGTGTAGGGGGTCTTGCTGGGGGTGGTGTTTCAGGGTTTAGGGCAGTGCAGTGGTGTTTGGGCAGTGTAGGGGGTCTTGCTGGGGGTGGTGTTTCAGGGTTTAGAGCAGTGCAGTGGTGTTCGGGCAGTGTAGGGGGTCGTGCTGGGACTGGTGTTTACGGTTTAGGGCAGTGCAGTGGTGTTCGGGCAGTGTAGGGGGTCTTGCTGGGGGTGGTTTTTCAGTGTTTAGGGCAGTGCAGTGGTGTTTGGGCAGTGTAGGGGGTCTTGCTGGGGGTGGTGTTTCAGGGTTTAGGGCAGTGGTGTTCGGGCAGTGTAGGGGTCTTGCTGGGGGTGGTGTTTCAGGGTTTAGGGCAGTGCAGTGGTGTTCGGGCAGTGTAGGGGGTCTTGCTGGGGGTAGTGTTTCAGGGTTTAGGGCAGTGCAGTGGTGTTTGGGCAGTGTAGGGGTCATGCTGGGACTGGGGTTTAGGGCAGTGCAGTGGTGTTTGGGCAGTGTAGGGGGTCGTGCTGGGGCTGGTGTTTCAGGGTTTAGGGCAGTGCAGTGGTGTTCGGGCAGTATAGGGGGTCGTGCCGGGGCTGGTGTTTCAGGGGTTTAGGGCAGTGCAGTGGTGTTCGGGCAGTATAGGGTGTCGTGCCGGGGCTGGTGTTTCAGGGTTTTGGGCAGAGCAGTGGTGTTTGGGCAGTGTAGGGGGTCTTGCTGGGGGTGGTGTTTCAGGGTTTAGGGCAGTGGTGTTCGGGCAGTGTAGGGGGTCTTGCTGGGGGTGGTGTTTCAGGGTTTAGGGCAGTGCAGTGGTGTTCGGGCAGTGTAGGGGGTCTTGCTGGGGGTAGTGTTTCAGGGTTTAGGGCAGTGCAGTGGTGTTTGGGCAGTGTAGGGGGTCATGCTGGGACTGGGGTTTAGGGCAGTGCAGTGGTGTTTGGGCAGTGTAGGGGGTCGTGCTGGGGCTGGTGTTTCAGGGTTTAGGGCAGTGCAGTGGTGTTCGGGCAGTATAGGGGGTCGTGCCGGGGCTGGTGTTTCAGGGGTTTAGGGCAGTGCAGTGGTGTTCGGGCAGTGTAGGGGGTCGTGCTGGGGCTGGAGTTTCAGGGTGTAGGGCAGTGCAGTGGTGTTCGGGCAGTGTAGGGGGTCGTGCTGGGGCTGGTGTTTCAGGGTTTAGGGCAGTGCAGTGGTGTTCGGGCAGTGTAGGGGGTCGTGCTGGGGATGGTGTTTCAGGGTTTAGGGCAGTGCAGTGGTGTTCGGGCAGTGTAGGGGATCGTGCTGGGGGTAGTGTTTCAGGGTTTTGAGCAGTGCAGTGGTGTTCGGGCAGTGTAGGGGGTCGTGCTGGGGGTAGTGTTTCAGGGTTTTGGGAAGTGCAGTGGTGTTCGGGCAGTGTAGGGGGATGTGCTGGGGGTGGTGTTTCATGGTTTAGGGCAGAGCAGTGGTGTTTGGGCAGTGTAGGGGGTCGTGCTGGGGGTAGTGTTTCAGGGTTTAGGGCAGAGCAGTGGTGTTCGGGCAGAGTAGGGAGTCGTGCTGGGGGTTGGTGTTTAGGGTTTAGTGCAGTGGTGTTCGGGCAGTGTAGGGGGTCATGCTGGGGGTGGTGTTTCAGGGTTTAGGGCAGTGCAGTGGTGTTCAGGCAGTGTAGGGGTCGTGCAGGGGGTGGTGTTTCAGGGTTTAGGGCAGTGCAGTGGTGTTTGGCCAGTGTAGGGGGTCGTGCAGGGGGTGGTGTTTCAGGGTTTAGTGCAGTGGTGTTCGGTCAGTGTAGGGGGTCTTGCAGGGGGTGGTGTTTCAGGGTTTAGGGCAGTGGTGTTCGGGCACTGTAGGGGGTCTTGCTGGGGGTGGTGTTTCAGGGTTTAGGGCAGTGCAGTGGTGTTCGGGCAGTGTAGGGGGTCTTGCTGGGGTTGGTGTTTCAGGGTTTAGGGCAGTGCAGTGGTGTTCGGGCAGTGTAGGGGGTCTTGCTGGGGGTGGTGTTTCAGGGTTTAGGGCAGTGCAGTGGTGTTTGGGCAGTGTAGGGGGTTGTGCTGGGGCTGGTGTTTCAGGGTTTAGGGCAGTGTAGTGGTGTTCGGGCAGTGTAGGGGGGTCATGCTGGGGCTGGTGTTTCAGGGTTTAGGGCAGTGTAGGGGGGTCATGCTGGGGCTGGTGGTTTAGGGCAGTGCAGTGGTGTTCGGGCAGTGTAGGGGGTCGTGCTAGGACTGGTGTTTCAGGGTTTAGGGCAGTGTAGTGGTGTTCGGGCAGTGTAGGGGGTAGTGCTGGGGCTGGTGTTTCAGGGTTTTGGGCAGTGCAGTGGTGTTCGGGCAGTGTCGGGGTTCGTGCTGGGGGTGGTGTTTCAGGGTTTAGGGAAGTGGTGTTCGGGCAGTGTAGGGGGTCTTGCTGGGGGTGGTGTTTCAGGGTTTAGGGCAGTGCAGTGGTGTTCGGGCAGTGTAGGGGGTCTTGCTGGGGTTGGTGTTTCAGGGTTTAGGGCAGTGCAGTGGTGTTCGGGCAGTGTAGGGGGTCGTGCTGGGGCTGGTGTTTCAGGGTTTAGGGCAGTGCAGTGGTGTTCGGGCAGTGTAGGGCGTCATGCTGGTGCTGGTGTTTCAGGGTTTAGGGCAGTGCAGTGGTGTTCGGGCAGCGTAGGGGGTCGTGCTGGGGCTGGCGTTTCAGGGTTTAGGGCAGTGCAGTGGTGTTCGGGCAGCGTAGGGGGTCGTGCTGGGGCTGGCGTTTCAGGGTTTAGGGCAGTGCAGTGGTTTTCGGGCAGTGTAGGGGGTCGTGCTGGGGCTGGCGTTTCAAGGTTTAGGGCAGAGCAGTGGTGTTCGGGCAGGGTCGGGGTTCGTGCTGGGGGTGCTGTTTCAGGGTTTTGGGCAGAGCAGTGGTGTTCGGGCAGGGTCGGGGTTCGTGCTGGGGGTGGTGTTTCAGGGTTTAGGGCAGTGCAGTGGTGTTCGGGCCTTGTAGGGGGTCTTGCTGGGGGTGGTGTTTCAGGGTTTAGGGCAGTGCAGTGGTGTTCGGGCCAGTGTAGGGGGTCGTGCTGGGGGTGGTGTTTCAGGGTTTAGGGCAGTGCAGTGGTGTTCGGGCTGTGTAGGGGTCTTGCTGGGGGGTAGTGTTTCAGGGTTTAGGGCAGTGCAGTGGTGTTCGGGCAGTGTAGGGGGTCGTGCTGGGACTGGTGTTTAGGGTTTAGGGCAGTGCAGTGGTGTTCGGGCAGTGTAGGGGGTCGTGCTGGGGTGGTGTTTTAGGGTTTAGGGCAGTGCAGTGGTGTTCGGGCAGTATAGGGGGGTCGTGCCGGGGCTGGTGTTTCAGGGTTTAGGGCAGTGCAGTGGTGTTCGGGCAGTATAGGGTGTCGTGCCGGGGCTGGTGTTTCAGGGTTTTGGGCAGAGCAGTGGTGTTCGGGCAGTGTAGGGGGTCTTGCTGGGGGTGGTGTTTCAGGGTTTAGGGCAGTGGTGTTCGGGCAGTGTAGGGGGTCTTGCTGGGGGTGGTGTTTCAGGGTTTAGGGCAGTGTAGGGTGTCTTGCTGGGGGTAGTGTTTCAGGGTTTAGGGCAGTGCAGTGGTGTTCGGGCCAGTGTAGGAGGTCGTGCTGGGGGTGGTGTTTCAGGGTTTAGGGCAGTGCAGTGGTGTTCGGGCAGTGTAGGGGGTCTTGCTGGGGGTGGTTTTTCAGTGTTTAGGGCAGTGCAGTGGTGTTTGGGCAGTGTAGGGGTCTTGCTGGGGGTGGTGTTTCAGGGTTTAGGGCAGTGCAGTGGTGTTCGGGCAGTGTAGGGGGTCTTGCTGGGGGTAGTGTTTCAGGGTTTAGGGCAGTGCAGTGGTGTTCGGGCATTGTAGGGGGTCTTGCTGGGGGTAGTGTTTCAGGGTTTAGGGCAGTGCAGTGGTGTTCGGGCAGTGTAGGGGGTCATGCTGGGACTGGGGTTTAGGGCAGTGCAGTGGTGTTCGGGCAGTGTAGGGGGTCGTGCTGGGGGTGGTGTTTTAGGGTTTAGGGCAGTGCAGTGTAGGGGGTCGTGCTGGGGCTGGTGTTTCAGGGTTTAGGGCAGTGCAGTGGTGTTCGGGCAGTGTAGGGGGTCGTGCTGGGGGCTGGTGTTTCAGGGTTTAGGGCAGTGCAGTGGTGTTCGGGCAGTATGGGGGTCGTGCCGGGGCTAGTGTTTCAGAGGTTTAGGGCAGTGCAGTGGTGTTCGGGCAGTGTAGGGGGTCGTGCTGGGGCTGGAGTTTCAGGGTTTAGGGCAGTGCAGTGGTGTTCGGGCAGTGTAGGGGGTCGTGCTGGGGCTGGTGTTTCAGGGTTTAGGGCAGTGCAGTGGTGTTCGGGCAGTGTAGGGGGTCGTGCTGGGGATGGTGTTTCAGGGTTTAGGGCAGTGCAGTGGTGTTCGGGCAGTGTAGGGGATCGTGCTGGGGGTAGTGTTTCAGGGTTTTGAGCAGTGCAGTGGTGTTCGGGCAGTGTAGGGGGTCGTGCTGGGGGTAGTGTTTCAGGGTTTTGGGAAGTGCAGTGGTGTTCGGGCAGTGTAGGGGACGTGCTGGGGGTGGTGTTTCATGGTTTAGGGCAGAGCAGTGGTGTTTGGGCAGTGTAGGGGGTCGTGCTGGGGGTAGTGTTTCAAGGTTTAGGGCAGAGCAGTGGTGTTCGGGCAGAGTAGGGGGTCGTGCTGGGGGTTGGTGTTTAGGGTTTAGTGCAGTGGTGTTCGGGCAGTGTAGGGGGTCGTGCTGGGGGTGGTGTTTCAGGGTTTAGGGCAGTGCAGTGGTGTTCAGGCAGTGTAGGGGGTCGTGCAGGGGGTGGTGTTTCAGGGTTTAGGGCAGTGCAGTGGTGTTTGGCCAGTGTAGGGGGTCGTGCAGGGGGTGGTGTTTCAGGGTTTAGTCCAGTGGTGTTCGGTCAGTGTAGGGGGTCTTGCAGGGGGTGGTGTTTCAGGGTTTAGGGCAGTGCAGTGGTGTTCGGGCAGTGTAGGGGGTCGTGCTGGGACTGGTGTTTAGGGTTTAGGGCAGTGCAGTGGTGTTCGGGCAGTGTAGGGGGTCGTGCTGGGGGTGGTGTTTTAGGGTTTAGGGCAGTGCAGTGGTGTTCGGGCAGTATAGGGGGGTCGTGCCGGGGCTGGTGTTTCAGGGTTTAGGGCAGTGCAGTGGTGTTCGGGCAGTATAGGGTGTCGTGCCGGGGCTGGTGTTTCAGGGTTTTGGGCAGAGCAGTGGTGTTCGGGCAGTGTAGGGGGTCTTGCTGGGGGTGGTGTTTCAGGGTTTAGGGCAGTGGTGTTCGGGCAGTGTAGGGGGTCTTGCTGGGGGTGGTGTTTCAGGGTTTAGGGCAGTGCAGTGGTGTTCAGGCAGTGTAGGGGGTCTTGCTGGGGGTGGTGTTTCAGGGTTTAGGGCAGTGCAGTGGTGTTCGGGCAGTGTAGGGGGTCTTGATGGGGGTAGTGTTTCAGGGTTTAGGGCAGTGCAGTGGTGTTCGGGCAGTGTAGGGGGTCTTGCTGGGGGTAGTGTTTCAGGGTTTAGGGCAGTGCAGTGGTGTTTGGGCAGTGTAGGGGGTCATGCTGGGACTGGGGTTTAGGGCAGTGCAGTGGTGTTCGGGCAGTGTAGGGGGTCATGCTGGGGTGGTGTTTTAGGGTTTAGGGCAGTGCAGTGGTGTTCGGGCAGTGTAGGGTGTCGTGCTGGGGCTGGTGTTTCAGGGTTTAGGGCAGTGTAGTGGTGTTCGGGCAGCGTAGGGGGTCCTGCTGGGGCTGGCGTTTCAGGGTTTAGGGCAATGCAGTGGTGTTCGGGCAGTGTAGGGGTTCGTGCTGGGGGTGCTGTTTCAGGGTTTTGGGCAGAGCTGTGGTGTTCGGGCAGGGTCGGGGTTCGTGCTGGGGGTGGTGTTTCAGGGTTCAGTGCAGTGGTGTTCGGGCATTGTAGGGGGTCTTGCTGGGGGTGGTGTTTCAGGGTTTAGATCAGTGCAGAGGTGTTCGGGCCAGTGTAGGGGGTCGTGCTGGGGGTGGTGTTTCAGGGTTTAGGGCAGTGCAGTGGTGTTCGGGCAGTGTAGGGGGTCTTGCTGGGGGTGGTGTTTCAGGGTTTAGGGCAGTGCAGTGGTGTTCGGGCAGTGTAGGGGGTCTTGATGGGGGGTAGTGTTTCAGGGTTTAGGGCAGTGCAGTGGTGTTCGGGCAGTGTAGGGGGTCGTGCTGGGGCTGGAGTTTCAGGGTGTAGGGCAGTGCAGTGGTGTTCGGGCAGTGTAGGGGGTCGTGCTGGGGCTGGTGTTTCAGGGTTTAGGGCAGTGCAGTGGTGTTCGGGCAGTGTAGGGGGTCGTGCTGGGGATGGTGTTTCAGGGTTTAGGGCAGTGCAGTGGTGTTCGGGCAGTGTAGGGGATCGTGCTGGGGGTAGTGTTTCAGGGTTTAGAGCAGTGCAGTGGTGTTCGGGCAGTGTAGGGGGTCGTGCTGGGGGTAGTGTTTCAGGGTTTAGGGAAGTGCAGTGGTGTTCGGGCAGTGTAGGGGGATGTGCTGGGGGTGGTGTTTCATGGTTTAGGGCAGAGCAGTGGTGTTTGGGCAGTGTAGGGGGTCGTGCTGGGGGTAGTGTTTCAGGGTTTAGGGCAGAGCAGTGGTGTTCGGGCAGAGTAGGGGGTCGTGCTGGGGGTTGGTGTTTAGGGTTTAGTGCAGTGGTGTTCGGGCAGTGTAGGGGGTCATGCTGGGGGTGGTGTTTCAGGGTTTAGGGCAGTGCAGTGGTGTTCAGGCAGTGTAGGGGGTCGTGCAGGGGTGGTGTTTCAGGGTTTAGGGCAGTGCAGTGGTGTTTGGCCAGTGTAGGGGGTCGTGCAGGGGTGGTGTTTCAGGGTTTAGGTGCAGTGGTGTTCGGTCAGTGTAGGGGGTCTTGCTGGGGGTGGTGTTTCAGGGTTTAGGGCAGTGGTGTTCGGGCACTGTAGGGGGTCTTGCTGGGGGTGGTGTTTCAGGGTTTAGGGCAGTGCAGTGGTGTTCGGGCAGTGTAGGGGGTCTTGCTGGGGTTGGTGTTTCAGGGTTTAGGGCAGTGCAGTGGTGTTCGGGCAGTGTAGGGGGTCTTGCTGGGGGTGGTGTTTCAGGGTTTAGGGCAGTGCAGTGGTGTTTGGGCAGTGTAGGGGGTTGTGCTGGGGCTGGTGTTTCAGGGTTTAGGGCAGTGCAGTGGTGTTCGGGCAGTGTAGGGGGTCATGCTGGGGCTGGTGTTTCAGGGTTTAGGGCAGTGCAGTGGTGTTCGGGCAGTGTAGGGGGTCATGCTGGGGCTGGTGGTTTCAGGGCTTGGAGTGCAGTGGTGTTCGGGCAGTGTAGGGGGTCGTGCTGGGACTGGTGTTTCAGGGTTTAGGGCAGTGTAGTGGTGTTCGGGCAGTGTAGGGGGTAGTGCTGGGGCTGGTGTTTCAGGGTTTAGGGCAGTGCAGTGGTGTTCGGGAAGTGTAGGGGTTCGTGCTGGGGCTGGTGTTTCAGGGTTTTGGGCAGAGCAGTGGTGTTCGGGCAGTGTCGGGGTTCGTGCTGGGGGTGGTGTTTCAGGGTTTAGGGCAGTGCAGTGGTGTTCGGGCAGTGTAGGGGGTCTTGCTGGGGGTGGTGTTTCAGGGTTTAGGGCAGTGCAGTGGTGTTCGGGCAGTGTAGGGGGTCTTGCTGGGGTTGGTGTTTCAGGGTTTAGGGCAGTGCAGTGGTGTTCGGGCAGTGTAGGGGGTCGTGGTGGGGCTGGTGTTTCAGGGTTTAGGGCAGTGCAGTGGTGTTCGGGCAGTGTAGGGGGTCATGCTGGGGCTGGTGTTTCAGGGTTTAGGGCAGTGCAGTGGTGTTCGGGCAGCGTAGGGGGTCGTGCTGGGGCTGGTGTTTCAGGGTTTAGGGCAGTGCAGTGGTGTTCGGGCAGCGTAGGGGGTCGTGCTGGGGCTGGTGTTTCAGGGTTTAGGGCAGTGCAGTGGTGTTCGGGCAGTGTAGGGGGTCGTGCTGGGGCTGGTGTTTCAGGGTTTAGGGCAGAGCAGTGGTGTTCGGGCAGTGTCGGGGGTCGTGCTGGGGGTGCTGTTTCAGGGTTTAGGGCAGAGCAGTGGTGTTCGGGCAGTGTAGGGGGTTCGTGCTGGGGGTGGTGTTTCAGGGTTTAGGGCAGTGCAGTGGTGTTCGGGCAGTGTAGGGGGTCGTGCTGGGGGTGGTGTTTCAGGGTTTAGGGCAGTGCAGTGGTGTTCGGGCCAGTGTAGGGGGTCGTGCTGGGGGTGGTGTTTCAGGGTTTAGGGCAGTGCAGTGGTGTTCGGGCAGTGTAGGGGGTCTTGCTGGGGGTGGTGTTTCAGGGTTTAGGGCAGTGCAGTGGTGTTCGGGCAGTGTAGGGGGTCGTGCTGGGGCTGGTGTTTCAGGGTTTGGGGCAATGCAGTGGTGTTCGGGCAGTTTAGGGGGTCGTGCTGGGGTGGTGTTTCAGGGTTTAGGGCAGTGCAGTGGTGTTCGGGCAGTATAGGGGGTCGTGCTGGGGCTGGTGTTTCAGGGTTTAGGGCAGTGCAGTGGTGTTCGGGCAGTGTAGGGTGTCGTGCTGGGGCTGGTGTTTCAGGGTTTAGGGCAGTGCAGTGGTGTTCGGGCAGTGTAGGGCGTCATGCTGGTGCTGGTGTTTCAGGGTTTAGGGCAGTGCAGTGGTGTTCGGGCAGCGTAGGGGGTCGTGCTGGGACTGGTGTTTCAGGGTTTAGGGCAGTGCAGTGGTGTTCGGGCAGCGTAGGGGGTCGTGCTGGGACTGGTGTTTCAGGGTTTAGGGCAGTGCAGTGGTGTTCGGGCAGTGTAGGGGGTCTTGCTGGGGGTGGTGTTTCAGGGTTTAGGGCAGAGCAGTGGTGTTCGGGCAGAGTAGGGGGTCGTGCTGGGGGTTGGTGTTTCAGGGTTTAGGGCAGTGCAGTGGTGTTCGGGCAGTGTAGGGGGTCATGCTGGGGGTGGTGTTTCAGGGTTTAGGGCAGTGCAGTGGTGTTCAGGCAGTGTAGGGGGTCGTGCAGGGGGTGGTGTTTCAGGGTTTAGGGCAGTGCAGTGGTGTTCGGTCAGTGTAGGGGGTCTTGCAGGGGGTGGTGTTTCAGGGTTTAGGGCAGTGCAGTGGTGTTCGGGCAGTGTAGGGGGTCTTGCTGGGGGTGGTGTTTCAGGGTTTAGGGCAGTGCAGTGGTGTTCGGGCAGTGTAGGGGGTCTTGCTGGGGTTGGTGTTTCAGGGTTTAGGGCAGTGCAGTGGTGTTCGGGCAGTGTAGGGGGTCTTGCTGGGGGTGGTGTTTCAGGGTTTAGGGCAGTGCAGTGGTGTTTGGGCAGTGTAGGGGGTTGTGCTGGGGCTGGTGTTTCAGGGTTTAGGGCAGTGTAGTGGTGTTCGGGCAGTGTAGGGGGTCATGCTGGGGCTGGTGTTTCAGGGTTTAGGGCAGTGCAGTGGTGTTCGGGCAGTGTAGGGGGTCATGCTGGGGCTGGTGTTTCAGGGTTTAGGGCAGTGCAGTGGTGTTCGGGCAGTGTAGGGGGTCGTGCTGGGACTGGTGTTTCAGGGTTTAGGGCAGTGTAGTGGTGTTCGGGCAGTGTAGGGGGTAGTGCTGGGGGTGGTGTTTCAGGGTTTAGGGCAGTGCAGTGGTGTTCGGGCAGTGTAGGGGGTCTTGCTGGGGGTGGTGTTTCAGGGTTTAGGGCAGTGCAGTGGTGTTCGGGCAGTGTAGGGGGTCTTGCTGGGGTTGGTGTTTCAGGGTTTAGGGCAGTGCAGTGGTGTTCGGGCAGTGTAGGGGGTCGTGCTGGGGCTGGTGTTTCAGGGTTTTAGGGCAGTGCAGTGGTGTTCGGGCAGTGTAGGGGGTCGTGCTGGGGCTGGTGTTTCAGGGTTTAGGGCAGTGCAGTGGTGTTCGGGCAGTGTAGGGGGTCTGGCTGGAGCTGGTGTTTCAGGGTTTAGGGCAGTGCAGTGGTATTCGGGCAGCATAGGGGGTCGTGCTGGGACTGGTGTTTCAGGGTTTAGGGCAGTGCAGTGGTGTTCGGGCAGCATAGGGGGTCGTGCTGGGGCTGGTGTTTCAGGGTTTAGGGCAGTGCAGTGGTGTTCGGGCAGTGTAGGGGGTCGTGCTGGGGCTGGCGTTTCAGGGTTTAGGGCAGTGCAGTGGTGTTCGGGCAGTGTAGGGGGTCGTGCTGGGGCTGGCGTTTCAGGGTTTAGGGCAGAGCAGTGGTGTTCGGGCAGGGTCGGGGGTTCGTGCTGGGGGTGCTGTTTCAGGGTTTAGGGCAGAGCAGTGGTGTTCGGGCAGTGTAGGGGTTCGTGCTGGGGGTGGTGTTTCAGGGTTTAGGGCAGTGCAGTGGTGTTCGGGCCAGTGTAGGGGGTCGTGCTGGGGGTGGTGTTTCAGGGTTTAGGGCAGTGTAGTGGTGTTCGGGCAGTGTAGGGGGTCAGTGCTGGGGCTGGTGTTTCAGGGTTTAGGGCAGTGCAGTGGTGTTCGGGCAGTGTAGGGGTTCGTGCTGGGGCTGGTGTTTCAGGGTTTTGGGCAGAGCAGTGGTGTTCGGGCAGTGTAGGGGTTCGTGCTGGGGGTGGTGTTTCAGGGTTTAGGGACAGTGGTGTTCGGGCAGTGTAGGGGGTCTTGCTGGGGGTGGTGTTTCAGGGTTTAGGGCAGTGCAGTGGTGTTCGGGCAGTGTAGGGGGTCTTGCTGGGGTTGGTGTTTCAGGGTTTAGGGCAGTGCAGTGGTGTTCGGGCAGTGTAGGGGGTCGTGCTGGGGCTGGTGTTTCAGGGTTTAGGGCAGTGCAGTGGTGTTCGGGCAGTGTAGGGCGTCATGCTGGTGCTGGTGTTTCAGGGTTTAGGGCAGTGCAGTGGTGTTCGGGCAGCGTAGGGGGTCGTGCTGGGGCTGGCGTTTCAGGGTTTAGGGCAGTGCAGTGGTGTTCGGGCAGTGTAGGGGGTCGTGCTAGGACTGGTGTTTCAGGGTTTAGGGCAGTGTAGTGGTGTTCGGGCAGTGTAGGGGGTAGTGCTGGGGCTGGTGTTTCAGGGTTTAGGGCAGTGCAGTGGTGTTCGGGCAGTGTAGGGGTTCGTGCTGGGGCTGGTGTTTCAGGGTTTAGGGCAGAGCAGTGGTGTTCGGGCAGTGTCGGGGTTCGTGCTGGGGGTGGTGTTTCAGGGTTTAGGGCAGTGCAGTGGTGTTCGGGCAGTGTAGGGGGTCTTGCTGGGACTGGTGTTTCAGGGTTTAGGGCAGTGTAGTGGTGTTCGGGCAGTGTAGGGGGTCAGTGCTGGGGCTGGTGTTTCAGGGTTTAGGGCAGTGCAGTGGTGTTCGGGAAGTGTAGGGGTTCGTGCTGGGGCTGGTGTTTCAGGGTTTTGGGCAGAGCAGTGGTGTTCGGGCAGTGTAGGGGGTCGTGCTAGGACTGGTGTTTCAGGGTTTAGGGCAGTGTAGTGGTGTTTGGGCAGTGTAGGGGGTAGTGCTGGGGCTGGTGTTTCAGGGTTTAGGGCAATGCAGTGGTGTTCGGGCAGTGTAGGGGTTCGTGCTGGGGCTGGTGTTTCAGGGTTTAGGGCAGAGCAGTGGTGTTCGGGCAGTGTAGGGGTTCGTGCTGGGGGTGGTGTTTCAGGGTTTAGGGCAGTGCAGTGGTGTTCGGGCAGTGTAGGGGGTCTTGCTGGGGGTGGTGTTTCAGGGTTTAGGGCAGTGCAGTGGTGTTCGGGCAGTGTAGGGGGTCTTGCTGGGGTTGGTGTTTCAGGGTTTAGGGCAGTGCAGTGGTGTTCGGGCAGTGTAGGGGGTCGTGCTGGGGCTGGTGTTTCAGGGTTTAGGGCAGTGCAGTGGTGTTCGGGCAGTGTAGGGCGTCATGCTGGTGCTGGTGTTTCAGGGTTTAGGGCAGTGCAGTGGTGTTCGGGCAGCGTAGGGGGTCGTGCTGGGGCTGGTGTTTCAGGGTTTAGGGCAGTGCAGTGGTGTTCGGGCAGCGTAGGGGGTCGTGCTGGGGCTGGTGTTTCAGGGTTTAGGGCAGTGCAGTGGTGTTCGGGCAGTGTAGGGGGTCGTGCTGGGGCTGGCGTTTCAGGGTTTAGGGCAGTGCAGTGGTGTTCGGGCAGTGTAGGGGTTCGTGCTGGGGGTGCTGTTTCAGGGTTTAGGGCAGAGCAGTGGTGTTCGGGCAGGGTCGGGGTTCGTGCTGGGGGTGGTGTTTCAGGGTTTAGGGCAGTGCAGTGGTGTTCGGGCAGTGTAGGGGGTCTTGCTGGGGGTGGTGTTTCAGGGTTTAGGGCAGTGCAGTGGTGTTCGGGCCAGTGTAGGGGGTCGTGCTGGGGGTGGTGTTTCAGGGTTTAGGGCAGTGCAGTGGTGTTCGGGCAGTGTAGGGGGTCTTGCTGGGGGTAGTGTTTCAGGGTTTAGGGCAGTGCAGTGGTGTTCGGGCAGTGTAGGGGGTCGTGCTGGGACTGGTGTTTCAGGGTTTAGGGCAGTGCTGTGGTGTTCGGGCAGTGTAGGGGGTCGTGCTGGGGTGGTGTTTCAGGGTTTAGGGCAGTGCAGTGGTGTTCGGGCAGTGTAGGGGGTCGTGCTGGGGCTGGTGTTTCAGGGTTTAGGGCAGTGCAGTGGTGTTCGGGCAGTGTAGGGTGTCGTGCTGGGGCTGGTGTTTCAGGGTTTAGGGCAGTGCAGTGGTGTTCGGGCAGTGTAGGGCGTCATGCTGGTGCTGGTGTTTCAGGGTTTAGGGCAGTGCAGTGGTGTTCGGGCAGCGTAGGGGGTCGTGCTGGGACTGGTGTTTCAGGGTTTAGGGCAGTGCAGTGGTGTTCGGGCAGTGTAGGGGGTCTTGCTGGGGGTGGTGTTTCAGGGTTTAGGGCAGGCAGTAGTAGGGGGTCGTGCTGGGGGTTGGTGTTTAGGGTTTAGGTGCAGTGGTGTTCGGGCAGTGTAGGGGGTCATGCTGGGGGTGGTGTTTCAGGGTTTAGGGCAGTGCAGTGGTGTTCAGGCAGTGTAGGGGGTCGTGCAGGGGGTGGTGTTTCAGGGTTTAGGGCAGTGCAGTGGTGTTTGGCCAGTGTAGGGGGTCGTGCAGGGGCTGGTGTTTCAGGGTTTAGGGCAGTGCAGTGGTGTTCGGGCAGTGTAGGGGGTCGTGCTGGGGCTGGTGGTTCAGGGTTAGGGCAGTGCAGTGGTGTTCGGGCAGTGTAGGGGGTCGTGCTGGGACTGGTGTTTCAGGGTTTAGGGCAGTGTAGTGGTGTTCGGGCAGTGTAGGGGGTAGTGCTGGGGCTGGTGTTTCAGGGTTTAGGGCAGTGCAGTGGTGTTCGGGCAGTGTAGGGGTTCGTGCTGGGGGTGGTGTTTCAGGGTTTAGGGCAGTGCAGTGGTGTTCGGGCAGTGTAGGGGGTCTTGCTGGGGGTGGTGTTTCAGGGTTTAGGGCAGTGCAGTGGTGTTCGGGCAGTGTAGGGGGTCTTGCTGGGGTTGGTGTTTCAGGGTTTAGGGCAGTGCAGTGGTGTTCGGGCAGTGTAGGGGGTCGTGCTGGGGCTGGTGTTTCAGGGTTTTAGGGCAGTGCAGTGGTGTTCCGGCAGTGTAGGGGGTCGTGCTGGGGCTGGTGTTTCAGGGTTTAGGGCAGTGCAGTGGTGTTCGGGCAGTGTAGGGCGTCATGCTGGTGCTGGTGTTTCAGGGTTTAGGGCAGTGCAGTGGTGTTCGGGCAGCGTAGGGGGTCGTGCTGGGACTGGTGTTTCAGGGTTTAGGGCAGTGCAGTGGTGTTCGGGCAGCGTAGGGGGTCGTGCTGGGATTGGTGTTTCAGGGTTTAGGGCAGTGTAGTGGTGTTCGGGCAGCGTAGGGGGTCGTGCTGGGGCTGGCGTTTCAGGGTTTAGGGCAGTGCAGTGGTTTTCGGGCAGTGTAGGGGGTCGTGCTGGGGCTGGTGTTTCAGGGTTTAGGGCAGAGCAGTGGTGTTCGGGCAGGGTAGGGGGTCGTGCTGGGGGTGCTGTTTCAGGGTTTAGGGCAGAGCAGTGGTGTTCGGGCAGGGTCGGGTTCGTGCTGGGGGTGGTGTTTCAGGGTTTAGGGCAGTGCAGTGGTGTTCGGGCCAGTGTAGGGGGTCGTGCTGGGGGTGGTGTTTCAGGGTTTAGGGCAGTGCAGTGGTGTTCGGGCAGTGTAGGGGGTCTTGCTGGGGGTAGTGTTTCAGGGTTTAGGGCAGTGCAGTGGTGTTCGAGCAGTGTAGGGGGTCATGCTGGGGGTAGTGTTTTAGGGTTTAGGGCAGTGCAGTGGTGTTCGGGCAGTGTAGGGGGTCGTGCTGGGACTGGTGTTTCAGGGTTTAGGGCAGTGCAGTGGTGTTCGGGCAGTGTAGGGGGTCGTGCTGGGGGTGGTGTTTCAGGGTTTAGGGCAGTGCAGTGGTGTTCGGGCAGTGTAGGGGGTCGTGCTGGGGCTGGTGTTTCAGGGTTTAGGGCAGTGCAGTGGTGTTCGGGCAGTGTAGGGTGTCGTGCTGGGGCTGGTGTTTCAGGGTTTAGGGCAGAGCAGTGGTGTTCGGGCAGTGTAGGGGGTCTTGCTGGGGGTGGTGTTTCAGGGTTTAGGGCAGTGCAGTGGTGTTCGGGCAGTGTAGGGGGTCTTGCTGGGGGTGGTGTTTCAGGGTTTAGGGCAGTGCAGTGGTGTTCGGGCAGTGTAGGGTGTCTTGCTGGGGGTAGTGTTTCAGGGTTTAGGGCAGTGCAGTGGTGTTCGGGCCAGTGTAGGAGGTCGTGCTGGGGGTGGTGTTTCAGGGTTTAGGGCAGTGCAGTGGTGTTCGGGCAGTGTAGGGGGTCTTGCTGGGGGTGGTGTTTCAGGGTTTAGGGCAGTGCAGTGGTGTTCGGGCAGTGTAGGGGGTCTTGCTGGGGGTGGTGTTTCAGGGTTTAGGGCAGTGCAGTGGTGTTCGGGCAGTGTAGGGGTCTTGCTGGGGCTGGTGTTTCAGGGTTTAGGGCAGTGCAGTGGTGTTCGGGCAGTGTAGGGGGTCTTGCTGGGGGTGGTGTTTCAGGGTTTAGGGCAGTGCAGTGGTGTTCGGGCAGTGTAGGGGGTCGTGCTGGGGCTGGTGTTTCAGGGTTTAGGGCAGTGCAGTGGTGTTCGGGCAGTGTAGGGGGTCGTGCCGGGGCTGGTGTTTCAGGGTTTAGAGCAGTGCAGTGGTGTTCGGGCAGTGTAGGGGGTCGTGCTGGGGCTGGTGTTTCAGGGTTTAGGGCAGTGCAGTGGTGTTCGGGCAGTGTAGGGGGTCGTGCTGGGGCTGGTGTTTCAGGGTTTAGGGCAGTGCAGTGGTGTTCGGGCAGTGTAGGGGGTCGTGCTGGGGATGGTGTTTCAGGGTTTAGGGCAGTGCAGTGGTGTTCGGGCAGTGTAGGGGATCGTGCTGGGGGTAGTGTTTCAGGGTTTAGGGCAGTGCAGTGGTGTTCGGGCAGTGTAGGGGGTCGTGCTGGGGGTAGTGTTTCAGGGTTTAGGGCAGTGCAGTGGTGTTCGGGCAGTGTAGGGGGACGTGCTGGGGGTGGTGTTTCAGGGTTTAGGGCAGAGCAGTGGTGTTCGGGCAGTGTAGGGGGTCGTGCTGGGGGTAGTGTTTCAGGGTTTAGGGCAGAGCAGTGGTGTTCGGGCAGTGTAGGGGGTCGTGCAGGGGGGTGGTGTTTCAGGGTTTAGGGCAGTGCACTGGTGTTCGGGCAGTGTAGGGGGTTATGCTGGGAGTGGTGTTTCAGGGTTTAGGGCAGTGCAGTGGTGTTCGGGCAGTGTAGGGGGTCATGGTGTTTCAGGGTTTAGGGCAGTGCAGTGGTGTTCGGGCAGTGTAGGGGGTCGTGCTGGGGGTGGTGTTTCAGGGTTTAGGGCAGTGCAGTGGTGTTCGGGCAGTGTAGGGGGTCTTGCAGGGGTGGTGTTTCAGGGTTTAGGGCAGTGGTGTTTGGGCAGTGTAGGGGGTCTTGCTGGGGGTGGTGTTTCAGGGTTTAGGGCAGTGCAGTGGTGTTCGGGCAGTGTAGGGGGTCTTGCTGGGGTTGGTGTTTCAGGGTTTAGGGCAGTGCAGTGGTGTTCGGGCAGTGTAGGGGGTCTTGCTGGGGGTGGTGTTTCAGGGTTTAGGGCAGTGCAGTGGTGTTCGGGCAGTGTAGGGGGTCGTGCTGGGGCTGGTGTTTCAGGGTTTAGGGCAGTGCAGTGGTGTTCGGGCAGTGTAGGGGGTCGTGCTGGGGCTGGTGTTTCAGGGTTTAGGGCAGTGCAGTGGTGTTCGGGCAGTGTAGGGGGTAGTGCTGGGGCTGGTGTTTCAGGGTTTAGGGCAGTGCAGTGGTGTTCGGGCAGTGTAGGGGGTCGTGCTGGGGCTGGTGTTTCAGGGTTTAGGGCAGTGCAGTGGTGTTCGGGCAGTGTAGGGGTTCGTGCTGGGGCTGGTGTTTCAGGGTTTAGGGCAGAGCAGTGGTGTTCGGGCAGTGTAGGGGTTCGTGCTGGGGGTGGTGTTTCAGGGTTTAGGGCAGTGCAGTGGTGTTCGGGCAGTGTAGGGGGTCTTGCTGGGGGTGGTGTTTCAGGGTTTAGGGCAGTGCAGTGGTGTTCGGGCAGTGTAGGGGGTCTTGCTGGGGTTGGTGTTTCAGGGTTTAGGGCAGTGCAGTGGTGTTCGGGCAGTGTAGGGGGTCTTGCTGGGGGTGGTGTTTCAGGGTTTAGGGCAGTGCAGTGGTGTTCGGGCAGTGTAGGGGGTCGTGCTGGGGCTGGTGTTTCAGGGTTTAGGGCAGTGCAGTGGTGTTCGGGCAGTGTAGGGGGTCATGCTGGGGCTGGTGTTTCAGGGTTTAGGGCAGTGCAGTGGTGTTCGGGCAGTGTAGGGGGTCATGCTGGGGCTGGTGTTTCAGGGTTTAGGGCAGTGCAGTGGTGTTCGGGCAGTGTAGGGTGTCGTGCTGGGACTGGTGTTTCAGGGTTTAGGGCAGTGTAGTGGTGTTCGGGCAGTGTAGGGGGTCGTGCTGGGGCTGGTGTTTCAGGGTTTAGGGCAGTGCAGTGGTGTTCGGGCAGTGTAGGGGGTCGTGCTGGGGCTGGTGTTTCAGGGTTTAGGGCAGGTGCAGTGGTGTTCGGGCAGTGTAGGGGTTCGTGCTGGGGCTGGTGTTTCAGGGTTTAGGGCAGTGCAGTGGTGTTCGGGCAGTGTCGGGGTTCGTGCTGGGGGTGGTGTTTCAGGGTTTAGGGCAGTGGTGTTCGGGCAGTGTAGGGGGTCTTGCTGGGGGTGGTGTTTCAGGGTTTAGGGCAGTGCAGTGGTGTTCGGGCAGTGTAGGGGGTCTTGCTGGGGTTGGTGTTTCAGGGTTTAGGGCAGTGCAGTGGTGTTCGGGCAGTGTAGGGGGTCTTGCTGGGGGTGGTGTTTCAGGGTTTAGGGCAGTGCAGTGGTGTTCGGGCAGTGTAGGGGGTCGTGCTGGGGCTGGTGTTTCAGGGTTTAGGGCAGTGCAGTGGTGTTCGGGCAGTGTAGGGGGTCATGCTGGGGCTGGTGTTTCAGGGTTTAGGGCAGTGCAGTGGTGTTCGGGCAGTGTAGGGGGTCATGCTGGGGCTGGTGTTTCAGGGTTTAGGGCAGTGCAGTGGTGTTCGGGCAGTGTAGGGGGTCGTGCTGGGGCTGGTGTTTCAGGGTTTAGGGCAGTGCAGTGGTGTTCGGGCAGTGTAGGGGGTCGTGCTGGGGCTGGTGTTTCAGGGTTTAGGGCAGTGCAGTGGTTCGGGCAGTGTAGGGGGTCTTGCTGGGTGTGGTGTTTCAGGGTTTAGGGCAGTGCAGTGGTGTTCAGGCAGTGTAGGGGGTCGTGCAGGGGGTGGTGTTTCAGGGTTTAGGGCAGTGCAGTGGTGTTCGGGCAGTGTAGGGGGTCGTGCAGGGGTGGTGTTTCAGGGTTTAGGGCAGTGCAGTGGTGTTCGGGCCAGTGTAGGGGGTCGGGCTGGGGGTGGTGTTTCAGGGTTTAGGGCAGTGCAGTGGTGTTCCGGCAGTGTAGGGGGTCTTGCTGGGGGTGGTGTTTCAGGGTTTAGGGCAGTGCAGTGGTGTTCGGGCAGTGTAGGGGGTCGTGCTGGGACTGGTGTTTCAGGGTTTAGGGCAGTGCAGTGGTGTTCGGGCAGTGTAGGGGGTCGTGCTGGGGTGGTGTTTCAGGGTTTAGGGCAGTGCAGTGGTGTTCGGGCAGTGTAGGGGGTCGTGCCGGGGCTGGTGTTTCAGGGTTTAGGGCAGTGCAGTGGTGTTCGGGCAGTATAGGGTGTCGTGCCGGGGCTGGTGTTTCAGGGTTTAGGGCAGTGCAGTGGTGTTCGGGCAGTGTAGGGCGTCATGCTGGTGCTGGTGTTTCAGGGTTTAGGGCAGTGCAGTGGTGTTCGGGCAGTGTAGGGGGTTGTGCTGGGGCTGGTGTTTCAGGGTTTAGGGCAGTGCAGTGGTGTTCGGGCAGCGTAGGGGGTCGTGCTGGGACTGGTGTTTCAGGGTTTAGGGCAGTGCAGTGGTGTTCGGGCAGTGTAGGGGGTCTTGCTGGGGGTAGTGTTTCAGGGTTTAGGGCAGAGCAGTGGTGTTCGGGCAGTGTAGGGGGTCGTGCTGGGGGTTGGTGTTTCAGGGTTTAGGGCAGTGCAGTGGTGTTCGGGCAGTGTAGGGGGTCATGCTGGGGGTGGTGTTTCAGGGTTTAGGGCAGTGCAGTGGTGTTCAGGCAGTGTAGGGGGTCGTGCAGGGGGTGGTGTTTCAGGGTTTAGGGCAGTGCAGTGGTGTTCGGGCAGTGTAGGGGGTCGTGCTGGGGGTGGTGTTTCAGGGTTTAGGGCAGTGCAGTGGTGTTCGGGCAGTGTAGGGGGTCTTGCAGGGGCTGGTGTTTCAGGGTTTAGGGCAGGCAGTGGTGTTCGGGCAGTGTAGGGGGTCTTGCTGGGGGTGGTGTTTCAGGGTTTAGGGCAGTGCAGTGGTGTTCGGGCAGTGTAGGGGGTCTTGCTGGGGTTGGTGTTTCAGGGTTTAGGGCAGTGCAGTGGTGTTCGGGCAGTGTAGGGGGTCTTGCTGGGGGTGGTGTTTCAGGGTTTAGGGCAGTGCAGTGGTGTTTGGGCAGTGTAGGGGGTTGTGCTGGGGCTGGTGTTTCAGGGTTTAGGGCAGTGTAGTGGTGTTCGGGCAGTGTAGGGGGTCATGCTGGGGCTGGTGTTTCAGGGTTTAGGGCAGTGCAGTGGTGTTCGGGCAGTGTAGGGGGTCATGCTGGGGCTGGTGTTTCAGGGTTTAGGGCAGTGCAGTGGTGTTCGGGCAGTGTAGGGGGTCGTGCTGGGACTGGTGTTTCAGGGTTTAGGGCAGTGCAGTGGTGTTCGGGCAGTGTAGGGGGTCGTGCTGGGGCTGGTGTTTCAGGGTTTAGGGCAGTGCAGTGGTGTTCGGGCAGTGTCGGGGTTCGTGCTGGGGGTGGTGTTTCAGGGTTTAGGGCAGTGCAGTGGTGTTCGGGCAGTGTAGGGGGTCTTGCTGGGGGTGGTGTTTCAGGGTTTAGGGCAGTGCAGTGGTGTTCGGGCAGTGTAGGGGGTCTTGCTGGGGTTGGTGTTTCAGGGTTTAGGGCAGTGCAGTGGTGTTCGGGCAGTGTAGGGGGTCGTGCTGGGGCTGGTGTTTCAGGGTTTAGGGCAGTGCAGTGGTGTTCGGGCAGTGTAGGGGGTCGTGCTGGGGCTGGTGTTTCAGGGTTTAGGGCAGTGCAGTGGTGTTCGGGCAGTGTAGGGGGTCATGCTGGGGCTGGTGTTTCAGGGTTTAGGGCAGTGCAGTGGTGTTCGGGCAGTGTAGGGGGTCGTGCTGGGACTGGTGTTTCAGGGTTTAGGGCAGTGCAGTGGTGTTCGGGCAGTGTAGGGGGTCGTTCTGGGACTGATGTTTCAGGGTTTAGGGCAGTGTAGTGGTGTTCGGGCAGTGTAGGGGGTCGTGCTGGGGCTGGTGTTTCAGGGTTTAGGGCAGTGCAGTGGTGTTCGGGCAGTGTAGGGGGTCGTGCTGGGGCTGGTGTTTCAGGGTTTAGGGCAGAGCAGTGGTGTTCGGGCAGTGTCGGGGCGTCGTGCTGGTGGTGCTGTTTCAGGGTTTAGGGCAGAGCAGTGGTGTTCGGGCAGTGTCAGGGGTTCGTGCTGGGGGTGGTGTTTCAGGGTTTAGGGCAGTGCAGTGGTGTTCGGGCAGTGTAGGGGGTCTTGCTGGGGGTGGTGTTTCAGGGTTTAGGGCAGTGCAGTGGTGTTTGGGCCAGTGTAGGGGGTCGTGCTGGGGGTGGTGTTTCAGGGTTTAGGGCAGTGCAGTGGTGTTCGGGCAGTGTAGGGGGTCTTGCTGGGGGTGGTGTTTCAGGGTTTAGGGCAGTGCAGTGGTGTTCGGGCAGTGTAGGGGGTCGTGCTGGGACTGGTGTTTCAGGGTTTAGGGCAGTGCAGTGGTGTTCGGGCAGTGTAGGGGGTCGTGCTGGGGGTGGTGTTTCAGGGTTTAGGGCAGTGCAGTGGTGTTCGGGCAGTGTAGGGGGTCGTGCCGGGGCTGGTGTTTCAGGGTTTAGGGCAGTGCAGTGGTGTTCGGGCAGTGTAGGGGTGTCGTGCTGGGGCTGGTGTTTCAGGGTTTAGGGCAGTGCAGTGGTGTTCGGGCAGTGTAGGGGGTCTTGCTGGGGGTGGTGTTTCAGGGTTTAGGGCAGTGTAGTGGGGGTCTTGCTGGGGGTGGTGTTTCAGGGTTTAGGGCAGTGCAGTGGTGTTCGGGCAGTGTAGGGTGTCTTGCTGGGGGTGGTGTTTCAGGGTTTAGGGCAGTGCAGTGGTGTTCGGGCCAGTGTAGGGGGTCGTGCTGGGGCTGGTGTTTCAGGGTTTAGGGCAGTGCGGTGGTGTTCGGGCAGTGTAGGGGGTCTTGCTGGGGCTGGTGTTTCAGGGTTTAGGGCAGTGCAGTGGTGTTTGGGCAGTGTAGGGGGTCTTGCTGGGGGTGGTGTTTCAGGGTTTAGGGCAGTGCAGTGGTGTTCGGGCAGTGTAGGGGGTCTTGCTGGGGGTGGTGTTTCAGGGTTTAGGGCAGTGCAGTGGTGTTCGGGCAGTGTAGGGGGTCTTGCTGGGGGTAGTGTTTCAGGGTTTAGGGCAGTGCAGTGGTGTTCGGGCAGTGTAGGGGGTCATGCTGGGGCTGGTGTTTCAGGGTTTAGGGCAGTGCAGTGGTGTTCGGGCAGTGTAGGGGGTCGTGCTGGGGGTGGTGTTTCAGGGTTTAGGGCAGTGCAGTGGTGTCGGGCAGTGTAGGGGTCGTGCTGGGGCTGGTGTTTCAGGGTTTAGGGCAGTGCAGTGGTGTTCGGGCAGTGTAGGGGTCGTGCTGGGGCTGGTGTTTCAGGGTTTAGGGCAGTGCAGTGGTGTTCGGGCAGTATAGGGGGTCGTGCTGGGGCTGGTGTTTCAGGGGTTTAGGGCAGTGCAGTGGTGTTCGGGCAGTGTAGGGGGTCGTGCTGGGGCTGGAGTTTCAGGGTTTAGGGCAGTGCAGTGGTGTTCGGGCAGTGTAGGGGGTCGTGCTGGGGCTGGTGTTTCAGGGTTTAGGGCAGTGCAGTGGTGTTCGGGCAGTGTAAGGGGTCGTGCTGGGGATGGTGTTTCAGGGTTTAGGGCAGTGCAGTGGTGTTCGGGCAGTGTAGGGGGTCGTGCTGGGGGTAGTGTTTCAGGGTTTAGGGCAGTGCAGTGGTGTTCGGGCAGTGTAGGGGGTCGTGCTGGGGGTGGTGTTTCAGTGGTTTAGGGCAGTGCAGTGGTGTTCGGGCAGTGTAGGGGGTCGTGCTGGGGGTGGTGTTTCAGGGTTTAGGGCAGTGCAGTGGTGTTCGGGCAGTGTAGGGGGTCATGCTGGGGGTAGTGTTTCAGGGTTTAGGGCAGAGCAGTGGTGTTCGGGCAGTGTAGGGGGTCGTGCTGGGGGTTGGTGTTTCAGGGTTTAGGGCAGTGCAGTGGTGTTCGGGCAGTGTAGGGGGTCATGCTGGGGGTGGTGTTTCAGGGTTTAGGGCAGTGCAGTGGTGTTCGGGCAGTGTAGGGGGTCGTGCTGGGGGTGGTGTTTCAGGGTTTAGGGCAGTGCAGTGGTGTTCGGGCAGTGTAGGGGGTCGTGCAGGGGGTGGTGTTTCAGGGTTTAGGGCAGTGCAGTGGTGTTCGGGCAGTGTAGGGGGTCTTGCTGGGGGTGGTGTTTCAGGGTTTAGGGCAGTGCAGTGGTGTTCGGGCACTGTAGGGGGTCTTGCTGGGGGTGGTGTTTCAGGGTTTAGGGCAGTGCAGTGGTGTTCGGGCAGTGTAGGGGGTCTTGCTGGGGTTGGTGTTTCAGGGTTTAGGGCAGTGCAGTGGTGTTCGGGCAGTGTAGGGGGTCGTGCTGGGGCTGGTGTTTCAGGGTTTAGGGCAGTGCAGTGGTGTTCGGGAAGTGTAGGGGGTCGTGCTGGGGGTGGTGTTTCAGGGTTTAGAGCAGTGCAGTGGTGTTCGGGCAGTGTAGGGGGTCGTGCTGGGGGTAGGGATTCAGGGTTTTGGGAAGTGCAGTGGTGTTCGGGCAGTGTAGGGGGTCGTGCTGGGGGTGGTGTTTCAGGGTTTAGGGCAGGAGCAGTGGTGTTTGGGCAGTGTAGGGGGTCATGCTGGGGGTAGTGTTTCAGGGTTTAGGGCAGAGCAGTGGTGTTCGGGCAGTGTAGGGGGTCGTGCTGGGGTTGGTGTTTCAGGGTTTAGGGCAGTGCAGTGGTGTTCGGGCAGTGTAGGGGGTCATGCTGGGGGTGGTGTTTCAGGGTTTAGGGCAGTGCAGTGGTGTTCGGGCAGTGTAGGGGGTCGTGCTGGGGGTGGTGTTTCAGGGTTTAGGGCAGTGCAGTGGTGTTCGGGCAGTGTAGGGGGTCGTGCAGGGGGTGGTGTTTCAGGGTTTAGGGCAGTGCAGTGGTGTTCGGTCAGTGTAGGGGGTCTTGCAGGGGTGGTGTTTCAGGGTTTAGGGCAGTGGTGTTCGGGCACTGTAGGGGGTCTTGCTGGGGGTGGTGTTTCAGGGTTTAGGGCAGTGCAGTGGTGTTCGGGCAGTGTAGGGGGTCTTGCAGGGGTTGGTGTTTCAGGGTTTAGGGCAGTGGTGTTCGGGCAGTATAGAGGGTCTTGCTGGGGGTGGTGTTTCAGGGTTTAGGGCAGTGCAGTGGTGTTTGGGCAGTGTAGGGGGTCGTGCTGGGGCTGGTGTTTCAGGGTTTAGGGCAGTGCAGTGGTGTTCGGGCAGTGTAGAGGGTCATGCTGGGGCTGGTGTTTCAGGGTTTAGGGCAGTGTAGTGGTGTTCGGGCAGTGTAGGGGGTAGTGCTGGGGCTGGTGTTTCAGGGTTTAGGGCAGTGCAGTGGTGTTCGGGCAGTGTAGGGGGTCGTGCTGGGGGTGGTGTTTCAGGGTTTAGGGCAGTGGTGTGTCGGGCAGTGTAGGGGGTCTTGCTGGGGGTGGTGTTTCAGGGTTTAGGGCAGTGCAGTGGTGTTCGGGCAGTGTAGGGGGTCTTGCTGGGGTTGGTGTTTCAGGGTTTAGGGCAGTGCAGTGGTGTTCGGGCAGTGTAGGGGGTCTTGCTGGGGGTGGTGTTTCAGGGTTTAGGGCAGTGCAGTGGTGTTCGGGCAGTGTAGGGGGTCGTGCTGGGGCTGGTGTTTCAGGGTTTAGGGCAGTGCAGTGGTGTTCGGGCAGTGTAGGGGGTCATGCTGGGGCTGGTGTTTCAGGGTTTAGGGCAGTGCAGTGGTGTTCGGGCAGTGTAGGGGGTCATGCTGGGGCTGGTGTTTCAGGGTTTAGGGCAGTGCAGTGGTGTTCGGGCAGTGTAGGGGGTCGTGCTGGGACTGGTGTTTCAGGGTTTAGGGCAGTGTAGTGGTGTTCGGGCAGTGTAGGGGGTAGTGCTGGGGCTGGTGTTTCAGGGTTTAGGGCAGTGCAGTGGTGTTCGGGAAGTGTAGGGGGTCGTGCTGGGGCTGGTGTTTCAGGGTTTAGGGCAGGTGCAGTGGTGTTCGGGCAGTGTAGGGGTTCGTGCTGGGGCTGGTGTTTCAGGGTTTTGGGCAGAGCAGTGGTGTTCGGGCAGTGTCGGGGTTCGTGCTGGGGGTGGTGTTTCAGGGTTTAGGGCAGTGCAGTGGTGTTCGGGCAGTGTAGGGGGTCTTGCTGGGGTTGGTGTTTCTGGGTTTAGGGCAGTGCAGTGGTGTTCGGGCAGTGTAGGGGGTCTTGCTGGGGGTAGTGTTTCAGGGTTTAGGGCAGTGCAGTGGTGTTTGGGCAGTGTAGGGGGTCTTGCTGGGGGTGGTGTTTCAGGGTTTAGGGCAGTGTAGTGGTGTTCGGGCAGTGTAGGGGGTCATGCTGGGGTTGGTGTTTCAGGGTTTAGGGCAGTGCAGTGGTGTTCGGGCAGTGTAGGGGGTCATGCTGGGGCTGGTGTTTCAGGGTTTAGGGCAGTGCAGTGGTGTTCGGGCAGTGTAGGGGGTCGTGCTGGGACTGGTGTTTCAGGGTTTAGGGCAGTGTAGTGGTGTTCGGGCAGTGTAGGGGGTCGTGCTGGGGCTGGTGTTTCAGGGTTTAGGGCAGTGCAGTGGTGTTCGGGAAGTGTAGGGGGTCGTGCTGGGGCTGGTGTTTCAGGGTTTAGGGCAGTGCAGTGGTGTTCGGGCAGTGTAGGGGTTCGTGCTGGGGCTGGTGTTTCAGGGTTTAGGGCAGAGCAGTGGTGTTCGGGCAGTGTCGGGGTTCGTGCTGGGGGTGGTGTTTCAGGGTTTAGGGCAGTGCAGTGGTGTTCGGGCAGTGTAGGGGGTCTTGCTGGGGGTGGTGTTTCAGGGTTTAGGGCAGTGCAGTGGTGTTCGGGCAGTGTAGGGGGTCTTGCTGGGGTTGGTGTTTCAGGGTTTAGGGCAGTGCAGTGGTGTTCGGGCAGCGTAGGGGGTCGTGCTGGGACTGGTGGTTTCAGGGCTTAGGTGCAGTGGTGTTCGGGCAGCGTAGGGGGTCGTGCTGGGACTGGTGTTTCAGGGTTTAGGGCAGTGTAGTGGTGTTCGGGCAGCGTAGGGGGTCGTGCTGGGGCTGGCGTTTCAGGGTTTAGGGCAGTGCAGTGGTGTTCGGGCAGTGTAGGGGGTCGTGCTGGGGCTGGCGTTTCAGGGTTTAGGGCAGAGCAGTGGTGTTCGGGCAGGGTCGGGGGTTCGTGCTGGGGGTGCTGTTTCAGGATTTTGGGCAGAGCAGTGGTGTTCGGGCAGGGTCGGGGTTCGTGCTGGGGGTGGTGTTTCAGGGTTTAAGGCAGTGCAGTGGTGTTCGGGCATTGTAGGGGGTCTTGCTGGGGGTGGTGTTTCAGGGTTTAGGGCAGTGCAGTGGTGTTCGGGCCAGTGTAGGGGGTCGTGCTGGGGGTGGTGTTTCAGGGTTTAGGGCAGTGCAGTGGTGTTCGGGCAGTGTAGGGGGTCTTGCTGGGGGTAGTGTTTCAGGGTTTAGGGCAGTGCAGTGGTGTTCGGGCAGTGTAGGGGGTCGTGCTGGGACTGGTGTTTCAGGGTTTAGGGCAGTGCAGTGGTGTTCGGGCAGTGTAGGGGGTAGTGCTGGGGCTGGTGTTTCAGGGTTTAGGGCAGTGCAGTGGTGTTCGGGAAGTGTAGGGGGTCGTGCTGGGGCTGGTGTTTCAGGGTTTAGGGAGGTGCAGTGGTGTTCGGGCAGTGTAGGGGTTCGTGCTGGGGCTGGTGTTTCAGGGTTTTGGGCAGAGCAGTGGTGTTCGGGCAGTGTCGGGGTTCGTGCTGGGGGTGGTGTTTCAGGGTTTAGGGCAGTGGTGTTCGGGCAGTGTAGGGGGTCTTGCTGGGGGTGGTGTTTCAGGGTTTAGGGCAGTGCAGTGGTGTTCGGGCAGTGTAGGGGGTCTTGCTGGGGTTGGTGTTTCAGGGTTTAGGGCAGTGCAGTGGTGTTCGGGCAGTGTAGGGGGTCTTGCTGGGGGTGGTGTTTCAGGGTTTAGGGCAGTGCAGTGGTGTTTGGGCAGTGTAGGGGGTTGTGCTGGGGCTGGTGTTTCAGGGTTTAGGGCAGTGTAGTGGTGTTCGGGCAGTGTAGGGGGTCATGCTGGGGCTGGTGTTTCAGGGTTTAGGGCAGTGCAGTGGTGTTCGGGCAGTGTAGGGGGTCATGCTGGGGCTGGTGTTTCAGGGTTTAGGGCAGTGCAGTGGTGTTCGGGCAGTGTAGGGGGTCGTGCTGGGACTGGTGTTTCAGGGTTTAGGGCAGTGTAGTGGTGTTCGGGCAGTGTAGGGGGTAGTGCTGGGGCTGGTGTTTCAGGGTTTAGGGCAGTGCAGTGGTGTTCGGGAAGTGTAGGGGGTCGTGCTGGGGCTGGTGTTTCAGGGTTTAGGGCAGTGCAGTGGTGTTCGGGAAGTGTAGGGGTTCGTGCTGGGGCTGGTGTTTCAGGGTTTTGGGCAGAGCAGTGGTGTTCGGGCAGTGTCGGGGTTCGTGCTGGGGGTGGTGTTTCAGGGTTTAGGGCAGTGAGTGTTTCGGGCAGTGTAGGGGGTCTTGCTGGGGGTGGTGTTTCAGGGTTTAGGGCAGTGCAGTGGTGTTCGGGCAGTGTAGGGGGTCTTGCTGGGGTTGGTGTTTCAGGGTTTAGGGCAGTGCAGTGGTGTTCGGGCAGTGTAGGGGGTCGTGCTGGGGCTGGTGTTTCAGGGTTTAGGGCAGTGCAGTGGTGTTCCGGCAGTGTAGGGGGTCGTGCTGGTGCTGGTGTTTCAGGGTTTAGGGCAGTGCAGTGGTGTTCGGGCAGCGTAGGGGGTCGTGCTGGGACTGGTGGTTTAGGGCAGTGCAGTGGTGTTCGGGCAGCGTAGGGGGTCGTGCTGGGACTGGTGTTTCAGGGTTTAGGGCAGTGTAGTGGTGTTCGGGCAGCGTAGGGGGTCGTGCTGGGGCTGGCGTTTCAGGGTTTAGGGCAGTGCAGTGGTTTTCGGGCAGTGTAGGGGGTCGTGCTGGGGCTGGCGTTTCAAGGTTTAGGGCAGAGCAGTGGTGTTCGGGCAGGGTCGGGGTTCGTGCTGGGGGTGCTGTTTCAGGATTTTGGGCAGAGCAGTGGTGTTCGGGCAGGGTCGGGGTTCGTGCTGGGGGTGGTGGTTCAGGGTTTAGGGCAGTGCAGTGGTGTTCGGGCATTGTAGGGGGTCTTGCTGGGGGTGGTGTTTCAGGGTTTAGGGCAGTGCAGTGGTGTTCGGGCCAGTGTAGGGGGTCGTGCTGGGGGTGGTGTTTCAGGGTTTAGGGCAGTGCAGTGGTGTTCGGGCAGTGTAGGGGGTCTTGCTGGGGGTAGTGTTTCAGGGTTTAGGGCAGTGCAGTGGTGTTCGGGCAGTGTAGGGGGTCGTGCTGGGACTGGTGTTTAGGGTTTAGGGCAGTGCAGTGGTGTTCGGGCAGTGTAGGGGGTCGTGCTGGGGGTGATGTTTTAGGGTTTAGGGCAGTGCAGTGGTGTTCGGGCAGTATAGGGGGGTCGTGCCGGGGCTGGTGTTTCAGGGTTTAGGGCAGTGCAGTGGTGTTCGGGCAGTATAGGGTGTCGTGCCGGGGCTGGTGTTTCAGGGTTTAGGGCAGAGCAGTGGTGTTCGGGCAGTGTAGGGGGTCTTGCTGGGGGTGGTGTTTCAGGGTTTAGGGCAGTGGTGTTCGGGCAGTGTAGGGGGTCTTGCTGGGGGTGGTGTTTCAGGGTTTAGGGCAGTGCAGTGGTGTTTGGGCAGTGTAGGGTGTCTTGCTGGGGGTAGTGTTTCAGGGTGTAGGGCAGTGCAGTGGTGTTCGGGCCAGTGTAGGAGGTCGTGCTGGGGGTGGTGTTTCAGGGTTTAGGGCAGTGCAGTGGTGTTCGGGCAGTGTAGGGGGTCTTGCTGGGGGTGGTTTTTCAGAGTTTAGGGCAGTGCAGTGGTGTTTGGGCAGTGTAGGGGGTCTTGCTGGGGGTGGTGTTTCAGGGTTTAGGGCAGTGCAGTGGTGTTCGGGCAGTGTAGGGGGTCTTGCTGGGGGTAGTGTTTCAGGGTTTAGGGCAGTGCAGTGGTGTTCGGGCAGTGTAGGGGGTCTTGCTGGGGGTCGTGTTTCAGGGTTTAGGGCAGTGCAGTGGTGTTCGGGCAGTGTAGGGGGTCATGCTGGGACTGGGGTTTAGGGCAGTGCAGTGGTGTTCGGGCAGTGTAGGGGGTCGTGCTGGGGGTGGTGTTTTAGGGTTTAGGGCAGTGCAGTGTAGGGGGTCGTGCTGGGGCTGGTGTTTCAGGGTTTAGGGCAGTGCAGTGGTGTTCGGGCAGTGTAGGGGTCGTGCTGGGGCTGGTGTTTCAGGGTTTAGGGCAGTGCAGTGGTGTTCGGGCAGTATAGGGGGTCGTGCCGGGGCTAGTGTTTCAGGGGTTTAGGTCAGTGCAGTGGTGTTCGGGCAGTGTAGGGGGTCGTGCTGGGGCTGGAGTTTCAGGGTTTAGGGCAGTGCAGTGGTGTTCGGGCAGTGTAGGGGGTCGTGCTGGGGCTGGTGTTTCAGGGTTTAGGGCAGTGCAGTGGTGTTCGGGCAGTGTAGGGGGTCGTGCTGGGGATGGTGTTTCAGGGTTTTGAGCAGTGCAGTGGTGTTCGGGCAGTGTAGGGGGTCGTGCTGGGGGTAGTGTTTCAGGGTTTTGGGAAGTGCAGTGGTGTTCGGGCAGTGTAGGGGGACGTGCTGGGGGTGGTGTTTCATGGTTTAGGGCAGAGCAGTGGTGTTTGGGCAGTGTAGGGGGTCGTGCTGGGGGTAGTGTTTCAAGGTTTAGGGCAGAGCAGTGGTGTTCGGGCAGAGTAGGGGGTCGTGCTGGGGGTTGGTGTTTAGGGTTTAGAGTGCAGTGGTGTTCGGGCAGTGTAGGGGGTCATGCTGGGGGTGGTGTTTCAGGGTTTAGGGCAGTGCAGTGGTGTTCAGGCAGTGTAGGGGGTCGTGCAGGGGTGGTGTTTCAGGGTTTAGGGCAGTGCAGTGGTGTTTGGCCAGTGTAGGGGGTCGTGCAGGGGTGGTGTTTCAGGGTTTAGTGCAGTGGTGTTCGGTCAGTGTAGGGGGTCTTGCAGGGGGTGGTGTTTCAGGGTTTAGGGCAGTGGTGTTCGGGCACTGTAGGGGGTCTTGCTGGGGGTGGTGTTTCAGGGTTTAGGGCAGTGCAGTGGTGTTCGGGCAGTGTAGGGGTCTTGCTGGGGTTGGTGTTTCAGGGTTTAGGGCAGTGCAGTGGTGTTCGGGCAGTGTAGGGGGTCTTCCTGGGGGTGGTGTTTCAGGGTTTAGGGCAGTGCAGTGGTGTTTGGGCAGTGTAGGGGGTTGTGCTGGGGCTGGTGTTTCAGAGTTTAGGGCAGTGTAGTGGTGTTCGGGCAGTGTAGGGGGGTCATGCTGGGGCTGGTGTTTCAGGGTTTAGGGCAGTGTAGTGGTGTTCGGGCAGTGTAGGGGGTAGTGCTGGGGCTGGTGTTTCAGGGTTTAGGGCAGTGCAGTGGTGTTCGGGAAGTGTAGGGGGTCGTGCTGGGGCTGGTGTTTCAGGGTTTAGGGCAGTGCAGTGGTGTTCGGGCAGTGTAGGGGTTCGTGCTGGGGCTTGTGTTTCAGGGTTTAGGGCAGTGGTGTTCGGGCAGTGTAGGGGTCTTGCTGGGGGTGGTGTTTCAGGGTTTAGGGCAGTGCAGTGGTGTTCGGGCAGTGTAGGGGGTCTTGCTGGGGTTGGTGTTTCAGGGTTTAGGGCAGTGCAGTGGTGTTCGGGCAGTGTAGGGGGTCTTGCTGGGGGTGGTGTTTCAGGGTTTAGGGCAGTGCAGTGGTGTTTGGGCAGTGTAGGGGGTTGTGCTGGGGCTGGTGTTTCAGGGTTTAGGGCAGTGTCGTGGTGTTCGGGCAGTGTAGGGGGGTCATGCTGGGGCTGGTGTTTCAGGGTTTAGGGCAGTGCAGTGGTGTTCAGGCAGTGTAGGGGGTCATGCTGGGGCTGGTGTTTCAGGGTTTAGGGCAGTGCAGTGGTGTTCGGGCAGTGTAGGGGGTCGTGCTGGGACTGGTGTTTCAGGATTTAGGGCAGTGTAGTGGTGTTCGGGCAGTGTAGGGGGTAGTGCTGGGGCTGGTGTTTCAGGGTTTAGGGCAGTGCAGTGGTGTTCGGGAAGTGTAGGGGGTCGTGCTGGGGCTGGTGTTTCAGGGTTTAGGGAGGTGCAGTGGTGTTCGGGCAGTGTAGGGGTTCGTGCTGGGGCTGGTGTTTCAGGGTTTTGGGCAGAGCAGTGGTGTTCGGGCAGTGTCGGGGTTCGTGCTGGGGGTGGTGTTTCAGGGTTTAGGGCAGTGGTGTTCGGGCAGTGTAGGGGGTCTTGCTGGGGGTGGTGTTTCAGGGTTTAGGGCAGTGCAGTGGTGTTCGGGCAGTGTAGGGGGTCTTGCTGGGGTTGGTGTTTCAGGGTTTAGGGCAGTGCAGTGGTGTTCGGGCAGTGTAGGGGGTCTTGCTGGGGGTGGTGTTTCAGGGTTTAGGGCAGTGCAGTGGTGTTTGGGCAGTGTAGGGGGTTGTGCTGGGGCTGGTGTTTCAGGGTTTAGGGCAGTGTAGTGGTGTTCGGGCAGTGTAGGGGGTCATGCTGGGGCTGGTGTTTCAGGGTTTAGGGCAGTGCAGTGGTGTTCGGGCAGTGTAGGGGGGTCATGCTGGGGCTGGTGTTTCAGGGTTTAGGGCAGTGCAGTGGTGTTCGGGCAGTGTAGGGGGTCGTGCTGGGACTGGTGTTTCAGGGTTTAGGGCAGTGTAGTGGTGTTCGGGCAGTGTAGGGGGTAGTGCTGGGGCTGGTGTTTCAGGGTTTAGGGCAGGGCAGTGGTGTTCGGGAAGTGTAGGGGGTCGTGCTGGGGCTGGTGTTTCAGGGTTTAGGGCAGTGCAGTGGTGTTCGGGCAGTGTAAGGGTTCGTGCTGGGGCTGGTGTTTCAGGGTTTTGGGCAGAGCAGTGGTGTTCGGGCAGTGTCGGGGTTCGTGCTGGGGGTGGTGTTTCAGGGTTTAGGGCAGTGGTGTTCGGGCAGTGTAGGGGGTCTTGCTGGGGGTGGTGTTTCAGGGTTTAGGGCAGTGCAGTGGTGTTCGGGCAGTGTAGGGGGTCTTGCTGGGGTTGGTGTTTCAGGGTTTAGGGCAGTGCAGTGGTGTTCGGGCAGTGTAGGGGGTCGTGCTGGGGCTGGTGTTTCAGGGTTTAGGGCAGTGCAGTGGTGTTCCGGCAGTGTAGGGGGTCGTGCTGGCGCTGGTGTTTCAGGGTTTAGGGCAGTGCAGTGGTGTTCGGGCAGTGTAGGGCGTCATGCTGGTGCTGGTGTTTCAGGGTTTAGGGCAGTGCAGTGGTATTCGGGCAGCGTAGGGGGTCGTGCTGGGACTGGTGGTTTAGGGCAGTGCAGTGGTGTTCGGGCAGCGTAGGGGGTCGTGCTGGGACTGGTGTTTCAGGGTTTAGGGCAGTGTAGTGGTGTTCGGGCAGCGTAGGGGGTCGTGCTGGGGCTGGCGTTTCAGGGTTTAGGGCAGTGCAGTGGTTTTCGGGCAGTGTAGGGGGTCGTGCTGGGGCTGGCGTTTCAGGGTTTAGGGCAGTGCAGTGGTTTTCGGGCAGTGTAGGGGGTCGTGCTGGGGCTGGCGTTTCAAGGTTTAGGGCAGAGCAGTGGTGTTCGGGCAGGGTCGGGGGTTCGTGCTGGGGGTGCTGTTTCAGGATTTTGGGCAGAGCAGTGGTGTTCGGGCAGGGTCGGGGTTCGTGCTGGGGTGGTGTTTCAGGGTTTAGGGCAGTGCAGTGGTGTTCGGGCATTGTAGGGGGTCTTGCTGGGGGTGGTGTTTCAGGGTTTAGGGCAGTGCAGTGGTGTTCGGGCCAGTGTAGGGGGTCGTGCTGGGGGTGGTGTTTCAGGGTTTAGGGCAGTGCAGTGGTGTTCGGGCAGTGTAGGGGGTCTTGCTGGGGGTAGTGTTTCAGGGTTTAGGGCAGTGCAGTGCTGTTCGGGCAGTGTAGGGGGTCGTGCTGGGACTGGTGTTTAGGGCAGTGCAGTGGTGTTCGGGCAGTGTAGGGGGTCGTGCTGGGGGTGATGTTTTAGGGTTTAGGGCAGTGCAGTGGTGTTCGGGCAGTATAGGGGGGTCGTGCCGGGGCTGGTGTTTCAGGGTTTAGGGCAGTGCAGTGGTGTTCGGGCAGTATAGGGTGTCGTGCCGGGGCTGGTGTTTCAGGGTTTTGGGCAGAGCAGTGGTGTTCGGGCAGTGTAGGGGGTCTTGCTGGGGGTGGTGTTTCAGGGTTTAGGGCAGTGGTGTTCGGGCAGTGTAGGGGGTCTTGATGGGGGTGGTGTTTCAGGGTTTAGGGCAGTGCAGTGGTGTTCGGGCAGTGTAGGGTGTCTTGCTGGGGGTAGTGTTTCAGGATTTAGGGCAGTGCAGTGGTGTTCGGGCCAGTGTAGGAGGTCGTGCTGGGGGTGGTGTTTCAGGGTTTAGGGCAGTGCAGTGGTGTTCGGGCGGTGTAGGGGGTCTTGCTGGGGGTGGTTTTTCAGTGTTTAGGGCAGTGCAGTGGTGTTTGGGCAGTGTAGGGGGTCTTGCTGGGGGTGGTGTTTCAGGGTTTAGGGCAGTGCAGTGGTGTTCGGGCAGTGTAGGGGGTCTTGCTGGGGGTAGTGTTTCAGGGTTTAGGGCAGTGCAGTGGTGTTCGGGCAGTGTAGGGGTCTTGCTGGGGGTAGTGTTTCAGGGTTTAGGGCAGTGCAGTGGTGTTCGGGCAGTGTAGGGGGTCATGCTGGGACTGGGGTTTAGGGCAGTGCAGTGGTGTTCGGGCAGTGTAGGGGGTCGTGCTGGGGTGGTGTTTTAGGGTTTAGGGCAGTGCAGTGTAGGGGGTCGTGCTGGGGCTGGTGTTTCAGGGTTTAGGGCAGTGCAGTGGTGTTCGGGCAGTGTAGGGGTCGTGCTGGGGCTGGTGTTTCAGGGTTTAGGGCAGTGCAGTGGTGTTCGGGCAGTATAGGGGGTCGTGCCGGGGCTAGTGTTTCAGGGGTTTAGGTCAGTGCAGTGGTGTTCGGGCAGTGTAGGGGGTCGTGCTGGGGCTGGAGTTTCAGGGTTTAGGGCAGTGCAGTGGTGTTCGGGCAGTGTAGGGGGTCGTGCTGGGGCTGGTGTTTCAGGGTTTAGGGCAGTGCAGTGGTGTTCGGGCAGTGTAGGGGGTCGTGCTGGGGATGGTGTTTCAGGGTTTAGGGCAGTGCAGTGGTGTTCGGGCAGTGTAGGGGATCGTGCTGGGGGTAGTGTTTCAGGGTTTTGAGCAGTGCAGTGGTGTTCGGGCAGTGTAGGGGGTCGTGCTGGGGGTAGTGTTTCAGGGTTTTGGGAAGTGCAGTGGTGTTCGGGCAGTGTAGGGTGACGTACTGGGGTGGTGTTTCAGGGTTTAAGGCAGAGCAGTGGTGTTTGGGCAGTGTAGGGGGTCGTGCTGGGGGTGGTGTTTCAAGGTTTAGGGCAGAGCAGTGGTGTTTGGGCAGAGTAGGGGGTCGTGCTGGGGGTTGGTGTTTAGGGTTTAGTGCAGTGGTGTTCGGGCAGTGTAGGGGGTCATGCTGGGGGTGGTGTTTCAGGGTTTAGGGCAGTGCAGTGGTGTTCAGGCAGTGTAGGGGGTCGTGCAGGGGGTGGTGTTTCAGGGTTTAGGGCAGTGCAGTGGTGTTTGGCCAGTGTAGGGGGTCGTGCAGGGGTGGTGTTTCAGGGTTTAGTGCAGTGGTGTTCGGTCAGTGTAGGGGGTCTTGCAGGGGTGGTGTTTCAGGGTTTAGGGCAGTGGTGTTCGGGCACTGTAGGGGGTCTTGCTGGGGGTGGTGTTTCAGGGTTTAGGGCAGTGCAGTGGTGTTCGGGCAGTGTAGGGGGTCTTGCTGGGGTTGGTGTTTCAGGGTTTAGGGCAGTGCAGTGGTGTTCGGGCAGTGTAGGGGGTCTTGCTGGGGGTGGTGTTTCAGGGTTTAGGGCAGTGCAGTGGTGTTTGGGCAGTGTAGGGGGTTGTGCTGGGGCTGGTGTTTCAGAGTTTAGGGCAGTGTAGTGGTGTTCGGGCAGTGTAGGGGGTCATGCTGGGGCTGGTGTTTCAGGGTTTAGGGCAGTGTAGTGGTGTTCGGGCAGTGTAGGGGTAGTGCTGGGGCTGGTGTTTCAGGGTTTAGGGCAGTGCAGTGGTGTTCGGGAAGTGTAGGGGGTCGTGCTGGGGCTGGTGTTTCAGGGTTTAGGGCAGTGCAGTGGTGTTCGGGCAGTGTAGGGGTTCGTGCTGGGGCTGGTGTTTCAGGGTTTAGGGCAGTGGTGTTCGGGCAGTGTAGGGGGTCTTGCTGGGGGTGGTGTTTCAGGGTTTAGGGCAGTGCAGTGGTGTTCGGGCAGTGTAGGGGGTCTTGCTGGGGTTGGTGTTTCAGGGTTTAGGGCAGTGCAGTGGTGTTCGGGCAGTGTAGGGGGTCTTGCTGGGGGTGGTGTTTCAGGGTTTAGGGCAGTGCAGTGGTGTTTGGGCAGTGTAGGGGTTGTGCTGGGGCTGGTGTTTCAGGGTTTAGGGCAGTGTAGTGGTGTTCGGGCAGTGTAGGGGGGTCATGCTGTGGCTGGTGTTTCAGGGTTTAGGGCAGTGCAGTGGTGTTCGGGCAGTGTAGGGGGTCATGCTGGGGCTGGTGTTTCAGGGTTTAGGGCAGTGCAGTGGTGTTCGGGCAGTGTAGGGGGTCGTGCTGGGACTGGTGTTTCAGGATTTAGGGCAGTGTAGTGGTGTTCGAGCAGTGTAGGGGGTAGTGCTGGGGCTGGTGTTTCAGGGTTTAGGGCAGTGCAGTGGTGTTCGGGAAGTGTAGGGGGTCGTGCTGGGGCTGGTGTTTCAGGGTTTAGGGAGGTGCAGTGGTGTTCGGGCAGTGTAGGGGTTCGTGCTGGGGCTGGTGTTTCAGGGTTTTGGGCAGAGCAGTGGTGTTCGGGCAGTGTCGGAGTTCGTGCTGGGGGTGGTGTTTCAGGGTTTAGGGCAGTGGTGTTCGGGCAGTGTAGGGGTCTTGCTGGGGGTGGTGTTTCAGGGTTTAGGGCAGTGCAGTGGTGTTCGGGCAGTGTAGGGGGTCTTGCTGGGGTTGGTGTTTCAGGGTTTAGGGCAGTGCAGTGGTGTTCGGGCAGTGTAGGGGTCTTGCTGGGGGTGGTGTTTCAGGGTTTAGGGCAGTGCAGTGGTGTTTGGGCAGTGTAGGGGGTTGTGCTGGGGCTGGTGTTTCAGGGTTTAGGGCAGTGTAGTGGTGTTCGGGCAGTGTAGGGGGTCATGCTGGGGCTGGTGTTTCAGGGTTTAGGGCAGTGCAGTGGTGTTCGGGCAGTGTAGGGGGTCATGCTGGGGCTGGTGTTTCAGGGTTTAGGGCAGTGCAGTGGTGTTCGGGCAGTGTAGGGGGTCGTGCTGGGACTGGTGTTTCAGGGTTTAGGGCAGTGTAGTGGTGTTCGGGCAGTGTAGGGGGTAGTGCTGGGGCTGGTGTTTCAGGGTTTAGGGCAGTGCAGTGGTGTACGTGAAGTGTAGGGGGTCGTGCTGGGGCTGGTGTTTCAGGGTTTAGGGCAGTGCAGTGGTGCTCGGGCAGTGTAAGGGTTCGTGCTGGGGCTGGTGTTTCAGGGTTTTGGGCAGAGCAGTGGTGTTCGGGCAGTGTCGGGGTTCGTGCTGGGGGTGGTGTTTCAGGGTTTAGGGCAGTGGTGTTCGGGCAGTGTAGGGGTCTTGCTGGGGGTGGTGTTTCAGGGTTTAGGGCAGTGGTGTTCGGGCAGTGTAGGGGGTCTTGCTGGGTGTGGTGTTTCAGGGTTTAGGGCAGTGCAGTGGTGTTCGGGCAGTGTAGGGGGTCTTGCTGGGGGTAGTGTTTCAGGGTTTAGGGCAATGCAGTGGTGTTCGGGCAGTGTAGGGGGTCTTGCTGGGGGTGGTGTTTCAGGGTTTAGGGCAGTGCAGTGGTGTTCGGGCAGTGTAGGGGGTCTTGCTGGGGGTAGTGTTTCAGGGTTTAGGGCAGTGCAGTGGTGTTCGGGCAGTGTAGGGGGTCGTGCTGGGACTGGTGTTTAGGGTTTAGGGCAGTGCAGTGGTGTTCGGGCAGTGTAGGGGGTCGTGCTGGTGGTGGTGTTTCAGGGTTTAGGGCAGTGCAGTGGTGTTCGGGCAGTGTAGGGGGTCGTGCTGGGGCTGGTGTGTCAGGGTTTAGGGCAGTGCAGTGGTGTTCGGGCAGTGTAGGGGGTCGTGCTGGTGGTGGTGTTTCAGGGTTTAGGGCAGTGCAGTGGTGTTTGGGCAGTGTAGGGGGTCGTGCTGGGGCTGGTGTGTCAGGGTTTAGGGCAGTGCAGTGGTGTTCGGGCAGTGTAGGGGGTCGTGCTGGGGCTAGTGTTTCAGGGTTTAGGGCAGTGCAGTGGTGTTTGGGCAGTGTAGGGGTCGTGCTGGGGCTAGTGTTTCAGGGTTTTGGGCAGAGCAGTGGTGTTCGGGCAGTGTAGGGGGTCGTGCTGGGGGTAGTGTTTCAGGGTTTAGGGCAGTGCAGTGGTGTTCGGGCAGTGTAGGGGGTCGTGCTGGGGTAGTGTTTTAGGGTTTAGGGCAGTGCAGTGGTGTTCGTGCAGTGTAGGGGGTCGTGCTGGGGTAGTGTTTTAGGGTTTAGGGCAGTGCAGTGGTGTTTGTGTAGTGAGCAGCGCATGTGCTGCGTCGCTAGGCGAGACCTAAAAAGCATTGCTCCAAGATGGCTGCCAACACTTCCTGAATTGAAGTGTTGGCAGCCAATTAGAGCCAAGCTCGTGCTTGTGTTGTTAGGTCCCGCCCAGATATATAAAGATTTTTTTCCTTTAATATCTCGAAAACTACTGAACGGATTTACACCATTTTAAAAAAGGGCGCTTTCTGAACCAAGCACTACCTTTTGCCAAATTTGGTGTAATTCCGTTCAGCAGTTTTGGCTGTAACCGTGTCTAAAGTTTCCTATGGGAAATTGATTTCTTGACCTCTATTTTGTGAATTTCTCAGGAACTACTGAACGGATTTACACCATTTAAAAAAAAGGGCGCTTTCTGAACCAAGGGCTACCTTTTTGCCAAATTTGATGTAATTCCGTTCAGCAGTTCGGGCTGTAGCCGTGTCTAAAGTTTCCTATGCGAAATAACATGGGGAAAACGCGTTTTGGGACCCCCCTTTTTTCTTGGCCCCCACTTGATGAATCACCCCGAAACTTGCAGGATAGGAGCTGACCGGAGCGCCCCACTAGTTTTGAAAATTTCACTAAGATTCGTCATTCGGCGCCAAAGTTATTGGGAAAAGAAAAAACGCTTTTCCTATGGAAACTAGGTCCCAACTATAACTATCTACTGGCGACCGCCAGTAGATAATAACAATAAAAACACAATGCAGCCTTCCATATACTAGAAACGCTGAGCAATGTTGTAAGAATTTCCCTTGCACATAAATACAATTCCAATAAAGCAGGAAGAAATAAAACACATTTGAAAACTGCTTTAATGCACAGCAGAAAACATAGTCCTGCAAAGAGGAATGAAAGAACATTGCCAGCACATAGGCTGCATTGTAGAAACATCAGTGTAGAAAGCTGAAAAGCTAACCCACAGAAACACACAGAATAAACTGGCACCGTGCCTTTAAGGCAGCCATGACCCCTAGCTTCCCATCATGCCTCAGGGGTGACAGTTAGGTCAGTTGTTCTTTGCGGAGACCCGAAGGCCAGGGCACAAAGAGATGACATGCATCTTGATCACTTGCCCGGGGAGGCGGGTGGGTTGCTTATGACTTTGATGAGGATACCCCTGGAAGAGAACTAGGATGACAGGTAAGTAACTTATCCTTCCCTTCCAGGGGATCCTCATCAATAGTCATAAGCACATGAATAGAATAGCAAGCCCATCCCCTCATCCTGCGGGCAAGTGACAAGAAAGAAAGAATACATTGTTAAAAAACATTTCAAAGACTCCAATTAAACTAGCATTGGAACAGATTCCTCAAGGAGGCTTGGCCAACTTGGGTATCCGCTCTGGAGTCAGAATCCAGACAGTAATGCCTGGTAAACGTATGAACCGACTTCCAAGTTGCAGCCTTGCAAATCTCGGCCATCGGTACATTGTGTAAGAAAGCTATTGTAGCAGCCTTTCCCCTAGTAGAGTGAGTTTTAGGGGAGGCTAACAGAGGCCTGTTCGCTAATTGGTAGGCCAATTTAATACGGGACACTATCCACCTTGAAATGGATCGTTTGGAGGCTGGAAAGCCTGTCCTAACAGAGCCGTAGTTTACAAACAATTGATCAGTCTTTCTAATGGATTTTGTTCCCTCCAAATAGAATTTGAGAACCTTCTTGAGGTCTAATGAGTGAAGAGACCTTTCTGCTGGTGTAGCAGGATTGGGGAAAAAAGAGGGGAGAGCAACTGTCTGGTTGACATGGAAGTCAGACACCACTTTGGGTAGGAAAGAAGGGCGAGTTCTCAAAACCACCCTATTGTGATGGAAAACCGTATACGCTTCATTAGAACAGAGTGCTTGGATTTCACTCACTCTGCGCGCTGATGTAATACCCACCAGAAAAGCTACTTTCCACGTAAGGTGTTGTAACGTGGCCTTATGAATGGGTTCGAAGGGGGGACCCATCAGTTTTGACAAAACTAGATTCAACTCCCAAGGAGGAGAAGGAGGTCGGACAGGGGGATAAACCTTCTTCAACCCCTGAAGGAAGTCCTTGACCACCTGAAGTTGAAAGAAAGAAGGTTGGTCAGGTGATTTTCTATATGCTGTGATGGCCGCTAACCCTGGGCGTAGTAGCGCTACGCGTAGCTACGCGAAGTGCACTTTGCACTACGCGAGCTACGCGAACTGCGTAGTGCACTGTGCAAAATGCTGTTCGCACTGATTGCACAGTGCCGGATGCTTGTCCGCACTGTGCAATCAGTGCAAACCGCATCTTGCACAGTGCAAGCTGTCGTTTTCTGCCGCTCGAGTAGATTTCTACTCGAGCGGCAGCTTTCTCAACGCGGACTGGTAGTTTCTCATCGCGAGCGGTCGCGAGCATACGCGACCACTCGCAATGAGAAACCTGACCTCCCCGCGTTGAGAATCTCGCGAACGAGGAAAAAGTCTCGCCGGGATGTCATTTTGCTTGCTCGCGGTCGCCAACTTGACGTTGAGGACCGCGAGCAAGCAAAAAATGACCGCTACGCTAGTTTGCACTGTGCTACGTGCAATTCGCGTAGTGCGAAGTAGTGCAAACTTCGCAAACTACGCGAGCGTAGCGTAGTACTTTGCCCAGGGTTAATGGCCGCCAAATGCACTTTTATGGACGTGTATTTCAAACCAGATTTGGCCAAGTAGAGCAGATACGGCAAGATTACCTCTTCTTGCCCGCTAACTTGATTCCAACCATTACGCATTCACCACAAGTAAAATCTTTTCCATTTAAAAGAGTAAGAGGCTCTTGTGGATGGTCTCTTTGACTCCCTCAAAATGTCCATGCAGTCCTGAGGGAGGTTCAAATGTCCGTACTGCAGGATCTCAGGAGCCATGCTGCCAAGCTCAGCGAGGGAAGGCTGGGATGCAGAATCTTCCCTCCCATTTTGGTCAGAGGGTCCGGCCTGCACGGGAGTCTCCGATGCGGACAGATCGAGAGCTGCAACAGGTCCGGATACCACCATTGGCGTGGCCAGTCCGGTGCTATGAGGATCATCTTCATCCTGGATCGGATGAGCTTGGTCACCACCTTCGGGATGAGAGGAAGGGGCGGAAAAGCGTATGCAAACGTCCCGGACCAGTCTATCAAAAGAGCATTCCCTCTCGTTCCTGGCCGGTAAAATCTGGACGCGAAGGCTTGGCATTTTCTGTTTCGATCGTCTGCAAAGAGGTCGATGGATGGATGACCCCATTGATGAAAAATGTCCGCCACCACTTCGTCGTTGAGCACCCAGTCTTCTTGTTCTTCGAAGTGTCGACTGAGGGCGTCTGCTCGCACGTTCTGCTCTCCTGGCAGATGCACTGCCGTGATCGAGAGGTTCCTGGCCAGCAGCCAGTGCCAGATCGCCTGCGATTCCAGAGAGGGCGAGAACGTGTTCCACCTTGTTTGTTTAAGTAATACATGCTGGTTGTATTGTCTGTTTGTATCAGAATCGACGGATGGAATGCCTTAAGGGCCAAATGAACCGCCCGCAGTTCTAGCATGTTGATATGATAGGTCTGTTCCTTGCTGGTCCATCTGCCCTGAGTCTGCAGTTGACCCAGATGCGCTCCCCATCCCTGAAGAGACGCGTCCGTGATCAGGGATTGTTTTGGCAGAGGTTGATGGAATGGGACTCCCACTAGAAGATTCTTTGGCTGAATCCACCAGAGAATGGACTTCTTCGCTGCTTGAGAGAGGAGAATTTGGTCGTCCCAATGACCCGAGGATTGGTCCCATTTGTCCTCCAGATCCTGCTGCAACGGTCTCATTCTCAATCTGGAGTTGGGTATGAGAAAAATGCAAGAGGCCATCGACCCCAGTAGAGACGCCACTTGCCTTACTGATGGTTGATGTGCTTGAAGGATGATGTTGCATTTGTTTCTCATTGATAACAGTCTCTCCTCCGAAGGAAACACTTTTCCTAGGCCTGAGTCCAGGGTGGCGCCCAGATAGTGGAGCGATTGAGTGGGCTGATGAACTGATTTTTCCACGTTCACATGAAGGCCCAAGCGTTGAAGGAGATCCAGGCAGATGTGAAGGTGATTCTGCACCATGTGAGGAGATGGTCCCTTCAACAGCCAGTCGTCCAGGTATGGATACACAAACAGGCCTTGGCGATGTAATGCTGCCGCCACCACTGCCATGCATTTCGTGAATACCCTTGGAGCAGATTTGAGGCCGAATGGTAAGACTCTAAACTGGTAATGCTTCGCGCCTACCATGAATCGCAGGAACTTGCGATGCCTTGGGGTAATTGGAATGTGAAAGTACGCATCTTGGAGATCCACCGAACACATCCAATCTCCTTTCCTCAGATGTGGAAATATTTGATGGAGTGCCAACATTCGAAACTTCTCCTTTCGGATGAACTTGTTCAGAGTTCGTAGATCTAGAATAGGTCTGAACTTGTTTGGTCTTTTTTTGGAACAAGGAAGAATCTGGAGTAGACTCCCTTTCCTCTCTGTGCAGGAGGGACCTCTTCTATGGCTAGTTTCTTCAGAAGAGTCGACACTTCTTGACACAGCAGTTCCAGGTGTTGAGGACAAAGACCTTACCGGAGGAATGACTCTTGGGGGCGCGCAAAAAACGTAGCACGTACCCATTGCTCAGTATATTTAGCACCCACTGGTCTTTGGTGATATTGCGCCACTCTTGTATGCAATTTGAAATACTTCCTCCCACTGGAGTGGGCAACGGTGCTAGAGGAAGCAGAAAATCATTGCTTTCCTTGAGTTTTTGCTGTGGAAGAGGACTGCTGTTGATGTCCTCCTCTTCCTCTCAAGGAACGACGGCCTTGATATTGGGATTTGTTTTTGTTTTGCGACCATTGGGGCGTTTGAACCCTCTGTTGGTAATTTTTACGATTGTAGGGCCTGTAGCGTCGTTTGAACTCCTTTTTCTTCTCAAGGCCCACAGCCTTTTTTTTTTGTTAAATATGTTTATTGGTTTTCAAGACAGGCATAATGGCAGACAATAAATGCAAGTTGAATCTGGAATGCCAAACAGAAACAAACCCCCCCTTCCCCTCCCCCAGGCAGAACGAGTTACAATTTATTATTTAGTCTGAGAGCATTTGTTCTTCATAAACAGACAGGCGCAACGCGATAAGCCCCAAGGCAATGGTTGAGTTCTCACAGTAAGACCTGCAGTGCAAGCGAGTTAAAGGGCGTACAGGACCTCAAGCTATATACATGGTGCAGCAAAGACAGGAGCAGTGGGTGAGAATTTACGAAAAAGCCGCAATTACATAAGAATTTAGGAGGCTACATTTCCATGATACATGTTACATATTCCATATCACAGCAGATCTGGGTGAGACAACAGGTAGGCAGTAAGTGGTGCCCAGAAATCCTTGGGACGTGATGACTCGGGTATTTCCTCCGCATAGATCAACAGCTGATCCCTACAATAGAGCAGATCCCGAAGCCACTTTTTTACAGTTGGAACAGTCTTGGCCCCCCAACATTGCGCAACTGCTCTCTTTGCAAACAAGGTGGACACTGCAATTATACGTCTGTTACAAGGCTTAAGGCGTTTAACATACCCAAGGAGGCAAATCTCAGGAGTGCAATGCACTGATTCCAGTACAATATCTGTAAGTATCCGCATCACCCTGGACCAGAAGGCAAACACACCCGCACACAACCATGCTACATGCAGGAAGTCCGCATCAGCTTGTCCACATCGCACACACTGAGCGGATTCGCGCAGACCATACCTACAGAGTTGTAAAGGGGTATAATACAATGGGTGTAAGAATTTGAAGTGAATTATTCTGAGATTACAGTTCGCTGTAAGGCAACCAGTGAGCTCGCAACATGCCTTCCAAGTATCCGGTGCGAGGGTGATCCCCAACGCTGCCTGCCATCTGAGACAGGAGGGATGGTCTGCGAGTTCTCGCTCTCGTAAGGAAGCATTATAAAGTTTAGTAATTAACCCCGTGCGTCCCTCCCCTGTCAGCATAACCTGCAACGCCCGTAGAGTCGTGGGTTCCGCCGGATATTCCGGATAGATAGCCCGAATAGCTTGTCGGACTCGGACATACGTAAAACCAAACATAAAACCGCGATCTGCCCCCCCTGTAGCTCCTGCAGTGTCTTGAATCGACCATGCGCGTACAGGTCCCCCAGCCGGGAGACGCCAACTCTAGCCAGCTCACGGAGAGCAGGTTTTTCACGAGCCGCCGAGATGTCGGGGTGTGAGGCCAATGGTAACAATGGAGCATATAAATATGGTAGCTGCCCCCTTTTCGCTAGCATCCGCCAGGCCCACGCCATGCAGTGTACTGGGTTTATTTCAGTTCGTGTACCACCCGAGCCTCCAGACAGGGTCGCCGCTTGAAGCGGCATCGGGAGGACGGCATCCGATTCAATAGCCACATGAGGTTGGAATCGCTGCGGAAAATGCCAATAATGTGCAAATTGCGCCTGCGCGCACAAATAGTATAGTCTTAGGTCGGGGGCCTCAAAGCCGCCCCGGTCAAAAGGCTGAACCAGAATATCCCATCGGCATCTGGGCTTCTTTCCGCCCCATACAAACGTCAACAACAACGATTGAAGTGTTTTAAACAGTGCCAAGTTCAGCTTTATGGGAATGTTAACAAAAAAATAGAGCAGTTTGGGGAGGAACGCCATTTTCACCACAGCAATCCTGTCTGCAAGCGAGAGGGGCAAATGTGCCCACCGCTCAGCCAGTTCAGTAATACGTGTGACGGTGTGCCCGTAGTTCTCAGTGATCACCTTATCCGGATCCCTATGCAGCCACACCCCTAGATATTTCACGGGATCTGAAGTCCAGGTTAGGGGGCAATCCAGCTCCACCTCCCTCGTACCTGTAGTCAGCGGAAACACTACCGACTTTGTCCAATTAATCCCAAGACCGGCATATAGTTCAAATTTTACATATTCCCGGAGCAATGCGGGCAGATATGTGGTAGGCTCTCGGACGTAGAGTAACATGTCGTCAGCATATAGAGAGACCACAAGTGGTCTCTGCCGAAAGCGCAGCGCAGCTGCTGCATGCTGCTGACGGAGCTTACAGGCCAGGGGCTCCAGTGCAAGGGAGAAGAGCATTGGCGACAAGGGGCACCCCTGCCGTGTGCCTCTTTCTATAGGAAACGCAGATGACACCAAACCGTTAACGCGCACCCGGGCAACCGGATTGTCATAAAGCACCCTAATCCATTGCAGGAAAAACGGGGGAAAGCCCATTCTAGTTAAGACTGTGAACATGTAAGTCCAGTGGAGGGAGTCAAAAGCTTTCGCTGCGTCTAGCAGCACTGCGACAGCTTGAAAGTCGGAGTCAAAGTAGTGCAGGGTGGAAAAAACAGTGCGTAAATTATGAGTCGTGGATCGAGCAGTAACCCAGATTGGTCAGGCAGGACCAGAAGAGGGACCAGCGGTTGGAGCCTAGTAGCAATCATTTTTGCCAGGATCTTAGCATCGATATTTATAATCGAGAGAGGACGGTAGGACTCACACATATTTGGGGGCTTATCAGGTTTCAGCAGTGTGACCAG